>JAHRHZ010000076.1:268644-316645 GCA_024137785.1 Ginglymostoma cirratum
AAGCAGCATCCTGCTCCTATGATGCTGCTTGACCTGCTGTGTTCATCCAGCCCCATGCTTGTTATCTCGGATTCTCCAGCATCTGCAGTACCTTTTATCTCTGAAGCTTGCTTTCTTTGTGCTACCAATTGTAAACCATTACACTGTGATAAAACCAGTGTTTATTTGTGAATGAGATCTTGAATTGTAATATATTTTGAAATTGAATGCTATTTTCTGTACTATTACTGAATTATTTGGCTGGATTTTCTAGCCAGTAGAAAAATGGAAGACGTGCACCATTAATCATGTGACAAGGTACAAATCCACTTTTCCGTACGCTAGAATTGGAATTTGAAATCCCAACTGCAGTGTGAATCCACTGCTCAACACTATCATTGAGCTCACTGGCTGCTGGTGCTGAGCAAGTAATACAAGCCGTTGTGTCTCACAATAAGTATATCGGTTCAGTTTTAAGGGATGTGGTATTTTGCTACAGCTTTAAGGAAAATGGTCATGCTATCATCACAGAATGTAAGCTAAGGATATAAATGTCTCAGAATCCGTTTTGACTCAGGTCACTTGAAGCTTGACACAATAATGGAAGCATGCTGTGCTTTGTAACAGAATAGCTTAATGTTAGCCCAGACAATGACGTGCCTGTGAAAGTAATATTCTTGCATATATTAGTAAGCTGCAATAACTATTTGCTGAATCTATTCATGACCAGATTATCCATGAACTTGTTTCTTATGTTACAAGGAACAACATAAGCAATGCTCAGGTAAAGCTACTGCACTGGAGTTAGCACACAGCTTGTGTTTCTTTTTTTTTCAGAAAAATGAGGTGCCTGTTAGATGTAAGGTAGAAAATAAAAAGACTCTACACTTGCAATTCTTGTCCAGTGAACACCGGTATACGAAAAGGAATATAGGCTGATGAGTACAAGTCACAGAGACCTTAGTGGTGCAGGTAAGAAGAGATGTCAATGACACAATAGGTCAGGTCAGAAAGGAATAGGAGCAACTTGCCAATTAGTATACTTCCTGAAATCTGAGACTGAGGACCTGGCATCAAGACTAAAGGAGATCTAATGCCCTTTCAAGGTAGTCAATGAGTGAATGCATCTTAACATGGAGCTATGATTCGGTTTGGGAGTAGTAATGTTTAAGAAAACATCCACATACCTGTTTAATCCAATCAATCTCAAAATTACAGAATCATAGCAGAAAGATGCCATTCAGCCCATTAAGCCTACACTGGGTTTCCAAACAAGCATCATTACCTAGTACTAATCTACTGATTTTTCCCAATAGCCTTGTACATCATTTCTTTCCAAAAATTATCTAAAGTACTTTTGAATGATTCAATTGAACCTGTTGCAACCACATTTCCAGGCAGTACATTCCATACTCTTAATTATTCGCTGTGTGAAAAGGAACATTTTCCTGCCACCCTTGCTTTTTTTTCACATCACTTTAAATCTATCTCTTCTCTTTCTTGCTCCTTTTATGAGTGGGAACAGTTTCTCCCTATCTGCTCCACCTAGCCTGCTTGTCATTATGAAAACGCTATCAAATCTCCTCTCGGTCCCTATTCTTTCCAAGGAGAACAGTTGCAATGTCTTCAATCTATCCTCATCACTGAAGTTTCTCATCCCCGGAACCATTTTTGTAAATCAATTCTGGACTTTTCCAATACATTCACATCTTTCCTATAATATTGTGCCCACAACTGTAGACAATACTCCAGAGAAGGTCTAATGTGTGTCATGCATCACCTCCTTGCTCTTGTACTTTAGGCCCTGTTGATAAAGCCAAGAACACTGTTATTTTTATTAACTACTCCCAACACCTCTCCTTCAATTTTCACTAATCTACGCACATGAACATCCATGAACTTCTGCTCCTGCTCCTCCTTTAGAACTGTACCTCTTATTTTATGTTATAATTCAATGTTTTTCTAAACGAAGTGCATCACCTCACACTTTTGTGCATTGAACCTCACTTGCCTCCTATCTGCCCACTTCACCAACTTGTTAATGTCCTTTTGGAGTTCTACTTTGTCGATATAATGTAAATAATCATCCCCTAATGGACTCTTGAATGACTCAATTGAACATGGAATTTCACATTTCCAAGCAGAGCATTTCAAACCCTAACTACTCGCTGTGTGAAGGATATTTTTCTCAAGTCACTCTTGCGTTTTTTTGCACATCATTTGAAGTCTGTGGCCTCTGATTCTTGATCCTTTTATGAGCAAGAACAGCTTCTCACTGTCTACCCTATCTAACTTCCTGATGATTTTGGAAATGTCTGTCAAATCTCCTCTTCACCTTCTTCTCTCTGGAGGTACAGTCCGAACTCCTTCAAGCTATCCTCTTGGCTGAGATTTCACATCCCCGGAACCATTTTTGTGAAACATTTTTCCAGTCTCTCTAATGTGAGAGCATCCTTCCTATAATGTGGTGCCCAGAACTTTACACAATACTCCGCCTTAGGTCTAACAAGGGTTTTGTACGAGTTCAACATCATCTCCTCGCTATTGTACCTTCTGCCCCTATTCATAAAACCAAGGGCCTTACATGCTTTAATAACTGCTGTCTCCACTTGTCCCATCATCTTCAGTGATCTGTGCACATGTACACACATGTCCATCTGCTCCTGCTCCCCCGTTTAGAATTGTACCCCTTATTTTAAATTGTCTTTCAATGTACTTCTGATCAAAGTGCATCACCTCACACTTCTCTGCATTGAATGTCACCTCACCATTCCACCAACCTGTCAATGACACTTTGTAGTTCCACACTGTCCTCCCCAAATTTAATAATTCTTCCAAGTTTTGTGTCACCTGCAAACTTTGATATTCACTCCTGTGCACCAAGACTAGATCATTAACCTGTATCAGGAAACGTAAAGAACCTAATATCAACCCCTAGGGAACTCCACTGCAAACCTTCTTCCAGCCTGAAAAATATCCATTGACTATTGCTCCATTTCCTTTCACCAAGACAATTTATTTTCTTGTTTTGCACTGTATCAAATACTTTCTGTAAATCCATGTACTTCATGTCAAAAATATTACCCTCACTGAGCCTTTCTGTTTACTGCTTTAAAAAAAATCCTGCTACTTAGTTAAATATGAGTTCCCCTTTAGAAATCCATCTCCCTAGCCAACCCAACATTTCCATGTGATTACTAATTCTATCCCGAAGCTTCCCCACCTGACTGTCCAAAATTGCTTTGATTATCCTTGTAACCTTTTTTTGGTTCTCAGTTGTATTTTCTGCCTCGCACCTGCCATAAACAGCTGTCGTAATTTCTACTTCCTTTATCATTGGCAGAACTCTAGATTTGTCAGTTCTAAAATTTCTCATTTGAGGAAATATACTTTGACTGTAACTGAACTATCTGCTCTTTGAAGTTAACCCATTGTTCAGTTACTATTTTTCCTGCCAACCACTTGTTCCGGTCAATTCTGCCCACATCTGTTCTTGACCTCTTAAAATGAGTACTCCACCAAGTGTTTTTTCCTACTCTGGATTGTTACATGTCATTCTCCAACACCATCCAATGATCATTGTCTCCTAAATGTTCCCCTACCAACATTTGATCCACTTGGCCCACCCCATTTCCAAGGACCAGATCCAACATTGTATCCTTTCTTGGTGAGTTGGGTCCATACTTACTGTGGGAAACTCTCCTGAACACAATCTAGGAACCTTTGGCTCTTGCTGGCCTGAACACCACCAGTAGCCCAGTTTGTTATCACTACTCTGTAATGTTGGCATTTCTCTGTAATTTTCATGCTGATTTGCTCCTCCGCATTCTTTCTGTTAGTTGGAAGTCCGTTGACTGCACCAAACAATGTAATTGTTTCCTTTTTCTTCCTCAGCTCTATCCAAACTGATTCTGTCATTGAACACTGTGGGACATCTCAATGCACTCCTTCACCAATATTGCCAACCCTGCTCTTTTTGATTCTATTTTTCCGAAACAGTATATGCACAAGAATCTAAAGATTTTGCCGTTTGTAAAAAAAAACTTTATTATATATGAAATACTTAAGTAAAACAAGCAACATTAATTTAACATCATGCTCATTAGCTAGAAAAGATCATAAAATCCCTACAGCATGGAAACGGGCCTTTTAGCCAACAAGTCAACGCTGACCCTTGGAACATCCCACCCAGACCCATCTCCCTATAACCCACCTAATCTACACACCCCTGAACACTGTGGGCAATTTAGCATAGCCAATCCACCTAGCCTGCACATCTTTGGACTGTGGGAGGAAACCGGAGCACCCAGAGAAATCCCACGCAGATACGGGGACAATGTGCAAACTCCACACAGACAGTCACCTGAGGGTGGAATCGAACCCGGGTCCGGTAACTGAGGCTGTAGTGCTAACCACCGAGCCACCGTGCCGCCTCAAGTCATACACAAAAGCTTACTTCTAAGTTTCCCAAGGATTCTTTTAGAAAACAGATCAGTCTTAAAGTTATTCACTGTAACAGGGAACAAGCATAGGTATGCCACTATCTCCTAGAGAATTCATCTTTGCTTCAGCTGTTCAAAAAAGGTAGGACTTCCATTCATCCAACTTTTGACTCAGTTATTTGCGTGATTACTTTTCAATGTTATCAAGCTAATCTGCTGCTATTTTCTCTATTACAAGACTCTGTTGAGAAATCCCTCCAGGTTGTCCCATTGATCCTAAATGAGTCAATTCCCACTCACTTGGATGACTGCACCTTCAGCAACACATAAGAAGCATGACATCATTCACTATGTAGCAGTCTACTTGATTGGCACCACATCCACAAACACCCACTCCCTCACCACCGTTGCTCAGTTGCAGCAGTCTGTACCATCTATAAGATGCTTTGCAGAAATTCATCAAACACAGCACCTTCGAAAGCCACGAGGACTTCCATCTTGAAGGACAAGGGCAGCAGATATATCAGAACATCACCAACTGCAAGTATTCCACCAAGTCACTCAATATCTTGAAGATGCCATAAAGCACTGTTCCTTCAGTGACATTGGGTCAAAATCCCTCAATTCTGTCCCTAGCAGCATTGTGGGTTTCTTTATAACATGTAATCAGCAGCAGTTCAAGAGGTAGCTTGCTATCACGTTCTCAAGGGCAACTAAAGAAAGGTAATAAATACTGGACCAACAGATGGCACCCACACCAATGAGTGAATAAAAAGAATCTTTATAGTTCAGTCCCTTCACAATGTTTGAAATGGGATCAAGCCCCATCTGTGGTCTACACAATCTAGGATGATTTTAGGTTTTAACTGTATTCACAGTGTAGATCTATCTAACTGTTAGGTATTTTTGTTATCTTCTCTCAGTTAGCAGTAAAGAGCAAGAGGTCGAATTGCAACCAACTCTCTCAGCAAACACACTGACAAACTGAAAGCAGAGAGCCTCCCTAAGCTCCACACCTTTCTACAATGACTTAGCCTGCTCTGGGCCATCCTTAAGCTGATACTTAGTTTAACTATGATAACAAGCATGGGGCTGGATGAACACAGCAGGTCAAGCAGCATCATAGGAGCAGGAAAACTTGACGTTTTGGGCCTAAACCCTTCATCAGAAATGGGGGAGGGGAAGAGGGTTCTGAAATAAATAGGGAGAGAGGGGGAGGCGGATAGAGGATGGATGGAGGAGAGGATAGGTGGAGAGGAGGCAGTCAAGTCGAAGAGGTGGAGATGGAGCCAGTAAAGGTGAGTGTAGGTAGGGGGGTGAGGAGGAGATAGGTCAGTCCAGGGAGGACGGACAGGTCAAGGGGGCGGGATGATGTTAGTAGATAGGAGATGGGGGTGTGGCTTGAGGTGAGAGGAAAAACAGGTTAGGGAGATGGAGATGAGCTGGGCTGGTTTTGGGATGCGGTTGGGGGAGGGGAGATTTTGAAGCTTGTGAAATCCACATTGATGCCATTGGGCTGCAGGGTTCCCAGGCTGAATATGATTTGCTGTTCCTGCAGCCTTCGGGTGGCATCACTGTGGCATTGTAGGAGGCCCAGGATGGACATGTCATCTGAGGAATGGGCGGGGGAGTTGAAATGGTTCGCGACTGGGAAGTGCAGTTGTTTGTTGCGAACTGAGCGCAGGTGTTCTGCAAAGCAGTCCCCAAGCTTCCACTTGGTTTCCCCGATGTAAATCTCCCCTCCCCCAACCGCATCCCAAAACCAGCCCAGCTCACCTCCACCTCCCTAACCTGTTTTTCCTCTCACCTCAAGCCACACCCCCATCTCCTATCTACTAACATCATCCCGCCCCCTTGACCTGTCCGTCCTCCCTGGACTGACCTATCTCCTCCTCACCCGCCTACCTACACTCACCTTTACTGGCTCCATCTCCGCCTCTTCGACTTGACTGCCTCCTCTCCACCTATCCTCTCCTCCATCAATCCTCTATCCGCCTCCCCCTCTCTCCCTATTTATTTCAGAACCCTCTTCCCCTCCCCCATTTCTGATGAAGGGTTTAGGCCCGAAACGTCAAGTTTTCCTGCTCCTATGATGCTGCTTGACCTGCTGTGTTCATCCAGCCCCATGCTTGTTATCTCGGATTCTCCAGCATCTGCAGTACCTTTTATCTCTGACTTAGTTTAACTATCCCTCTTTTACAATTTCTTCTGATGAATCAAATGTTTTTTACAACTTTTCAGGGCTTACTGAATGCATTTAAACCAATTCATAGCACATTGATTTCTAAGACAAAAGCATCCCATGCACTTCTTATCAGAATTGCAGTCATCATGTCTCTTGTTTTTTTTAATTAAGTGAGGTCACCTATCTTACCTTTATAATTGTTAACCTATTTAACCATATATTTGTTACATCAACAAAGGCCTAATCTTTGGAGTGTATTGGGATCCAGTCTGCTTTAACTGTTTTTAATTTTAAACAGTTAGGCCTTTAAATCTTAAAACTGAAAGCTGTATTTAAAATTGCATGAACCGTCAAATAGGCATTTGCAACATTGACGTACTCTTACTCACCACGACACCAGCTCTCATGCTGTTCAAGGAACCACATTTCTATCACTCACCTAACTGCACATGTTGACACTCAAAACTCATGCCTAACATCCAAACTCCACCTCACTTTCATCCACATCATACTGCTGCTGGATCTTACATTCACCTCTTGCTGCCCTCAAACAAAGTTCTAAGCATTTAACTACGTTAACCATATTATATTAATGTAGAATCAAACAAATGATTGACATTCTTTCCTCTCTGTTTCGAGATAAGCTTCCATACAATAGAAGGAAACATAACAGAATTAGCTGAGGACTATATTGCCTGAACCGACCAGTCTTTGCATACAATCTTTAAAGGGTGGCTCAGTGGTTAGCACTGCTCCCTCACAGCACCAGGAGCCTGGGTTCAATTCCAGCCTTAGGTGACTCTGGGTGTGGAGTTTGCACATTCTCCCTAGGTCTGTGTGGTTTACTCCGACAGTCCAAAGATGCAAGTTAGCCATGGGAAATGCAAGGATAGGTTGGTGTTGCGAGTCTGGGTAAGATGTTGTCTAGAGTGTCAGTGTGGACTTGATGGGCCAAATGGCCTGCCCCCACATCATAGGGATTCTATGAGACAGTCTGCTGTCTCACAGAGATGGCTGTGACAAAGCCCAGAAGGTTAGACATTGCTGAGAATGGAGATATTGGCATTTTTACATCATGCTCTTTCTCAGCTCATTGTGACAGATTTCAGAGATGAACCTTTTGTTTCCAGACCAAGCATAAAAGAATACCCAAAACAATCAAAATGGTAAAGTCACCATAGTCGTGCATTCTCAGAAAAAAAGAGAATAATGGTGGTTTAACCTGAGGGCCACGGTGCCTGAGGCAAGAGGTAAGTTTGAGAAGGTGGGACCTTCAAGGTAAGCTCAGCCAGAATGGAGATTGATCCCACTCTGTTGGCATCACTGTTGCATTTCAAACCAGCCTTCCAGCCAATTGAGCTGACTGACGCGCAAAACAACAGCACCATATAATAAGGTACCCTATTTTGACAATGACAACATTAGAACACATTGTACCTCTTGAAAAGAACCAAACAGATAAATATTCTATGCTTCGATTCTGGCACTAAATGCTAGTGCAACTATTGCGACAGTAAATGTCCAGAAATCTTTTTGTTTCCTCCATTTATTTGCAGTAAGTAATTGTAGCAAGCCTTCTTAAATGATATCTGATACATAGATTAAAACACATTTCCATTTCAGTTCAGTATATTCATTCTATGAAATGAATTTATTACAGGAATAAATATTGATTTCATTTGTTTCCTCGTCTGTTATGGTGATTAAACTAATACGCTTTCTGTCTATTGAATTATGAATTTATATTACCCTTTCAAGCAAAGAAAAATCTCTGTGGTTTCCAGCAGGTATCTGTTTATCTGGGAAGTTGCCCTCAATACAGCAATGCAGCCAACTGGTTCAGTGATATACACTGAAATATTAAATTCATTACACACTGATCAGTAGCAGTCACCTGAATTGTCTGATTTAGTTTCGACACAGATATATACTGACCTTTTCCATTGGTAAATGAAATGCAAAATACTTGGAGGAATAAAGTATAAAGCACAAATAAATCATGCATAGCAGAATTTAAATGTGCCTCACCTTTGACCCATGGATGTGATTACAGTCTTGAGGAAGTGCTAATGTTCTTTCAAAAGCAGTCTTTCAAGGAATACAGAAAACTGATTACAAATGGGACTTCCTGTCATTGTAAATAGTTTCATTAAGCTGAACACATTTGTCAAATTTTGCGCTAACTACGATGTAACTTAGTTATTTAATGATTGCATTGTTTGACTGGCATTTTTATCAGATTTCCATACATGGGGTACTTTTGCAGTGTACATTTGAGTGTTAGCTAACCTGATACATGTATAAAATATGTAGCAAATCAGGGTCACAATCATGTTGAATATGTGCATTGCTTTTAAGAGAGTTCAATTTTAAGAACTTCACGTATTGCGTAAATACAATATTGCAACTCTGCCTGCTCGCGAGTCCACTTTGGATTTGCAAACTTCACACAAAGAAATCAACTGTTTTGTTGTAATGTCTGAGTTATAAATTATGCATTTTACTATTTTAAACAAAAACTAATGCATGGAGTTAATCAAAACATGATGTGCAATTAGTCATTAGCCCATTGCAATTAATATATATTCTATATCAGAATGTCAAAAGATGTGCTTGGTATCTTGGAGTAAATACTGAAAATTTGAGCATTGAAGTGAGTGCGCCCCAGCGATATGTCACTCCTTATTCAGTCACATTCATATCAAGTCTCCTTCAACCTTTAGATCTCTTTAAACTTAATCTGAGCTATTCTAACACATTTCTCTGTGCAATGTTTTTGCTTGCATTTCATTTCATCTATTGGCATAAAAATAACTGTTTAAAATAAACTTTCATAGTATGTGGTGTCATTGGCTCAGCCCATATTTTCCACCCATCCTTAATTTTCTGTCAGAACTTGATTCAGAGTTATCTTCTTCAACTGCAGTAACTAATTCATGAAGTATACGTTCATCCACAAGACTGTTAGGGAGGGAGTTCCAGGATGTTGATACAGCAACAACAAAGAATTGTGCATGACTTAGAGGGGAACTTGTAGGTTATGGTGTTCCAGTGCCTCTGCTGTCCTCCTAGGTGATAGTTGCTGCAGGTTTGGAAGATGTTGTCCAAGTAGCCTTTCTGAATTACTGCAGTGCATCTTATAGATGGTACACACTGCTGCTAATGTTAGTCATTGGTGGTGGACAGAGTGAACATTGAAGGTGTTAGATAGGGTGCCATTCAAATAGCTGTTTTTTTTCTGGATGGTGTCCAGCTGGTCTGGTCAATGGTCTCTCGCATTTATGTAACATCTTTCATGACCACAGATATTCCAAAGCATTTTACAACCAATGAAATATCTTGAAATGTAGCCACTGTAATGTAGAAATGTGGCAGTTGGAAAGCTACTGCACAAAAGCAAATTAGTAATGAAATTTATTTTATTGATGTTGATTCAGAAATTGACATGAGTGAGAGGAAATCTTCCTCGCTATTCTTCAGACTAATGTCCTGGATTCAAAAACAAAGTTACTGGAAAATCTCAGCAGGTCTGGCAGCATTTGTGAAGAGAAAAAACAGAGTTAATGTTTTGGGTCTGGTGACCCTTCCTCAAACTTTGTTCTTGTTCCTGATTTACAGCATCTGCAGTTCTTTCAGTTTTTGTTTAGTGTCCTGGATTCCTTTACATTAATCTGGCACTGGGTCTTGTCTTAATGTTTTATCCTTTTGCAGTTTCACTTGTGCAGCATTCCCTCAGTACGGCAATGGAGTGCCAGCCTGGATAATGTGTTCAATTCCAATGATTTGAGTTTGATTTACTTTTGTCACATGTGCCAAGATACAGTGAAAAGTGTTGGGTGCTATATAAGCATATCGCACCAGGATACAAAGTGCATGAAAGTAGCAGAACAGAGTGCAGAATACAGTGTTATAGCCACAGAGATAGAGATTAGAATTAACATTTGAGAGGTACGTTCAAAAGCCTGATGACAGCAGGGAAGATTTATATAAAACATAATTAATAGGAATAGGAACGTTCATTTGGCCCTATGAGCCTGCTCTGTCATTTACAAACATGATGGCAAATCATATTGATTGCCTTAACTTTACTTTCTTGCCTTCATCCCCTAGAATCCTGACTCCTTTGGCAATTCAAAGTTTTTTGAACTCAGCCTTGATGTCTTTTCAATGTCCTCGTCTCCACTGCTTTCTGGAGTAAAGAATTCCTGAGCTCAACAACAGTTTGGGAGAAGAAATTTCTCTCCACCTCCACCATAAATCAGAAATCCCTTAGTTCTAGATTCCTCCACAAAGGCAAGCAATTCTCCTTCAGTGTCTACCATATCAAGCCGTCTCAAAATATTTTAATATTCAGTAAATTTCCTCTCATGCATCTAAATAATGAATATACACCTAACCTGTGCAAACTCACATTCTACAACTTCATCTGAAGAATCAACCTAATGGACCTTTTTGAACTGCTTCCAATGCAAGTATATCCTCCTTAAATAAGATACCAATATAATACATAGTAGTCCATGTGCAGTCTCACCAATCCCCTTTACAGTTGGATCAAGACTTCCCAAACTTCATACTCCATTCCCCTTGCAATGATACCCAACATTCTACTTGTCTTTTATTATTACTTGCTGTATCTGCATGCTAGAAGCTCTGATAGCATCAAAAACAGAAATTGCTGGAAAAACTCAGCAGGTCTGCTCGCATCTGTGGAGAGAAATCAGAGTTAACATTTCAGGTCTGTTGACCCTTCCTCAGAACACAATATGTTAACTCTGATTTCTCTCCACAGATGCTGCCAGTTCTGCTGAGCTTTGCCAGCAATTTCTGCTTTTGTTTCAGATTTAAAACATCCACAGTTCTTACAAAATATATATCACCCATCTCTTTTATTGTTTATTCGAGTTGGTGATGGCTTCACCTGCCTTAATTTTTAATAGAGCTGTTTTTGTTACATGAGATTCAGGTTCCTCAGAGGCAATATCACTGGTGATCTATCCTGATCCATCCACATTGACACTACAGTCAAAAAACCACACCAACACCTCTCCTTCCTCTGAAGGCCAAGGAAATTCGGCATGTCCATGACTCTTACCAATTTTCATAGATGCACCATAGAAAGCATCCTATCCAGATGCGTCACAGCTTGGTATAGCAACTGTTGTGCCCAAGACCATGAGAAATTACAGAGAGTTTGAAAGCAGCCCAGTCCATCACGAAAGCCAGCCTTCCTTCGATTGACTCCATCTCTACTTCCCGCTGCCTCGGAAAAGCAGCCAACATAATCAAAGACCCCTTCCACCGCGGTAATACTCTCTTCCACCCTCTTCCATTAGGCAGAAGCTACAAAAGTTTGAAAACACGTACCGTACCAGTAGATTTAAGGACAGCTTCTTCTTCGCTGTTACTAGACTTATGAACAGACCTGTCATATATTAGAGTTGATCTTTCTCTGCACCTTCTCTGTAGCTGTAACACTATATTCCACATTCTATTCTATTACCCTCACATATTATTGTAAAGTATGCTTTGCCTGGTTAGCACATAATTCAATACTTTTCACTGTATCTTTGGACATGTGACAGCCATAAATCAAATCAAAATAAAATAAATAACTCAGCTTATCTTTTTCACCAATCCTTGTTTATGACTGGTACATTTATGTTGAAGAGAAAATTGTAACTTGAGGCAACTGGTGGTTTCTGAAGATTTTTCATTCTTAAGTACACAATCAATAACATGGTGACCACATTGTTTTGCAAATTTGCCTGAGCAGAATAGGGAACTTCTTCATGCAGAAGAAAAGAACTGATAAGTCTATTAAGCCTCTGAAAGTGTAAGTGATTCTGCAACATTGTAAGGGTCCTATAACAACGGTATCCTCATCCTGGGATCACACCTTACTCCAGCCAACAGGCATTAAGACCCTGTGAAGATTGTTCACATTTGAAGAGCTTAAATACTAAAGTCTATTTGTTGCAAGGCTTAATCATATCAGTGAATAATCAGCAGACTTCCTGTCATGTCTTAATGATGGAGAACTTAAATGTTTCTGGACATTTCCCAGCAAAAATATTGTCCATGTTTTAGGGAGGTGATAGCCCAGTGACATTACCACTGGACTGTTCTCCAGAAACCCAGTTACTGTTCTGAGGGCCCAGGTTTGAATCCTGCTGGGGCAGGTGGCAGAATTGAAAGACAAAATCTGGAATGAAGAGTCCAATGATGACCAAGAATCAGTTGTTGATTGTCAGGAAAAACCTATCCGCTTCACTCATGCCTTTTATGGAAGGAAATCTGCCATTCTTACCTGCTCCAACCGAGAAGTGATTCCGGACCTACAGCAATGTAGTTGACACTTTGCTGGCACTCTTGACAATTATAGATGGGCAATAAATGCTAGCCTAGCCAGAGATGCCCTTATCTCATGAGGGGATGGAAAAATAAAGATTCAGAAGAGTGTTTCTTAGGAGTTAAATTACAGAGGTTCTGATTTAATTTTTTAATTCCTCTCTGGCCACAGGGGAGATGCCAGGGGACTGGATGACAGCTAATGTGATTCCAATTTTCAAGAAGTGTAGTGGAGATAAATGAGGGAATTACAGACCAGTGAGTCTCACGTTAGTGTTAGGGTAACCGTTGGAAGGAATTCTGAAGGAAAAGAAGAAGGCTTTGACAAAAGAAGTTCATGAGTTCTTCAAGCAGGTAACCAAGTGTATAGATGAGGGTAGAATGGTTGATGTAGTTTGTAAAGATTTCAGCAAAGCCTTTGACTAGATCTCACACTGAAGGCTGAGAAAGAAGGTAAAAATACATGATATTCAGGTAAGTCAGCAAAAATGGATCCAAAATTGGCTTAGTAATAGACAGAGGGTGGTGGAGGAACATGCCCTGCAGTGTGCTGCAGGGATCAGTGCTGGGACCCTATTATCTTTATCAGTTGCCTTTAGCAATCGTGGTATAATTTATAAAAGCAGGAAGGATACGCTGGAGCTAGAAGGAATTTGTTTAGGCCACAACTAGAGCACTGTGTAGTTCTGGTCACTGCACTTTTGGAAGGATATGATTGCATTAAAGTTGTGCACCGGAGATTCACCATGATATTGGGTGGAATGGAATATTTCAGCTATGAATAGAGGCTTGATCAGGTTGTATTTTTTAGACCAATGAAGGATAAGAGGGGACCTGATAAGGGTGTATAAGATTATGGGGTGGCATGGACAGATGGATAGAAAGCAAATGTTTCTCTTAGTTGGTGGGTGATTAACAATGGGGGCATTCTTGTAAGGTGAGAAGCAGGAGGTTTAGAGGAGAATTGAGGAAATACTTTTTCACCCAAAGTGTGGTGAGAGTCTGAAATGCGTACCTGGGAGGATAGCTGAGATGGGAATCATCACAATTTTTAAGAAGTACTTGGATGATCATATGAAATGTCATAACATTCAAGGCTTTGGGGCCAGTGCTGGAAAGTAGGAATAGTGTAGATTAGGTGTAGTTTTTCTTTGTTGATGCAAACCCAATGGGCCAAATGGTTTCTCCTGTACTGTATTATTCTATGATGTGCAGTTGCACTGGATATTACCGAAGTCATGTGCTCCAAAACCTGCTGTGCTCATAGCTAAAGCTGTTCCAGTACAGTTGCCACACTAGCACCTACCCAACAATGTGAAAATTGCCCAGGCTACATCCTGTCCACAAGAAACAGGGCAAATCCAAACAAGACAAATACTGCCTCGTTGATTTTTTAAAAAATCCATACAGTAAGGAAACAGGCCAACTAGCCCAACAAATCCACACTGCCCCTTCAAACAGCATCCCACTCAGAGCCAGCCCCCTACCCTTTCCCTGTAACCCTGCATTTCCCATGGCCAATCTACCAAGTTTTACACACCCCTGGACACTACGGGCAATTTAGCATGGCCTGCACATACCTAACCTGCACATCTTTGGACTGTGGGAGGAAACCAGAGCACCTAGCAGAAACGGGAAGAATGTGCAAATTCCACACAGACAATCACCCAAGAGTGGAATCAAACCCAGGTCTCTGGTGCTGTGAGGCAGCCATACTAACCACTGAGCCACCATGCTGCCCTAATAGATCAGCAAAATAGTGGAAGGTGTTATCTGTCAAAAGTGCGAACAAGCGACACTTAATCAGCAATAATCTGCTCCCTGATGGCCAATTTGGATTCCATTCGACCCACTTAGCTCCCGATTTCATTAGAGCCTTTGTCCAAACATGGACAAAAGAACTGGTCTCAAGATAAGATGTAGAGGTGATGGCCGTTTACATCAGTGCAATATGTGACGAGGTTTAACAACTAAGAGCTCGAAGAAAATTGGCCCAGATGGGAATCAAAGGAAAGCTCTGGTTGGAGTCATACATAGCAAGAAAGATGATGATTATGGATTTTGAATGACAATTGCTTCAGCCGTACTATATCTCTGCAGAGAGTCCATGGGGTAGTGTCCTAAATCCAATTATCTTCAGCTGCTTCATCAATGACCTTTCCTCCGTTATAAGGTCAGAAGTGGAGATGTTTGCCGAAGAGTACACGATACTAAGCACCATTTGAGACCCCACTGTACTGAAGCAGTCCATGACTAACTGCAGCAAGACGTATACAATGTTCAGAATCAAACTGATAAATGGAAAGGAACATTCAGAGCACACGCGCACCAGGCAATGATCATCTCTAACAGAAGATAATCAACTGTTGCCCTCGACATTCAATGCAATTAACATCGCTGCATCTAATAATATAAACATCCTGGAGGCCAACAATGACAAGCAGTTGCACTTCACCAGCCATTTAAATACTGTAACTATAAGCGCAGGTCAAAACCTGGAAATTCTACAGCAAATAGTAATGTCAAATAAAGTCACTGTAGTCCCAGAGACCATTGTACTGATGGCTCATTAAAGAGAGATGGCTGACCATTGATTAACCTGACGGTCACCATGTCTCAGGTAAGGGGAGAGGTTGAGAAGATGTATCCTTCATGGTAACCCCAGATTGTGTGGGAATTAAAACCTCAATGTCAGCATTGCTCTGCATTGTGAACCAGCCAATTGAACTGCACCAAATAACTCAATTCATCAATCATCCCAAATCTTTCCATTATCCACAGGCACAAATCAGGAGTGTGATGCTTGGATGGATCCAGCTCCAACAACACCTAAAATAGCTGTCACCATCCCTTCCTAACAGCAGTGTCTGTATCCCAACATCGCAAGAACTGTGGCAGATCAAGGTGGCGGCTACCCACCAGCTAATGACAAGCAATAAATGCTGGCCCAGCTAGCAACACCCATTTCCCATGAATGAATTTAAAAATAAGTTGTCCTTTCTTTCGAATCAACCTGATCAGGGATACTATTACACACCTTTGGAGCAGGTGGGACTTGAACCCGGGCCTTTCAGTCCAAGGGTAAGGATACTGCCACTGCGCAACAAGAGGGCCCTTCTTTTAAAATAGAGAAAAAGGGCTTTATAAAAAAAATGATTTAACCTATTTTTCCTAATCAACCTGTTCAGCAATGCTATTACACACCTTGCAGAAGGTGGGATTTGAACTAGGGCCTATTGGTTCAGGGGGAGGGACACTACCACTATACCACAAGAAGGCCTTTACAAATACTGACCTGTTGTGTTCTATTTAAACTCAAGAGATAGTCAAGTCAACCTCTTCAAAACAGCACTAGGTTCAGATAAAAGGATGTTTTACTATTAGCTGAGATAACAAGGTGTAGAGCTGGATGAACACGGCAGGCCAAGCAACATCAGAGGAGCAGGAAAGCTGACGTTTCGGGCCTAGACCATTAACATTTTCCTTTCCTGCTAATATTTTCAGGGATATAATAAGAGAGTGCATCAGAACGCAACCTTTTATCAAAAACAGAAGCTCCATAAAATTAATCAGGTGTTTGTTGGAATCAGTATTAAATTGGAAAAATTGAGTTTTCAATTAGCATGTTGCCACTTCTATTAGACCAATGTATGTTCCTTAATTTTCATTCCTTTAGAGTGTTAAAGATTAAATGATTTGATGCCACATAGCTTTTAATGATTTATAAATATGCCATAAATTGCCTTGTGTCATAATTTAGCTGGCAACCCTTTTGAAACCCAGAGATAGGTTTTGAAAGAAATGTACGGCATGGATTTATATATTGGCAAAGGCAAACCTAGTACTTTCTGTTAATTGATTCAACGCCATAGCAAATAAAAACCAAAAGAACTGTGGATGCTGTAAATCATGCACAAATTTGCTGGGGAAGCAAAAGTTGTTGTCAACACCATAGCAAACCAGTTGAATTTTAATATAAAACTATTCTTTCTTGTTATATATCCTTTTTTTGTTGTTTCGTCCAACAAATGGGCTAGCTAAAAGGTATTGAATTTTTTAATAATCATATTTTGATATTTTGCTTTCCCAATTTGGCATAACATCTCATATTCTTTGGAGAAAATCAAAGCTGACGCAGGGTTGTGTGTTGGCAGGATAATAAACTTATATCTAATTTAAGCATGAAAGATGCTTTTGATTTTCCAATAGGTTGAAAAAGTATGCAAAGTGCAGGACAGAATTTTAGAGTGGTTTGCACAGTTTGAATTGTCATTTTTTTTTTGTCTAAGAAACGTACTGTACCTTTATAGCAGAAAATTGCATCAGTAATTCTGATTCTGTTTCAGAAGGTACCAAGAACATGTTTCTTTTATAAAATGTCTCTTCAATGCCAATTGCTGCAAATCTTCTGTAAATTACTAGCTAAAAGATGATTAGTGCAATTACAGACAAGACATTAGTGACTGCATTTGAAATACAAGGAAGCATTTGACAGTGTGACACAAGACTATAAGATGCAGGAGCAGAGGTAGGCCTGTCAGTCCATCAAGTGGATGTGTCCAGCTGTTTTATCAATGACCACCCATCATATGCTCAGATGTGGGTATCTATTCTGATGACGACAAGGTGTTTACTTCTATTCATAATCTCTTAGATTAAGAAGCAGTCCATATCTCCTTGTAGCAAGATCTGGAAAATATACAGGCAAGTGTTATAATCAAGTGAGGAGGGAGAATTGGCTCCTCTTTTTGTCTCCTTCTCAATCTGTTACAGCATATTGCCAGGACAGGTGGCACTTGAAGACAAATATTCTAGCTCTGGGGTAGGGGCATTACCGCTGTGCCACAAGACCCCTTTACTGAGTCCATCAGTTTAGAGCACTCAGCCAAATGAGGTATCAAGCAGCCCAAGCAAAACTGGAATCAATGAGTATCAGGGGGCAAACTCCCTGCTGTTTAGAGTCATTCCTGCCACATAGGAAGATGGTCGTGGTTGTAGGAGATCAGTCATCCCAGGTCCAGGACATCTCCGCAGGAATTCCTTAGGGTAGTGTCCTAACCCCAACCATCTTCAGCTGCTTCACCAATGGCCTTCCCTCCATCATAAGGTCAGAAATGGGGATGTTAGCTGATGATTGCACAATGTTCAGCACCATTAGTGACTCCTTAAATGCTGAAGTAGTCCATATTCAAATAGAACAAGTTCTAGATAATGTCCAGGCTTGGGCTGAGAGGTGGCAGTAACTTTTGCGCCACACGAATGCCAGGCTATGACCATTACCAGTCAGAGACAATCTGACCACTGCCCCTTGACATTCAATGGTGTTACAATCACTGAATCCCCCCACTATCAACATCATGGGGGTTACCATTGACAAGAAAATCTGCTGGCATCACCACATACAAACTGGCTACAAGACCAGGCCAGAGGATGGGAATATTTTCACGAGTAACCCGCCTCCTGACTCTCCAAAGCCTGTCCATCATCTACAAGGCACAAGTCAGGAGTGTGATCAAAAACTTCCTGCTTGCCTGGATGGGTGCAGCTCCAACAACACTCTAGCAGCTTGACAGGATCCAGGACAAAGCTATCAAGTTGATTGGCATTACATCCATAAGCATCCACTCCCTCCACCACCAATGCCCAGTAGTAGCAGTGTGTATTATCTACAAGATACACTGCAGAAATTCATTAAAGATCCTCAGACATCACCTTCCAAAACCATAACCACTTTCATTTGGAAGAATAAGGGCAGTAGGTGGAAACACCACTACCTGCAATTTCCCCACCAGGTCACTCATCATCCTGATTTTGAAATATATTGCCGTTCCTTACTGTCGCTGGGTCAAAATCCTGAAATTCTCTCTCTAATAGCATTGTGGGTCTACCTATAACTGGTGGATTCCAGCAGTTCAAGAAGGTGGCTCACCACCACCTTCTCAAACACAACGGGCATAAATGTTGGCCACAAATGAATTTTAAAAAAAACACACCTAGAGCCATTATTACCGTGTTTGGCATACTGATTGCAGCATCGATTTCTGGCTCTGAAAGACACTGCTTTGCCTCCGCTGTGGGAAGGAAAGTTAATGAGAATGCTGGTGTTGAGCTTGTAGAATTTGTGAACACAGAAAGGAGTCAAAGGCAAAATATTGTATGATTTAAAGAAGTAGTTGGAAAAAGTTGGGGCTAAAGGGATCAAAGGATATGGGGAAAAGGCAGGAGCAGGCGATTGAGTTGGGTGATCAGCTATGATCAATATGATTGGCAGATGAGGCTCAAAGGACCAGGTAGTTAACTCCTGCTCCTATTTTCTGTTTCTATGGTTTCCATGAATGCAACTCCAATAACAGTCAAGAGGCTCGACACCATCCAGGACAAAGCAGATGACTTGACTAACACCACATCTCCCACTTTAAACATGTGATGATACTAAGGTTTAAGAGGTGCATTTTGTCCTACTTTTTTTTGAAGAGAGGTTTATAGCCACAGGCGCTGAGTTATCTCTTTGACACCAATAAAGTAAACGGCTTACGAGGCCCTGTGTTTATTTAAGTTGGAACAATAGAAGCAGCATGAATGGTTGGAGTCAGGCTCTCACAGAACCAACATTTTAATGTAGCTTTCAGTAATTTCTGAGATTTTGAAGTTGGATTTGGAAGCAGCGATGAATCTCTTTTGGCCATAGCTAAAAGTTTATGGTTTGTTTATGAAATGTTACTACATTGGAACAGTTGCTATTTGGTAGTTAAATAATCTATTATTCTATTAATTTTTCTAGTTGAATTAAAGTTACATCATTTCTTCTTTCTTTTGTTTGTACTTTGACCGTAGGTTAACAATGAAGTGTGCTTTGCTTAAAGTAGAATAGTTTAACCAATTGAATTATGTCTGGAAAACAGCACCTACATTTGCCTTTAAACATGCTAAACCTTAGGGTCTAAGCTATCTTCTTGATACTTTGAAGGGGGTTTGGCCTGATCCATAACAACTCCCTCCATCACTCTGGCCTTGCACTGCTAACAAATTACCAAATTGTCTTTGAAAACCCCTTCCAAACCTATGACTTCCATTATAGAGAAGGGTAGAATGGCATCTGCACACTTTCCTCTATGTCATAAACCACCCTGACTTGGAAATGCATCACCAGTCCTTTATTGTCACTCGGTTAACTTGCCAGATCTCCACCCCTAACAGTAATGTGGAAACACCTTCATCATATGAAATGCAGCAATTCAAGAAGCTGGCCCACCACCATCTTGTCAGTGATAATTAAGAATGGGAAATAAATGGTAGCCTATGTAACAGTGCCCAGATGCCATGTACAGTTTAAAAAAAGTTATAATTTCCAATGCATTCATGTGAATGATGGAGAGATTAAATGCATCAGGGTTAATTGCATTTGTAGCGGTGAGAGGCGTTGGAATGGTAGCAATTAACTTAAAAAGTCTCAACTTTGGGTTGATCCAAAAGCATTGTCTATATAACTTTTGTTAATCTGTGGGACATGGACGTCCCTGGTAGCTAGCATTTATTGCCCAGCCCTAGTTGCCCTTGAGAGGGCGGTGGTAAGCTGCCTTCTTGAACTGCTGTTATCCACCAGCTGTGGGTTGAGCCACAGTGCCAACCCTAACATGAGGATGCTAATCCCGAAATGGATCATTTCTCAAGGAGCAATGCCCTTTAAAACTTTGCCTGCATCTTCAGTCACACATGCTTATTATTATGTTATTATTTCTAATATTCCAAAAGTGCCTATATATCAAAAGTATGCCATTGGCTGTAAAATGCTTTGTTTTGTACAAACAATGTAAAAGGTGCTATGAGTGCAATTCCTTCTTCCCATTTCAAAAATTGCTTTGAATGCAGTTTCTATCAGGATGCAAGAAAGCAGGAGAATAGAGTAAACTATTTGAATTATTGCAGAAATTCCTTCCTCAAAATATGAAATAATATTTTATCCTCAAGTGGGTATCAACTAGCTGGTTAGGAATTCTTTGTCTGAGTCAGAAGTCTATGTGTTCATAGTCCCACCTGAGAAACTTGAAAATAAAGTCGAGGCTAAAACTTAAATATAATTTTAATATGTGGAGATGTCACATCACCTGAGATGTAATCCATCAGACAGGTTGTGAACAGTGATTTGCCTCCCAGTTGGATGTAAAAGATCACAAGACATTTAATGTCAACTGAGGAATGCCTGCTCCTGTTCTGACCAATTATATCCATCAACCGACATTACTGAAACATACATTATCTGGTCATCATCTCTTGCTGTTTGTGAGTCCTTGCTGTGAGTAAATTTGTGACAAGTTTCCTTTATTCCAGCAGTGACTATGCTTAAAAATTTACTTAATTTCTCTGTAAAGCTCTTTGCAACATTCTTAGACCATCAAAGGTGTTCATAAATATGTTTTGTTTGCATTGTATATCACTTGTTGAGGTGCAGTTCAGCAGTCTCTTTCTGTCTCACAACAGTATGCATTTGGAATAGTTTACAAAATATGGAAACAGCATTAAAAAACCCTTAGTTTTATTTAAAATCCCATTATATATCACAATTGCAACCTGAATGTAATGGAGGAATAACTTTCAATTAGCTAAATGACCTATTCTCACTCTTACTGTTCTTCAATTCAAAACTGAAGAAAACTCCTCCCTAATTCATTCTACAAAAAATCAATTTAGTTAAATTAAACAAAAAAGTCTTCAGATTTATTCTAAATCAGCAACCTCGTTCACTGAATTGATTAATAAAGCCCTGCAATCAACAAAAACAGCCTCCAGTGCCTATCAAGAGCTGCATCTCATCAGAATTACACGTATGAACTATCAGTTTATAATTGGTGTGTTCCAAAGTATGTTAATTCCATTGAACAGCAAATATCACTAGTGGTCCTTGAAAATTGGAAATCCTGAATTCCTACAGCAGATCATCAACTGTGTTCCTGAGATACATATTCATTTTATTAAGCCCAATACCTTTCTATTATCATAGATATTACATGACTATTAAAAACCACAGAGAGTGGAAAATTACCTCATTTTATATAGTTGATTAAATCATGAGGCTACATCTGGCTTAAGACTTCACTGCCAAAAATGGTTGCCTTAAGGCAAGCAGGTCCATCCCTGTTCAGATCCCTTGGATGCAAATGCAACCTAGCCAGCAGCCGTGACTGAGAAGATTAAAAGTTACTTTTGAAATGGATGTGAGGCATGAAAGGGCTTCTGTCAGCTCCATGTTACCTCTGACAGGCATTTTCAGCTTTGAGCAACGCCATCCTGCAGTCTTCCCATCCCTCACTCTGACCCCCACCCTCCATATCTAACTTGACAGCTTCTGCTGCTGTGGCTGATAGCTCAAAACTTGCATTCTTTATTTGGATGAGCTATTTGCATGGGCGCGACAAATATCAGCAACTTGTCACAATTTTGTAAAAGAAGCCCAAGGGTGTACTAAAATCTCGGTGCTACAGTTCAGCTGGTACAATCTTCTCTTTTGTTCAGT
Organism: Ginglymostoma cirratum; assembly: GCA_024137785.1. NCBI lineage: Eukaryota > Metazoa > Chordata > Chondrichthyes > Orectolobiformes > Ginglymostomatidae > Ginglymostoma > Ginglymostoma cirratum. The sequence continues at coordinate 291,110 of JAHRHZ010000076.1, forward strand.
ATTACTGTTCAGATTGCAAAAGTTGCATTGGGTGATAACTCGAATAGCAAATTGGCTATCTTTCTGAAATCCTTGTCTTTGTTCCCTCCAGTCAGATCCAGTGTATTGAAGTAGCAGGCCAGGTACACCATCACAGTCAGGAATAGGAAATTTATTTAGTAACTATCAAGTACAAGAATGTGATAAGTATGAAATTCTCAACCTTGCGCTTATATCCTTTCTTGATTGCTCCTCTCACTCTCCTGGTGACCGCTGCTCTGCTGACAACACATGCTTCTTGAACATTCTATTTCTGTGACTTGGTCTCTTGTAAGTATCCCCTTCCATTACGGTTTGGTATTTTTTTAATTCATGGGATATGGATGTCACTGGCTCGACCAATCTTTATTGCCCATCTGAATTGCCATGGACCCCAGAGGTTCAAGAAGTCAGCTAACCAACACATTCTCAAGGGCAGCTAAGGATCAGTAATAAATTCTGATCTAGGCAGTGATGCCCACTACGTGTGAATGAATAAAAAAAAATTGCCATCAACTGTTTAGGCTCCAAACTCCATAGCTATTTCCTTCAATTTCTCCATCTCCCTGCCATCCACTCCTCTTTTAAGGTCCTGCATGCATCCCAACTCTTTGACTAAGCATTTCAATAACTCTCAAAATCCTCTTCTTTGGAACATTGCCTTTTTTTTATTCAGCCTCTGGGAAGCATTTTAGGCCCCTCACACAGACATGCCGAGGCACGTTGAAGAGATTTCACCTTCTCCAGATTTCACCAGATTTTGGGATGCAGAAATCTTGGTGTAAATCTTAATGGTCAATATTTCAGTCAAAATTCCTGAGATGCCTTTCTGTGATTCATTTTAGTTGTGTCCACCAATGTGCCACGATTTTCAAACCAGTTGAATGTGTCCCTGGTACTCCTAGTATTTTGCTTTGATGTCACTACCACCTGCCTATAGAAAGCTGTTGATAACAGCTGGGGAAAAATTCTAAGGGTATTATCCTTCCAATTTCCAAATGCTTCTAATCCCAAGGTAAATAACCACACTTCCACAGAAAAAGTCAAACATGGATTTAATTTAATTAGAAATGAATTGAAATAATGTTTTGATTATCAATGTGCTCTAAAGCAATTAAGACATGTGGCTAAACACTCAGGAAGTAAAACATTTTTGTCTGTTGGCTGTATACTTCCAAGGTGATTTAAGACAGACAAATGTTTTTTTCTTTATTCATTCACAGGATGAGGGTGGATAGGCAGTGTTTATTGCCCATCCCTCTCATGTTATCTCATAAGAGAGTACACCAGGATTTTATTGTCCATCTGAAACTCATTTGATCACTCATCATATGGTGCATTACAAATTCTGGATCCACAAGAAAAAAAATGATTTCTCTAATCCATCTAAATGCCAATGCGGCAGATACATGAAAGCACCACCCCTTACATGTTCCTCTCCAAGGTATTCACCCTCCTAACTTGGAAATATATCACCCTTCCTTCACTATGGCTGGGTCCAAAATCCTGCAACTCCCTCCCTAGCAATATTGCAGCTGTGCCCCTACCAAGTGCAGAAGTTCAAGAAAGCAGCTCGTCAGCACTTTCTTAAGGACAACTAGGAACAAACAATAAATGCTGCCACAGTCAGCAAAGTTCATTACTCAATGAGTGAATAAATATAAATAGTCACAAGAGTCAGCACAGCTTCTTCACGACGGACTTGAGAGATATTACACAAAAGATTGAAACAAAAAAAGAAAATAAGCCACCTGGATATTGAACAGTGTTTAGAAAAAATAATTCAAATTACAAAGTAATTCAAAACAAGTTTTGAACCTGTTTCCAAAACTATCCATTTCAGAGATTCAGATCAGAACATTACAGGTCTTTATCAATCATTGTGTTTGACTTGACAGGTTCTTCTCTGATTTCTGACCTGTGAACTGTGGAGTCTTTATCCATGAATACTCATGAAATGGTGATCTTTCTTAGTTTTCTTAGCTTCTCATAGCTTGCAGGTTTGGAAACAAATACTCCTGGTCTGAGCATAAATTGAACTGATGTACAAGCAAGTCAGGGGTGATTAGGTGGCAGATGAGGTTCAAATGCAGAGAAGTGAGAAGTGATGCATTTTTGTTAGAAGGACATTCAAAGACAATATAGTAATTGCACAACCAGCACAATGTGAAAATTCATTGCCCAGGATTTCCCCCACTTGATCAGTACCACTAAAGCAGGTGATCATCCTTGCTTCAATGGAGAGTGTAGGAGAGAATGCCAGCACCAGACATACCTAAAAATGAGATAACAAGCATGGGGCTGGATGAACATAGCAGGTCAAGCAGCATCATAGGAGCAGGCTCTTGACCTGCTGTGTTCATCCAGCCCCGTGCTTGTTATCTCGGATTCTCCAGCATCTACAGTACCTTTTATCTCTGATACCTAAAAATGAGGTGTCTACTTGCATGCCATAAGTAGTATAAGTACAAGTGATAGACAAAGTGAAGCAAGCCCACAGCCAATGGATCAGATCTAAGCTCTGAAATCCTGCCACATCCATTCTTGAACAGGTCTCTGAAGTAGGAGTCACCACAAACATCCCCTTCCTCAATGATGAGTGTAAAAGCACATCAGTGTAAAAGATAAGGCTGAAGCATTCGCAGTAATCTTTAGCCTGAAGTGCCGAGTGGATGATCCTAATCAGCCTCCTCCAGTGGTCTCCAGCATTACAGATACCAGTCCTTAGTCAGTTCAATTCGCTCCATGTGCTATCAAGAAACAGTTGGAGACACTGGATACTGCAAAGTCTATGGGTTCTGACAACATTCTGGCAATAGCACTGAAGACTTGCGCTCCAGAACTTGTTGCTCCCTTAGCAAAGCTGTTTCAGTACAATTACTACACTGGTATCTACCCAGCAATGTGGAACGTTGCCCAGGTGTGTCCTGTACACACAAAAAAAGACAAATCCAACCCGGCCAATTATCGGCCCATCAGTCTAGCCTCAAATATCAGTAAGTTATGGGTGTGTCGTCAAAAGTGCTATCAAGCAGCAAGTGCACAACAATAATCCACTCAGTGACACCCAGTTTGGGATCCACCAGAGCCACTTAACCCCTGACCTCATTGTAGCCTTCGCTCAAGCATGGAAAAAAGAGCTGAATGCCAAAGTCGAGGTGAGAGTGACAGCCTTTGACATCAAGGTTATATTCGACAGAATGTGGAATCAAGGTGACCTAGCAAAATTGGAATTAATGATCATCAGTGGCAAACTTTCTGTTGTTTGGAGTCATATCTGGCACATAGGAAGATGGTTGTCGTTGTTGAAGGTCAGTCATCTCAGCTCCAGGATATCTCCGCAGTGTCTCCTCAGGGTCATGTCCTAAGCCCAACCATCTTCCGTTGCTTCACCAATAACTTTCACTTCACCATGAGGTCAGAAGTGGGTTGTTTGCTGATGATTGTACCATCTGTGACGCCTCAGATATCGAAGCAATCCATGTTCAAAAGCAACAAGTTCTGGACAATATCCAGGCTTTGGCTGAAATGTAACATTTGTGCCACACAAATGCCAGGCTATGACCATCACCAAGAAGAGACAATCTAACCATGACCTTTACACATATAATGGTGTTACCATCACTGAATTCCCACACTGTCAACATCCTGGAGATTATCATTGACAAGAAACTCTGCTGGACTCACCATAAACACAGTGGCTACAAGGGCAGGTCAAAGGCTAGGAATACAATAGTGAGTAACTCATCTCCTGACTCCCCTCACCCCCTGACTCTCCAAAGCCTGTCCATCATCTACAAGTCAGGAGAGTAATGGGCTATTCCCCACTTGAGGGATGAGTGCAGCTTCAACAACAGTTTTACATTATCAAAAAAAGCAGCCCACTTGACTGACACCATATCCACTTCCTCCATCACTAATGCTCAAAATTCACCAAAGACCCTCAGACAATACTTTCCAAACTCACAAACACTTCCATCTAGAAGGACATGGGCAGCAGATACACGGGTGTCTACAAGCTCCCTTCCAAGCTACTCATCATTCTAACTTGGAAACATTGCCATTCCTTTAATGTTGCTGGGTCAAAATCCTGGAATTCTATCCCTAAGGGGATGGCTCAACCCACCGCAGGTGGACTGTAGCAGTTCACGAAGGTGGCTCACCACCACCTTCTCAAGAGCAAAAAATGATGACCAGCCAGCGATGTCCACATCCCATAAATAAACAAAAAGAAAACATGAGATAGTAACATTTTCACACAGTCGGTACTTAGAGTATGGAGTTACCTGGAGATGTGATGGAGGCAGGTTGATTTGATGCATTCAAGAGGACATTGGATGATTATTTAGATAGAAATGATATGTGTTGGATCGTAAAGGCAGGAGATTGGCACTAAGTAATTGAACCAGTGCAGGCATGATGGGCCAAATGGCCTATTTCTAAAATGTAATAATTCTATGATTCAATTAATATAAGAAAGACTGCAGAATGCTCTAGTGTAGGGACCTCACCGTCCTTGTAAATAAATGACAAAAAATTGGCATGCATGTATAACAAGTCATCAGAAAGGAAAATGGAATTATGTTCTTTATTGCAAGGAGAAATGGAGTATAAAAGTATCCAGCTGCAACTTTAAAGTGAATTTGTGAGTCAATACCTAGACCGCTGATTTCTGGTTTGGTCAGCTTATTTAAAGAGATACATGATTATATTGGAAGCTGTTCAGGGAAGTTCTTTAGGCTGATTCCATGGATTAGATGCTTTGTTTCCTTGAGAAAAGTAAAGACAGCTGGAGCCTATACTTATCAGAGTTTGTTAGAGTGAGAGGTGATCTTACTGAAACATAGATGATCAAGTGAGGGCTTAACAGGGTGAATATGGAGAGGATTTTGTCTCTCACTAGGAAGTCTAGAACTAGGGGTCTCAGTTTAATAAAGCTGGGTCTCCCAATTAAGGCAGAGATGAGGAAGAATTTCTCTCATAAAGTTAGTGTTTAGAATTCTCCCTCATAAACAGCATGGATACTGCGTTATCAAATATCGTCAAGACTGGACTAGAGAAATCTTTGATTGAAAAGGATGTCAAAATCTATTTGGAACCAGGAGTAAAATCAAGGCCATAATCTTACTAAATGATGGAGAAGATGTAAGGGCCCAAACGTCTTATTGCTACTCTTATTTCTTATGCTTCCCAAAGGTAATCAAATGAGAGTTTTGAAACCTAATGCAAGTCCATGTTTCAGCTATTCAGTTCTGGGGTGGGTTGGTTTTAATAATGCATATTTGGTGACCACAGGAATTAATGTCTTCTATTTTGCGGCATTAATGACAATCTCATTCTACACTTATCCTTTTAAATCTCAAATCTAATTTCCAAGCAGCTGTCTCAAGAAGTTGTTAATTAATACAGTGTTACATTATTTTGCATACGCTCGATATCTTCCCTTCTCTGTGAGAAACACATTTATTCTAATCAATAGTCTCATTTGATGCTTATTAATTTTCAGCCTCTGTCCTTTAGTCCTCCCAATAGTGGATGTGTAAAAATTCTGTTTTCTTGACATGCCGCATCCATAGCTCTCAGCAATTTAACTTCATTGATCAAATCACTCCTCAATATTCTGTGCTCCAGTGGAAATAAATATACCTATGTGTATCTCCTCATAATTAAATTAAAAGCCTTAAGCCCTATATTCATCCTAGTCACTATTTTTGTTTGAAGGTATGCTATCCAGAATTACACAAGATATTGCAATAATGGTGTCACCATTGATTAAGAGAAGTGTAGGATTTTTAACTCAATCAATTGCCTTTGAGATGAATTCCAGTATTCAATTAGTTTTGTTGATTATGGCTTAACATTGATTGAAATTTTTCATCAAACAATCAATAATTACTTGCAAAGACTTTCTCTTCTCTTTCTTTGCAAATGAGCACCTCTTCATTGTACACGCATTTCATGTCTCCCATCCGTCACGTAATATATTATTTCACATTTACACCCCCATTAAAATCCATCTGGCTTTCCCTAGGCCAACTATAAATTTATTTTGATCTCTCTGAATGTTAGTCATTGAGCTACTTAGCATTGGGTCATCTACAAATTTTATAGCATTACGAGACTAATATAAGTAGAATTTTTTTTAGAACACACATGAAGCTCCAACAGTTATTATTCAACATGTGTTTATTTTTTAGTATATTGTTTTAACCAAGCATCACCAGCTGCTCTTGATTGTTAATACAGATAATTAATTTGTAAGGAATTTCATAATTTTTAAACTATATTTTCAGTTGAAATGTTAAGCACTAAACATAAATAACATCCAATAATTAGCAAGCTAGATCAGCAGTTATGTTTATTTTTCCTGATTAACATATGATTCAGTAAATCATTGCCTTCAGTAATCTTTTTCTTAATCAGTTATCATTTTTAGTTGGTAAAATGTTAATTGACCAAGAAAACCTTTATGAACTTAATAGAATAAATATAAGCAGCAGGTTTTCAACTTTTCAATGCAAAATTAAATTAAATTGAGAAGTTACAAAGTACAACAATCAGTGATAATACTTTAAATACATCTCTGATACTTTTTTTTGTGAATTTTTTAAATGAATTATTTATTTGGGAATGAGAAAGTTCATGATAGGCTCTTATGCAAAACAAGGAACATAAATACCATGAGATTCACATTAGATTTTAATACTTGTTTGTTACATTGCTATTCTCTGTTGGAGAGATGCTAGCTATGGTATTGTTTATCTGCATGAAGAATATTGCTTACCTGAGATTTAAATCTTCTTCTAACTCAGTTAAGATAATTATGCACCTTGTAAGTGGACAAATATACAACCCAGAGGAAAATTAATGTACTGGTAATAAAGTTTGATGTTCGCTGCATTTTACAAAAGGTATTTTGTGCATTTTCTCAAATTATTCTAAATTACACTGCTGGGTGGATCAAGCAACCTTTAGTTTCCACCTGTAGTAGTTGCATTTTCTCTGATTGTTTTCAGGCATAGAAGTTATAAAGTATATTTCAATGGCAGCTAGAGTTAAATGTTAATTGTTTCCAAGACATCCAACAAATGGGCGTAATCTGAATAGCCACTATATTTAAGCCATTTTTGGATCTGACTTTGTAGTGACTTGAGGTACATAGATGTATCTGTCAGCTCCTGTGTAACATATTGGACACTACATGCAACAGACTTCAATGATTACGGTGACCTCTGTCATTTCTCAGCTAAAATGACTGTTTTTAATCACTGTGACCATTTGATGGTGCTGAAAATGAATTGAGAGAAACTGAAAACCAAACTGCTTCGAGCAGAAATAAAGCTTTCAATTTGAATTGGAAATTGAATGTAATAAATTAAGAGAAGAATACACTCTTTGTGTGCTGAAATCAACAGTATTCCAATTTCATGATTATTAGTGCCGGCAGTAAGTTCGAGATGAGCATAACTTTGGCTGTTTACAGAATTATGCTTAAGATAGAAAGCAATTGAAATGCCACTGATGGCAGTAACACTCAAACATTTCCACTTCAACAAAAAAATTATACAATGCGTCACATTCATTATTCCAATAATCTCTATTTCATATAAAATGGGAAGAACGATGAGAATGAAAATGATTGCGATAATTACAAATCAGTGACATTTCTGTATGTTCTCATTAAAGTTACAATTATGTGCACTGCACTTCGCTGGATTTTGCTTGCCTTCCTAGCATTATTCAGTCATGCTTATTTTATCTTTAATCCAAATCTAACAACATTTGTCTTCAATAATTTTCTTGCTGAACCTGAGCCAGGGTAACCTTTGGCCTGGAAAAAAATTGATTGAAACCAGGTTGATAACGATATGGAAAGTTATTTGCTCAATATTATCTCCAGACATTAAATAGATTTGCAATCTCCTACGTGAACCATCTTCCAATTGCGTTAATCCAAGTTCTGATGTGTATAGATATTTTTCCAATAGTGGGCCCACTCCATAGCCACTCAACTGTAACATCACATAATAAGTTGAAGATATAAATGCTGAGTCACCAGTCTAGAATTTAGGAGTCTTAAATTTTGAACATCTAAATTTAAAGGAAACCAACTGAAAATTGCTTGTTAATTGAAAGCGAAACAATTAATTTTACCAAATTTTAGCAAGTGCCTTTTGCATCAAGTTTCATTGAAGGTTTCTCCCTGTGAGGTAAAGCAGGTTTACACATGCTATCAATCCAAGTTTGCCTCATCAACTGCCTACTATGCCCCTAACCCTCTCCCTTGTCCGATGTTAGTCTGATCCCCCATTTGCTGCAGCTGGAAGTACTCACCACTGCTAGGAATATCAAGGGTTGCTTGGGAACTCTGGCTCCAGGTCTATAATTAAAAGGTTGTTGTGTCCCCAGACAAGTGTTGCCTGTCTGGATTGTACTGCATGGTTCATGACATGGCAGAAAGGTTAAAGTAGGTGCTCTGCTTTGCAGGCAGGGACCTGGAGGTCCTAGTGGAGCATGTCGTGCAGAGTATGGACACCCTCTTCACACAGGACTGGCAGAGGGGATCACAACATCAGATCCTGTAAACCTGCTCTGAGGTTACCACCCTGGTCTGTGTGGTCTCAGCATCTAATTGTAGCATTGCTGGAAAAAAAATTAATGACCCTTATGTGCTCTGTCAGGGTAAGTGCCACCATCTTCTCTCTGCTGCTGCACACTTACCCTTTCTCTGCTACTTCACACAGCTCCCACCAAGGGCCATGATCAGTCACACACATTATTGCCTGTAATATCTTCCATCACTAGTTTTTACCCAATCCCACCAAACCATTAACCCTCATGGCCTACTCACTCACTTGGGATATGTTGCCACCTTTTCACCATCTACACCTGCAGCTGTGCTATCCAATTTCATCTCACTCATTCCCTTCATTCTCTCATTCCAAGAGAATTCAACCCACAATACAGGCTCCCACAGTTCAGCTCCTCATGCCCTGAAAGGAAAGAAAACTGATTCTGCTCTCCCTAAGTGGCTAAATGTCCATGTCCAAGTCCTTTCACATGCAAGCCTTCGAGCTAAAGTCAGAGGCTATTCTTGACTTACACTGCCAGTACCTGAGGTGCTTGTTGATGGAGTTCCAATACACTGAACTGGACCTGATATACAAACCACTGCAAAACAGAACCGGAAGTAATGCTAACCACCTCAACAAACTAAGGCATATAAATAACGAGTGGGAAAGAAGACCAATGCTTCACCAGAGGTGCACTGACAATGCTACCTAACAGGTCTGCAATGAAACACACCGGCTCAGCGAGCAAGTCTACAACATCATCCACAACCCAAGCTACAAATCTTCTCAAAAACTGTGCCAGTACCTCTTGATTGAAGGGTGCCTCCCTGGGCTTAACTAAGGACTACTGTCTTTAGACATTGAGACACGGCCATTTGCTAAAAGCACATGCACCCACATGCAACTAGTACATGGTTCAGCTATGACATTAACATGCTATGGTAACATACAGCAACTGATACCTGTTGACAACTATAAAAAAAGGTTCCTGGTTTTGTATCTGCATTAAAAGGCAAGTCAAAATAGAAGTACTGAAAACCTGATAACTCTGGCTGAGGGGACACTGCAAGGGGTACTGTGAGTATTCAAGTTGATGCTTTGAGTGCATGTAAGAGAGAGAGAGAGAAGTCCATCTCCAGTCCATGAGACGGGTACTGGATCCTGCATGTAAGGTGTCCTGGCAGCAGCATGGTAATGAAAGTTGCTGGTGTGCTCCAAACTGCAGCACTGATGTGTAGAACTGTATTCTAGCTTATTCTATGGAGATTTGCCATATGATGTAGTGAGGCTGGTGTGTGTCTGTTTCTAACATCCATAGATGGGAAGTGCAGGCTGTTACTGCCCATAGAGCATGCCCTGAGACATTGGAACTGATGTGTAAAATGGAGGACTAGAGAAGCAAGCAATGACTAGACCCACCAGCTACCTGCTCTGACTTTCAGATTAAGAATTTCTGCCATCTAGTTTCTATCCTGAAGCCTGGGAGAATAGTGAATTGCATACGAAAGAGGTGAAATTAGGCACTAATGGGGTGTAAATGTATGGAATTAAGAGTTCTGGAGCTCACAAGTGAGACTTTTATCTTCTCTTTTGAAACTTGCAGAATTGAACATTTATTCACAATATGGGAGTCTAATTCTGCTGAACTTGTCACATTTTCCCAACTGATTTTCGTATTGTTCATATGGTTCAAGGGCTGGAAAATTTCTCGAGCCTTTCGATCTATCTCTTCTATGCTGCTCTGCATGAGTCTACTGCTTTCAACACATTTTTAAATCCTTTTTCCTGATGTGAAGCTTTAGCTTCCACGTAACTGCAATTATGTGAAACATCTCAAGTACTCCATGTGGTAGTAGAACCACAGCATTTCGTTCTAAACAGTTTTCACGGTGTATGGTGTTATTCATAAGAGAATAATTCAAGTTACAGTTACAGAAGGAAACCATTTGGTTGATGTTCCTGTGAGATTATGCTTGTTAGAGGAATCTACAATAATCTAATTTCCTCATTCTCTCCCAATAACTATAGATTTTTAATGACTTCAAATATGCCTCCACTTCCTTAAGAAAGTTAATCATCTCCATCTGTAATAATTTGATGATCTCTCACCGGTGGAATTTATTTCTCTCTCAAAATCTGCCTTAACTTTATAAACCTCACTGAACTCCACTCATAGTTCTCTGTATTCCAGTAGAAAAAAGCTCAGTGTTTCACTTTTCTTCTTCCTGATAATGTTTACTACTTCTTTCATCATTCTGCAGAATCACATCAATATTGTATATGCTGTACATGCTTTGCATGCATTTTTTCATAATGGAGCACTCAACATTATTCGCAATAACTTAACTGTGCTTTTACTAAGATTTTGTAAACATTTGGCATCACTACTTATACTTCATTCACGAATTGTAAAATTATAAATGCTATCGGTCTTTTCACTGGATTACTGTATCCACACTGGATTACTGTTAGCACATAAATGGTTGTAGATTCAGTTGTCTCTGTGCATTTATATTCCAGGGTGTCTGTCCACTGAGTATTCCTTTCCAAAACGTGTTATTGAAAATTTTCCTCACTGAATTGCATTTTCCACTTTCTTTCTGTCTGATCTGCTAATTTGTATCTGCCGGCCTTTCGCAATCAACCACAGGCGGTACTTTGGTGTTTTCTGCAAATTTTGATATTGTGCATATTATCCCTAGGTCTTGCACATTTCTGTACATCAAAAAGGAGCAATTATCACAGCACTAACCCTTTGGGGGCACCAATGTTCACATTTTTTCAATAATCAGTGAGTTGTGAACTCCTGAGGAGAAGATAAGGATCAAATTAGTGAGAAGTTGGATGATAAAAGCCTGAAGTCAACTTTTTCCCTTGAGTGCAGAAGATTCCTTCAGTCTGAAAAATAATCACTACTCACAGCTTTCTATCCTTCAACCAACTCTCGTTCCATGCAGCAAATGCCATTTATCTTACATTTATCATGAAGTCTTATTTAACATCTTACCTAAAGTGTTTTGACAATTTATCATATTTCACTGATTCTGTTATTTCTGCAAAGAATTCAAATAACCTTGTTAGGCATGACTTGTCTTTTGGATATTCCTGACAGGCTGTTCTTAATTAACCCATCAGTTCCAGTATGATTTATTATTGGTGTTTTAATGTCACATATCATTCCTAAGTTTATGTTAGCCATGGTGGGCTGACTATACTGTTGACTCAGCAAGGTAAATTCACCATCAGGTTACTCGCTCAACTGGTGGCAGTTTAACCTGAGGGCCGCCACACTTCAGACAAGAAGAGAAGTTGAGAAGGGAAATACTTTATGGTAACCTCAGCCAGTGCAGGAACTGATGCACTTAGCGTCACTCTGCAAGGCAAACCAGCCATCCAGCCAACTGAGCTAAACTGGATCCCTGTCAACTCAAATGTGCATGTGAAAATGCAAGACAGGATTCAGAGAACTGATCAATTAAATGTACTCTAATCAGACATTATATTACCCATTTGATACTTTGTATTACAATAATAAACAGACAGGTATGAATGTAAGGTGTGAAGAGGACATAAACAGTCTGCAAAGAAATATGGCCTGGTTAAACAAATGGGCAAAAAAGTAACAAATGCAACGTATTATGGGGACATGTGAATTTGCCCATTTAGGTCGAATGAATAGAACACCAGCATATCATTTAACTAGAGGGAAATCTGACATATAGAGTGATGTGGATGTTCTGGCCCATAAACAAAAAGTTAGTGTGCAGCGAGAGCAAGTGATCAAGAAGGCAAATGGAATGTTGTTGTTTGTTGCAAGGGTCATGGAATGTAGATGTAGGGTTATTTTACTACAGTTGTGTACAGCACTTGTGGGACCCTTCTGAAGTATTATGTACAAGTTGGGTCCCTTCATTTATGAAAGGATATAGATACATTAGATGCAGTTCAGAGATGGTTCACTTGGCTTAATCCTGATACGGGGTAGGGTGTATCTTTTAAGGAAAGATTGGACAGAAAGATGTGGGCAGCACGGTAACTCAGGGGTTAGCACTGCTGCCTCACAGCACCAGAGACCCAGGTTTGAGTCCAGCCTTGGGCAGCTGTTTGTGTGGAATATGCACATTCTCCCCAGGTCTGTGAGGGTTTCCTCCGGGTGTTCCGGTTTCCTCCCATAGTCCAAAGATTTGTCGTTTAGGTGGATTGGCCATGGGAAATTCTGGGTTACAGGAAGAGGGTAAGGAGGTGAGTTTGGGTGGGGTGCTGTTCAGAAGGTCGGTATGGGCTGAATGGCCCGCTTCCCCTCTTTAGGGATTCTAGATGGGACAGACTGGGCCTCTTTCTACAGAGTAAGAGGATAGAGCTTACTGATGGTAAGCATTACTTTCCAAAAATTGATTGGAAACTTTTTAGTTGTAATAATTTAGATGGAACAGATTTTGTCCAGTGCATTCAGGAAGGATTCCTGACACAATATGTAGATAGACCGACATGAGGAGAGGCCACTTTGGATTTGGTGCTTGGCAATGAACCGGACCAAGTGTTAGACCTGTTGGTAGGAGGGCATTTTGGCGGTAGGAATCATAACTCTGTTACTTTTACAATAGTCATGGAAAAGGAAAGGTACATACAGCAGGGTAAGTTTTATAACTGGGGGGAGGTTAGTTATAATTATGTTAGGCAAGAACTGGGTAACATAAAATGGGAACAGATGCTGTCAGGGAAGAGCACTATAGAAAAGTGGAGATTGTTTAAGGGATGCATACTGCGTGTGCTCAATATGTTTGTCCCTAGCAGGCAGGGAAGATGCGGTTGAGTGAGGGAGCCTTGGTTCTCAAGAGATGTCGAACGACTGGTTAAGAGGAAGAAGGAGGCTTATATAAGGTTTAGGAAACAAGGAACGGAAAAGGCTCTAGAGGGATACAACTTAGCCAAGAAGAAGCTGAAGAAAGGGCTTAGGAGATCTATAAGGGGGCATGAGAAAACCTTGGCAGATAGGATCAAGGAAAATTCCAAGGCTTTTTACACGTACATAAGGAATAAGAGAATGACCAGAGAAAGGATAGGGCCGATCAAGGATTGTAAATGGAATTTGTGCATGGAGCCTAAAGAGCTAGGAGAGGTCCTTAATGAATACCTTTCTTCGGTATTCACAACTGAGAGGGACTTAGTTGTAGGGGAGGACAGTGTGAAGCAGGCAGGTAGGATGTGGATGTTAGTAAGGAAGATGTACTAGGAATTTTGAGGAACTTGAAGATAGATAAGTCTGCTGGGCTTGTTTGGAATTACCCAAGGATTCTATGGGAAACGAGGGAAGAGATTGCAGGGCATTTGGCGATGATCTTTTCGTCCTCACTGTCCACAGGTCTAGTGCCGGAAGGTTAGAGCGAGGCAAACGTCGTTCCCTTGTTCAAAAAAGGGAACAGGGATAACCCCGGAAATTACAGGCCAGTTAGTCTTACTTCAGTGGTGGGAAAATTATTAGAAAGGGCTCTGCGAGATAGGATTTATGATCACTTGGAAAGTCACAGTTCAATTTGTTATAGTCAGCATGGATTTGTGAGGGTTAGATCATGCCTCACAAACCTTCTTGAGTTCTTTGAAGAGGTGATGAAACACTTGGATGAACGGGGAGCAGCTGACGTGGTATACATGGACTTAAGTAAGGTGTTTGATAAGGTTCCTCATGATAGGCTCATGCAGAAAGTAAGGAGGAATGGGAAAGGGGGAAATGTGGCATATTGGATTCAGAATTGGCTGACCCTTAGAAGACAAAGGGTGGTAGTGGATGGAAAATATTCAACACGATGCTCAGTTATGAGTGGTGTACCACAAGGATCTGTTCTGGATCCTCTTCTATTTGTGATTTTTGTAAATGATTTGGATGAAGGAGTGGAAGGGTGGATTAGTAAGTTTGCGGACGATACAAAGGTGGGTCAAGTTGTGGCTAGTGTGGAGGGCTGTTCTAGATTACAAAGGGACATTGATAGAATGCAGAGCAGGGCTGAGAAGTGGCCGATGGAGTTTAACCCTGAAAAGTGTGAGATGATTCATTTTGGAAGGACAAACTTGAAAACAGAATACAGGGTTAACGGAAAGATTCTTGGCAGTGTGGAGGATCAGAGGGATCTTGGGGTTCATGTCCACAGTTCCCTGAGAGCTGCCACCCAGGTGGATAGAGTTGTTAAGAAGGCGTATAGTGTGTTAGCTTTCATTAATAGAGGGATTGAGTTCAAGGGCCATGAAGTTATGCTCCAGCTATATCCAGGTCTGGTTCGGCTACATCTGGAGTATTGTGTCCCGTTCTGGTCACCTCATTACAGGAAAGATGTGGAAGTGTTGAAAAAGGTGCAGAGAAGATTTACCAGGACGTTGCCTGGAATGGAGGGAAGGTCTTACGAGGAAAGGTTGAGAGAGCTAGGGCTTTTCTCTTTAGAATGAAGAAGGATGAGAGGTGACTTGATAGAGGTGTACAAAGTGATCAGAGGTATAGATAGAGTGGACAGCCAGAGACTTGATCCTAGGGTGGAGGTAGCTATTACGAGGGGGCATAGTTTTAAAGTGAGTGGAGGTAGATACAGGGCAGATGTCAGAGGTAGGTTCTTGACTCAGAGAGTGGTAGGGGCGTGGAATGCATTGTCGGAGAGGGTAGTGGAGTCGGCCTCATTAGGTGCATTTAGGCAGCTATTAGATAGGCATATGGATGATAGTATAAGGTAGGGGTGGAAGTTAGATAGACCTTAGGATTTGGATAAAAGTTCGGCACAACATTGTGGGCCGAAGGGCCTGTACTGTGCTGTCCTGTTCTATGTTCTATTACCTTTTGTTTCCTTTTCTCTTTTAGCCCAGAGATCTGTTCATGCCAAATATCATTGAGTTTTGGGGTTCCAGACCTACTGAGTTGTGAGGAGTAATGTCTCTGCTATGACCTGATCAGGCAGGTTGAAATGGCTCCTTTCTCTTCCTGTTCTTCTTGTGATTGTAACAGATGTTTGATTTTTTAAAAAAATATATCTATAAATTTAGTGTGTACTTTTCTGGTTATATGTGTTTGATGAAATTTCAGCCAAACAGAATTTCTTGAGTTGAACAGTTAAGAGGTTAATTTCATGATGCTAAAACCCACCAGGCAAAATACTGAAAAAGCAAAATAAAATCTTCTTCAACTCAAATTCAAGCTCATACATTTGAAACAAACATGCAAAAAATATGATTTTTATTCGGTCACAGTATATGGGCCTCACTGGCGTAGCCACATTTATTGCCTTTCCCGAACTGACTGCCATTTAAGAGTCAACTACATTGTTGTGGATCTGGAGTCACATGTAGGCCAGACCAGGTAAGACGGGCTTTTCTGACAATTGGCAATGAATTGAATTGAATTGACTTGAATTAGGTCTATTGTCACACGTACTCAACATGAGTACAGTGAAAAGTTTACCAAGCCACCACTTATGGCACTATCTTAGGTACAAACGTACCTGGGTACAGAATCTTGGTACAAGGCAGAAAAATAAAGAAAACAGAGTTAAAAAGTTAAACATTACAGTCATTCTCACAAACAAATGGAAAAAAGAAAGAAACACAGATAAAAGTTCTACAAGCGTTGCTGTGGTGGCACAGTGGCTCGCACTGCAGTCTTACAGCACCAGGGACCTGGGTTCAATGCCACCCTCAGGTAATTGTCTGTGTGGAGTTTGCACGTTTCCCTGTGTCTGGTGTGGGTTTCCTCCTGTGATCTAAAGATGTGCAGTCCAGGTGGATTGGCCTTGCTATATTGCCTGTAGTGTTCAGAGCTGTGTAGATTAGGTGGGTTGTCAGGAGATGGGACTGGATGGGATGCTCCAAGGGTTGGTATGGGCTTGTTGGGCTGAAGGGCCTGTTTCCACACTGTAGGGGTTCTATGATTCTATGACCATAGCTAATAAGAGCCTAGCCATGCTGGACCCACACTCCTCACAAGGACTTTATCATGCTCCTACCACATCTCAGGCTGCCTGCTTCCACTTTTGCCACTAGCTGGGTATTCATGAATATGAATTACACAGTAGAGGAGGTTAACATTAGCATAATCAAACTTCAATAAGAAAGAAAAGAAGTATGTAAGAGATCATTGGTGTAGTTGGTCGTCTGGTCTGAATATAATTTTCCATATGCTTAGTCCATAGCTAGTTGGTGAGGTTTGTAGCTGATGTCTTCTCCTTTTTGAAAGACTGCTCTGGAAACAAAAGCCATCCTTTCAAAATCATCCTTGATCTCCTAGCAGAGATATAGACACAGTTAAACGCAATGGATAGTTCATATCTTAGATGGAGATAGAGATAAAGATCAACATTTGCTGACTGTCTTCTTTAATCTGAAAATTATATTGCATGACCCTGCTCCATGTTGATTAGTTCATTCCTGCACAATTCTCTTAAGAAAATTAAGGTCTTTTCTTGAAGCAATTAATTACCGCATGATATGTGCTTCCATGAATATCTCTTTTTCAGGGAGGGATGGAAACTATTTATACATTTCTGGGGGATTCCATAAACCCTGCATGACTATCCCATTGGAATGGAATATGATGTACAGCGTAATATAAATGGTTATGTAAAACTAACACACTGCCACATGGTTGTGGTTAGTTGCAGTCAATGTTCTTCTTTTAATTAATTTTTTTTTAAAAAATAAAGTCTGATTCCTGGGTCAAGCAAATTAAATTAAGATTTAATATTTAACATGAGGATGCCTTTGTAACAATACTGCCAATAGCAGCAATCTCCAAGAAAGTAATATTAGATGGTTGCCTCAGGACAACAAGTGTTGGAGCAACTTATAGATGACATTTCTACCTTTCATACGTGCTCTCGTGCTTTCGTATGTGCTCTTGAAAAATAAATTTAACCAAGAAAAGGTGTAATGATCGTACAGTATATATGGGATGCCAGGGAAATAGTTAGTGAAACAGTTCTTCAGAGGTCAGCATGCCATCACCAATCACCTTTTATTTACAAATGCATAGCCTTTGATAACAGCACTGCCTCTCACTGAGTCAGGCATTCCCAGAGCTCTGATGCAGGGTCTAGGCCCGAAACGTCAAGCTTTCCTGCTCCTATGATGCTGCTTGACCTGCTGTGTTCATCCAGCCCCATGCTTGTTATCTAGAATGCAAAATGACACTTTTCTATGGTGAAATCCATTTATTTTGACAAACTTCCATCAGACACCATTTCTGAAGAAGGGTCCAGACCCAAAACGTCAGCTTTCATGCTCCTCTGATGCTGCCTGGCCTGCTGTGTTCATCCAGCTCCACACCTTGTTATCACCATTTCTCGTTCACAGACAACTGACATTGCACCATCTAGTGGTGTTTAAATTAAATTGCAACCTGAAGTGATCAAATGTCTCAAATTCGCAGAGATAGTGGATCAACCCAAAATGTCAGCTTTCCTGCTGCTCTGATGCTGCTTGGCCTGCTGTGTTCATCCAGCTCCACACCTTGTTATCCCCAATATCCCTGTCATTTATCCTTTTAGGACAGCCAGCTCTGACTGGACCAGAATGACAGCCCCAATCACGGAACTCATATTCTATGACTTCCATCTGGCTGACCTCATTACCTTCACCACAGTGAGCCCATTAAACTCTGTGATAACATTGCAGTAAGTGGATCCCACATGTACATTTGGTATAATAACTAACAAGCTAGTTTGTGACTAACTTATTGAAAAAACATCAGTTCTGCGAAAATGGAGAAATCGTTATCTGGGAGAAAGCCATAACCTTGTCAATCTAAATCAAATCCACCTGTTTCAGAGAGTACAAAGAAATGCACCTGATTGCAGACAATGCTTGCCGAAACATCTCACTTGCAAGGGTCAAGAACAAAAAGACCCAAGCAGTCTCATCAACATGTGACTAATAAGTTGAGTTACCCTCAAGAACGTTTCCAAACTGGGAGGAGATACCCGTTAATTCACAAAGACATCTTCAGCTCAAGGGAAAAAGTGTAACTCATTCACAAAAATGAATCGGTTTACAGCAATGGGCAAATCAGCAAATAAGATTTCAGGAGACCTGTGACCAGTGGTGTGTCACAAGGATCAATGCTGGGTCTGCCACTTTTTGTCATTTTTATAAATGATTGGGATGCGAATATAGGAAGTATGGTCAGTAAGTTTGCAGATGACACCAAAACTGGAGGTGTAGTGGACAGCGAAGAAGGTTACCTCAGAGTACAATAGGATCTTGATCAGATGGGTCAATGGATCGAGGAGTAGCAGGTAGAGTTTAATTTAGATAACTGTGAGGTGCTGCATTTTGGAAAGGGCAATCAGGTCAGGACGTATACACTTAACGGTAAGGTCCTGGCGAGTGTTGCTGAACAAAGAGACCTTGGAGTGCAGGATCATAGTTCCTTGAAAGTGGAACCATGGGTAGACAGGATACTGAAGAAAGTGTTTGGTTTGCTTGCCTTTATTGGTCAGTGTATTCATTATAGGAGTTGGCAGGTCATGTTGTGGCTGCATAGGACATTAGTTAGGCTTCTTTTGGAGTATTGCATTCAGTTCTGGCCTTCCTGGTATAAGAGGGATGCTTTGAAACTTGAAAGGGTTCAGAAAAGATTTACAAGGATGTTGTCAGCGTTGAAGGGTTTGGGCTATGGGGAGAGGCTGAATAGACTGGGGCTAATTTCCCCAGAGTGTCGGAGGCTGAGTGGTGACCTTATAGAGATTTGTAAAATCATGAGGGGCATGGATAGGGTGAATAACTAAGGTCTTTATCCCGGGATAGTGGAATCCAAGACTGGAGGGGATAGATTTAAGGTGAGAGGAGAAAGATTTAAAGGGATCTAAGGGGCAACATTTTTACACAGAGTGTGGTGCTTGTATGGAATGAGCTGCCAGAGGAGGTGGAGGAGGCTAGTACAACTATAACATTTAAAAGGCAACTAGAAGGGTATTTGAATTTCATACTCTACATAGCTAGCAGCAGAAGCCTTATGTTGGTAAACCTATTTGATAAGCTCAGCTTCAAACTGGAATACCCCACTTGGTGCACATTATCATAATCAATGGCATTCACCCTACACACAGCCTCCTTCTTGACTTATAGGACTTGGTAAAATTAAATACTTATATTGAACTGCCTGCCAGTTTCAGAAGTTTTGAAATATTTGCCACTTGTAATCCATTTCAAATGGAAATAACTTAAAGCAGATAGTGGTCCAAAGTGAATAAATTCTTTATTCATTATTGAGCCTGGTTATTGTACAATGCAAGAATGGAAAATTTAGACTATTTATTGACCTTATTATTCCAAATAATTATCCAATTCATATTTTCCAGGAACTGCTCATTATCATTTCAAGTCTCTCCAGTCTTCACAAAGATTAACATGAGGCAAATCTATCTTCAGATAACAGTAGTGGAGCAAAGCTGATATCTGAAAGATTTTGTTCTTCACATAAGTATGTTTCAGTGCTGCAGAATATTGTGGAGACAAAATTCAGCAGCGTCAATCTGGTGTGTCCAAATTTTTGTCTCTTCAATCTTGCCAGAAATTGAGGTCATGACCAACCTATTTGATGATTTTTTTCCGGAAAAAGAACAAAGCTGAACATGCTTAATCATGCTTCCCTCGAACTTACACAAAATGTAATGATTAACAAGGACAAATATATATTTTCATCACCCAAAAGTGACTTTTTGGGGTACCCAATGATACATTACAATGCCAAACCAATCAATACTTGGCAAGTTATGGTCTTCAGTACTATTCCTGGAGTATTGTCAGGGTGCGCAGCCTTTGCAGAATCCAGCACTGTAGTGATTGGAATGAGGGCCAGGTGGATCTCTTTGACCATGTAATCCTTGATTTGGGCTGTTAACCTGGGCCAATTAGGGAGCCTTGGCTGAAAGACATCAACAGGAGTTTCAAAAAGTCTCCTTATTCTAGGGAATGGTTCTTGGCTGACTGGTCAGAGCTCATATACTGTGCTCAAGTAAATAAAGAGTGACTTGGTGAGGTCTTCTATGCAGATATTTCAAGTACTTTCAGCCATTACTTGATATTATGGAGTGAATTTAACTGGCTGAAGAATGGAATCTATGATGCTGAGGAACTTTGGAAGATGCCAATTGGATCATGTATGCGGTACTTCTGGCTGAAGATTGTTGACAATGATTCAGTCTTATCTTTTGCACTGATGTGCTAGACTCTCCCATCATCAAAGATGGAGATAGTTGTCAAGCTCCCCCTTTTGGTGAACAGATTAATTGTTCACCACCATTCATGATTGGATTACAGAGCTTAGCTATGACCCATTGGTCGTGGAATCACTCAACTGTATATCATTTGCTGTTTGCGCTGTTTGACTTATGAATAATCCTGTTTTGTAGCTTCAATAGGTTGACCATTTTTAGATATACCTGATGCTGCTCCTGGGATGCTCTCTGCACTCTTCATTGAATCAGGGTTGATCTCTGACTTGCTGGTAATGGTAGAATGGGAGGTTGCAGATTGTGTGGCCGTGAATGGACCACAGAGATACTCTGATGAGTTGCTGGATCTGTTCAAAATACATCCCAATCGCGTAGTTACAGGTTGGAAAGAATTCTCAACATGAAGACATAATTTATCTCCATAAGGACTGTAGGTCACTCCTACCAGGACTGTCGTGAACGGGTGCATATGGGGCAGGCAAATTGGTGAGGAAGGGGTCCAGTATTTTTATCTCTCCTGTTAGTTCCCTCAGTGTATACCATAAATGAGCAACTCAGTCCTTTTGGACTTGACCAGTTTAGTCAGTAATTGTACTGCTGAGTCATATTTGGTGATTGACATTGAAGTCCCCACCCAGTGTACATTTTGCACCCTTGTCACCCTCAGTGCTTTCTCTAAGTGGTGTTCAACATGAAGGAGCACTGATTCATCAGCCAAGAGCTTGTAGAATGTGGTAATCAGCAAGAAGATTCCTTGCCATGTTTGACTTGATGCCAAGACACTCCATGGGTGGGATGGAGTCACTATTGAGGACGTCCAGGGCAGTTCCCACCTGACTATATACTACTGTGTTGCCACCTCTGTTGCGACTGTCTTGTTAGTGGGACAGAACATACCCAGTGAATAGGAAGGTGCTGGCTGTGACAAGGTCTATGAGGCATGACTCCTTGATAATGGCTACTTCAGGCTACTTGACTAGTCTGTTAGACAATTCTTGCAATTTTGGCACTAGGCGCCATATATCTTTAGGGAGGACTTTGCAGAGACAACAGGACTGAGTTTGTCATTTGAGTTTCCAATCCCTCGGTCAATGCCTGGTGGTCCACTTAGTTTTGTTCCCTGGTAGCCAGGAATTGATTGTGCACCAAAGAGTTCATTAAAAATTGCATTATGTGTACATTCAGTGAGAAATCTGTTAAACTGTGTCCCAAAATTCTACAATTGACTCCAAAATAGCCAACAAAACCATGGCAACCATTCTAAGTAGCTAGCACTAGCAATCTTTTTTTAAATAATTTGGTCAAGATCTAAATAGCAAATGACTGGAAACTCCAATAACAAATTTCATAACCAATTTCATTACAACACGGGGTTTACAGGAGACTCTCACTGCAGACAATGGACCACTGTCTGATTCCAGTCAGTTCACAGAATTTAACACAATTTAACACCATGATACAACCCACAATTGAATAACAGCATCCAACAATTCCTCAGGATGATCAAAGACAGCCTGACCGCTAGCATGTTAGACGGGAGAATGTTTGAACAACCCATTCCTTTCCTGTTTCATACATATCAGTCCAGTCAATTAACTCTGATCGGAAAGGCACCAATTAAACTTATGAGTGGTTGAGCATTCTTAAGCCAAAACTGCAATTCAGATATGTCACAGCGAAACCACAAGAAATTGCAAAGTGACAAGGCGAAGACAATGCATACTTTAACAAATAAGTAGATATAAGGCATTCTGAACTTGTAAATTGGGGTCACTTCAAGTGACCAAGTTGTTACTAAAATTTGCATTATCTCCATCAGGTTCAAAATAGATCAAGTGGTAGCTCAGAACGAATTTTTACCTGCTGGGTGACAACATGACGTAGAGGCAAGGAGCCTGATAAAAAGTAGACCAGGCTGTTTTGAGAACAGTGAGTATAAAGATACATTTCCTTTAATGGTGTGTTACCTTGATGTTGATCATCTGCCTTATCAAGGTAATAGCATGGAACCATAACTTCAAGTTCATAGATCATAGGACTGTCATCATCAACCTTCATATCTAAAGACTATTTCTGTTCTTAGAGAAAATTGATGCTCTAAACCTAAGAAATGACAATATATTTGTTGTTTCTGATGGTTTGCTTTGAAATAAGGCCCTCTAGTTTAACAAGAAGGAAAAGATGTTGTGCTCAATTGAATTGCATTCGCAATTGTCTGTAGACTGTATGTATTTAGTGCTTTCAGACAAGTCTGTGGGTGCAGTTAGAGAAACTGATACTAACAGCAAGCCTGAGAAAGCAGATAATTTTTAAAATAGTAATAAAGCTTCTGTTCACATGTAAAATATAGTGAGAGTCATTTCTAACTACCTCTGATGCACAAAACACAATAATCTCCAGTTCTGGAAATATTTCAATTAGTCTATGTCTAACGGTCTGCAATCCCCCATTCTGCCAATATCCAAAGCCTCTTCCTCTGTAGCAATCAGGTTGACCATTACTGGAAGCTGTCCTTAGTCTCGGTTTATCCCCAAGCACTCTAGTTTCTTCCATGGGAAGAAAATAGAGGGGTATGATGCGAGAATAGATCACATGGAAAGGAAGAAATTGCTTCTTTTGCGATCAGTTTCTGTGCAGGCTGGATGAGAAATTTCAATTAGATGCGTGAGAGTCATTCTTGGCTATTCAGACAAGGATGTGAGGAGGGGCCTGAAGAAAGAAGAATGGATGGAGCTACAAAATTTGTTTGTTATGAAATGCTGGGTAAGTTAAAGTGTGGGGCTGATATTGAACATGGAATGCTACTAATCTTTCTTGATCTGATGAGGTAATTTTATCTGCAAGGCATCGCACTGCTGCTACTCTCTTTGTCATCTTCTTTCAGCCACATCATTTTATTTTGAGAAGTGTTCTTCTCTCCCCACTAAACACCTTCACAGTCGCAAAGTGGTCCACAATCAGAATAATGGATCGTGACAAGTTTTAGGAGTGTGTAGTGAGGAGACAGTTTTCCTATGGTACACATCTAATACACACATCCTATTTCAGTGACAGATGTGCAATGTGCCATTTCAACTCCTACAAGGGTCCACCTAAACAGAAAAGATTCAATTGAAAGGGCCAGGTTGTCACCATGCTACACTTTCTGACAGGGATAGTCAGAATTTAAAAAAGCCAAGGCAAAGCTCACTTCACGGACCAACGGCTTCCTCACCCATTAAAAACCTCTCTGCTGCTAGCAAGTCAATTCCAAATTCTTCTCAGGGTTTTCTGCTAAAGACAAACAATAAGAAAAAAGGTTAATTTATTGAGTAATGCAGGAAGTTCAGACCTGATGTCAAAGAGAAAGCAAGCTCCAGTTTAAATTTGATTTCCTGAATAGTAAGATATAATTTTCCAACAGGAAACAAGTTGAACGGATCCATATTGCCAGAGGTATGTAGGTTTGTATTTGTATACCTTTCCAATGTTTATTTTGATTTAAAGGAGCCAGTGTGGATCTCAACAAAATATTGACTTGATTGAAAAAGGTTTGGAATATTTTGATTGGTCTGCCCCTCCTCTTAATGAACCTAAGCCTTTTACTTTTCATTATTAAGTAAACATGAATATGTAACACAAATGAAACACATACTCTGGTGAAAGGGACCCAGCTATACATGATGCAAATTCAACCAGAGATGTTTTATAAAACTTGGACGACTTGTGCTTTCAATTTTATCATAGCTTTAGGCAAATATATATTTAATTTGCATATGCATTTTTAATTATACCATGCAACATATGATTGACATTCAGTATCCCCCAGGTCTCCAATATTAAAGTTATTGACTGAGTCAGTGACAAATAATTCACTTTTACTGGAAGAAAACTTCCTTGAGGCGCTCCCAAATGAGTCCTTAGATAGGCTGGGCTGCCACAACTGGCACTTTCTTGTCCCAAACAGAAAACGAAATCTCATTGTTGGAAATGTTAAAATGAGCTATGATTTCGGGCAGGCTTGATGCCTCCTGCTCTTGAATAGACTGAAAGCATTTACCGTTACATCCAGAATATCAGATAAAGAATTTATCGGCGTCCTTGGATCATAATCTCAGAATGGCACTGCTACATTATGGAGAAAAGCATTATAGGGAGAAAATTGAGAGACATTACAACAAACTTAAAATACAATATGATTAATGTAATTCTTTACAACTGGTTTCTCAAAGTAATAATTTTGTCAAGTTCAGAAAAGTCTGTGATAATTGTATGTTGAGAGCAGCAATTATCTGAAATAGTTTCCTATGCAAATCGGTGTCCTTTTAATTGCTTAGTCTACAATTAATAAAGAAGATTGGCTTTGCAGTATTAATTGAGTAGCTTTGATTTGATCTACTTTTCATGCACAAAATGCACAGAACCAATCGATTCTACATTGTTGAGTAGTTGTTAACATTGCAGCCACAGTGGAACAACTTCTGCCCAGTTTTAGAGCACAAGATTTCAGTCCTTCAGCTGAGACTGTGTGGGAGTTCACAGCCTTTGCTATTTCTAGTGCCAACAAGCATTTTTTTGATATCGTGATGTGAATCTAATTGTCTGAAGTCTGGCATCAGTAACACGGTATACCTCTAGAAAAAGCTGGGATGATTATTAATTTGGCGTGGGGCTGGATGAACACAACAGGCCAAGCAGCATCATAGGAGCAGGAAAACTTGACGTTTCGGGCCTATGAAGGGTCTAGGCCCAAAACGTCA
>JAHRHZ010000076.1:317045-336833 GCA_024137785.1 Ginglymostoma cirratum
CTTGACATTTCGGGCCTATGAAGGGTCTAGGCCCAAAACGTCAAGTTTTCCTGCTCCAATGATGCTGCTTGGCCTGCTGTGTTCATCCAGCCCCACGCCTTGTTATCTCGGATTCTCCAGCATCTGCAGTACCTTTTATCTATGATTATTAATTTGACACTTTTGGCTGAGAATAGTTGCAAAAGCTTCAGCCTTGTCTTTTACATTCATGTTGTGTTCTGGCATCATTGAGAATTGGGGTCCTAACAAAGCTTTCTCTTCATTCATTTTTTAAAATTCATTTATTATGTGTAGGCTTTTCCAGCTGGATTGGTAGTTATTGCCCATCCCTGGTAGTCCTTGAAAACGGGGTGGTGAGCTGTCTTTTTGAAATGTTGGAGTCCATTTTTTGCAGTTAGACCCGCAATTCTGTTAGGGAAGGAATGCCAAAATTCTGACCCAGTATCACTGAAGGAATGGCAATATATTTACTAGTCATGAATGTGAGTGACTTGGAGAAAGCTGCATTTCCATATAACTGTTGTCCATGTTCTCTCAGATGGTAATGATTATGTATTTGGAAGGTGCTTTCTTTGGTGACTTTCTGTAGCACATTTTCTAGATGCTGACTAGCCTGTGACAGCAAATCATATTCAGCCTGGGAACCCTGTGGCCCAATGGCATCAATGTGGATTTCACAAGCTTCAAAATATCCCCTCCCCCAACCGCATCCCAAAACCAGCCCAGCTCATCTCCACCTCCCTAACCTGTTTTTCCTCTCACCTCAAGCCACACCCCCATCTCCTATCTACTAACATCATCCCGCCCCCTTGACCTGGCCGTCCTCCCTGGACTGACCTATCTCCTCCCTACTCCCCTACCTACACTCACCTTTACTGGCTCCATCCCCGCCTCTTTGACTTGTCTGCCTCCTCTCCACCTATCCTCTCCTCTATCCATCCTCTATCCGCCTCCCCCTCTCTCCCTATTTATTTCAGGACCCTCTTCCCCTCCCCCATTTCTGATGAAGGGTCTAGGCCCGAAACGTCAAGTTTTCCTGCTCCTATGATGCTGCTTGACCTGCTGTGTTCATCCAGCCCCATGCTTGTTGACTAGCCTGTGAGACAGCTTTCCCAATTTTGGCACAAGCTCTCAGATATTTGGAAGGATGACTTTTCAGGTCTGAAGGGCTGAGTTTCTCATTGTAATTTCCCATGATTGGGTCGATGCCAAATGGTCCAATAGTTCTGAGGAAGGATCGCTGGATCTGAAACATTAACTCTGATTTCTCTCCACAGATGCTGCTGGAGCTGCTGAGCTTTTCCAGAAACTTTTGTTTTTGGGTCTGCTTTCATTTTTTTGAGACTTTTTGGCAGTCTCAATACAACTGAATAGGTTGCTGGACCATTTCAGAGGGCAGTTAAGATGTGGATCTAAAGTTACATGCAGGCCAGAGCAGTTAAAAATGTTTGCTTTCCTTCCCTAAACAGTACTCATGAACCAGGCGTGTTTTAATGTCAATTGTTTTATGGTCATCATTAGACTTTTAACTTTACTTTGAGATTCACCCCAGGTCCTGAGAGCGTTACTTGAATCTTGGGATCGCTATTCCAGCAACAATCAGTATTGATTGGATGTGGCAGTACTGCAGAGCCTTAATCTGCTCTCTTAGCATCCTTATCTCTGGCAATAATATGCTTCTTCCACAGTTTGGTGTACATGTAGTCTTGTGTTGTAGCATCATCAAATCAGAAATGGTGTCCAGAGACAAGTTGAGGAGAATACCGCAAGCCATATCAAAAGATTTGGACCAACAGTTGTCTCCAATATCTGTCTTCAGCAACTCTCCTCCGCACCCCACTCTCCCCCCATCTAGCGCAAAGACCTCAAGGAATTCTTTGTCAGTCAGTTCTGCTTTTCTTGTTTCCTTCTTATTCACTGAGATAAAACTCACACCAGTCTCATCTTCATTTTTGCTAGGCTCCAGCCAATTCAATCTTCTCCATGAATTGCATCTCCTCCTCCCGTTTGACTCTGTCACCTTAAGCTTGTGATCATCCAACCTCACTTTCTAGCTGCCACCAGCTAAATGTTGTAACTAGTTACACTATCCCAGCTATTCTTCACCATCACCTTACACCCATGTTCCCTGGTTTCTGAGCCTTTTTTCATTCGGAACAGTTTCACTGTATTTATTCCATCAAAGCCAATCATAATTTTGAACATCCCCATTAAAATTCCTCTTAGCATCCTCTTCTCTAAGGTGAACAGCCCCAGTTTCTCCAGTTTTTTCTTATCATGTGTATCCGTGAGTATTGCTGGCAAAAAAACGGGCATTCTGTTAAAGCTTCACCTTGCACTCTTCAAAACAGATACAGGAATACCAAATTTATATTGTGGTCAAGTGACCTTGGGCCCAAATCTATACATTCCAAAATGACACATGGCCAGAGAAATCAGACCTGAAGGAAAATTGGCCAAAGTAAATTAAACAGAAAGCCAGCAGCTTTCAGTTGCATAGAATGATGGATAACAAGGTTAAAAAAGCATGAAAGGTTTTGGTGGACCGAGTTATAACCAGCCCGTATGTATATTGGAGAAGTTTCAATCAGACTTTCTGGCACCTTGACTTCCAGCCAGCACCTGAGGCTCACCATCCAGCGCAGCAACAGTGAAGAATGTTGGTGTAACCCAACTGGATGCTTTGAAGCCTATTCATGACCCCATTGGCCAAAAACCAAAGAACGTTAGGAAAGTCAGGGATGAGGAGAAGATAGGAATGCACAACTTCAAGCCACTCCTCAGCAAAAACTCGCAGCGAAGATACACACCAAGACTGCATAGTGGCTCAGTGGTTAACACTGTTGCCTCACAGCACCAGGGACCCAGGTTCAATTCTAGCCTTGGGTGTATCTGTGTGAAGTTTGTGCATTCTCCCTGTGTCTGACTGGGTTTCTATTGGATGCTCCAGTTTCATCCTACATTCCAAAGATGTGCAATTTAGGTGTGTTGGCCATGCTAAATTACCCCATTGTGTCCTTGAATGTGTAAGCAAGGTGGATTTTTCCATGGTAAATTTGGGGTTTTGGGTGGGTTGATGGGATTGTCCTCAAAGGGTTGGTGCAGACTCAATAGGCTAAATGGCCTCTTTTTGCACCGTAGGGATTCCATGATTCTATCAGTCCTGTGGTAGGAGATCCACCTTTGTGGAAGAGAGCCAGCCCTGCATCAGAGGGGAAGAAGGTCCCAATGACCCAGCTCAAAGCTATGGATCATTGCACGTAATATCCTTTCTCAGATGGACAGAGCTAGATAGAGAGTAAATATTGTGAGAATTTGAGAAATACTCGCATGATATTTTTAATATGGTATATTTTATTAATAAAATCAGGTTGAATCACAATCCAAATGTAATGACTCTTTATCCACTTCATTAACAAGAGTACTTGGGTAATGTGTTTTAATACATAGACAGATCAAAGTGGCTAAAGCATGGACAACAGCACTGCATGAGGTAATGGTACTGACTGATTGAGATATTGCCATGGATAATGCATCTGGGAACAATTGTCCACCTAACCTCAATTTAAATTTAGGAAATGCAAGTTGAATGGTATTCTCTACTAACAAGGCGCTGGCATCATGCCTCAAACTCTTCCTCTGGAGCACACAAAAGAGCTGTCTTACAAAATAGGACAGACCATGAGTTAAAGGGATTTGGGAGCCAATGGCACTGCCATGGAATTGATACTTTCAACTTTTGGGCAGTGAAGGCTGCAGCACTGTTGGAAGTGAAAGACACCTACGTCAGACTCCTGGTTATTGACCAAAACTCCGCCTTCAACACCATTATCCCCGCCAGACTGATCTCAAAAATCAAAAAACCTAGGTTTCAGTTTCGCCCTCTGCAACTGGATCTTCAGCTTTCTGACCCATTGGCCGCAAGGAGTAAAGATAGGTAACCGCACCTCCTCCACAATAACACTCAACACTGGAGCCCCCCCAAGGATGCATCCTCAGCCCCCTACTGTACTCCGTGGACACCTATGACTGTGTTGCCAAATTCCAAATGAATACCATCTACAAGTTTGCTGACCACCATAGTGGGATAGATATCTAACAACAATGAGTCAAAATACAGAAGGGGGAATAGAGGGCTTGGTGATGTGGTGCAATGCGAACAATGTGTCTCCCAATGTTGGCAAAACTAAAGAACTGATCACTGACTTTCGAAAGAAAGAAGGAGAACGTGACCCCCATCTATATCAACGGAACTGAGGTTGAGGGTGTGAAGAGCATCAGTTCCTTGGAGTGACGGTAACCAACAACCTGTCCTGGACTTCCCACATAAATGTGGCAGTCAAGAAGGCACAACAATGCCTCTTCTTCCTCAGGCAGCTCAGGAAATTTGGCTTGTCCATAAGGTCCCTCACCAACTTCTACAGATGCACCATTGAAAGCATACTGTCTGGGTACATAACGGCCTGGTATAGCAACTGGTCTGCCCAGGACTGTAAGAAAGTACAGAAGGTGGTGTGAACAGCCCAGACCATCACGGAAGCCACGGAGTCTGTCCATGGACTCTATTTACACAGCTCGTTGCTGCGGAAAGGCTGCCAATATCATCGAAGACCCATCGCATCCCGGTAATGATCTCCTACAACCTCTTCCATCAGGCAGAAGATACAGAAGACTGAACCCACACACAAGCGGGTTCAGGAACAGCTTCTTCCCAGCCATTATCAGATTATTGAATGGACTCTAACTCAAATAATGTAACCTGCAATGTAAGTTGTATGCCTCTAAGTCTTTTTGATCTGTACATCCTTATTGTGATCTGCCTGTAATGCTCATAAACAAAGCTTTTCACTGTATTTTGGTACACATGACAATAAAATCAAAACCAAAATTCAAACCAAAACTGAAATCAAATTAAAGAGTGGGAAAGAACTGTATTGCCATTTGAATAGCTATCAGATATTCCAAAAAGACGAGGCAGCAAGAAAGAAAAGGCACACCATTCTGTTGCAAACCATTCTGTTCTAAACTGATTTCCTAGCAGGTGACACTATGATCCTTTCCTTTATAACAAGCAAAATATCTCTAGAAATGTATCAGACCTTTTCAACTGTCTGCCTTTTGCTCCTAAATCCGTTCCTTTGACTAAATCTCTCTATGATCTTGTTTTTACTGATGGTGAGTAAAATTATACAGTATTGAAAGGATGCCTGATTAGAAATGGCATTTGTTTGCAATGTGGTCAAACCATAAGATTCATGTTTTATTGACTGAATGACTCTCCAGTATAGAGTAGAATTGACATATTGTCTTTTATTTTGTGAACATTTGCTTTATCATAAAATAAAATTTTCTCAAAATTCTAATTATTCAGTGGTGTGTTTGAACCTGTCTATGATAGTGGAACATCAGCAAATGAATTATAAGTCAGAAGCTCAAGCAGGTTAATATACTATTTCAGTAGAGTAATCTGTGATCCCAAGTCTCAAGTAAATGACCCATAGCATGAGCTAGCCAGTCAACCTAACTAGTCCATTATATTTGAATAAGCACTGAACGGGAACTAAAGGATCAGTTGTTTAGATTAAAGGAATCTGATAGTGCAGTGCAAAGGGGATCGAAACCAGTCATTTTAAGATTCAGAATAGTTCTTTCAAATTTCAGAAATGGATTCAGATTACCTACCAGAAACTTTTCAAAGAATCATAGAGTCCCTGCAGTGTGGAAAGAGCCATTTGGCCCATTTAGTTTACACTGACTGTCCGAAGAGTATCCCACAGAACCCAGCTCCCCACCCAATCCCCATAACCTCATATTTACCATGGCTAATCCACCTAACCTGCACATCTCTGGACTATGGAAGGAAACTGGAGCACCTGGTGGAAACCCATGCAGGGGAACATGGGGAGAACATGAAAACTCCACACAGGCAGTCACTGAAGGCTAGAATTGAACCCAGGTCCCTGACACTGTGAGGCAGCAGTGCTAAACATGTGACATGGCCATTTTATTTTGTGTCTTGTACAATTTAATGTTATGGTTGCATTAAAGCTCTTTGCTCAACCTGAAGATGTGAGGATCACTGTGGAGTACCTTAATCCATAATTTCTCATCTCAAGTTCAAATGGGGATTTCAACTTGTCAGTATTCTTCAATTTTGGGCTGCATATGAGCCACAATCTTCAATAATGCCCAGTGCTGATGTAACCTTACACAAGTGGAAACATAATTTTGCAACATATCGTACCAATGTCTTTCATTTGATTAATGAAGCAGCGTGGAGTGATCACTTGCAAAAAATGTGTTTGTGTATACACTCAATCTGAAACTACGCTCGAGGAATT
Source organism: Ginglymostoma cirratum (assembly GCA_024137785.1). NCBI lineage: Eukaryota > Metazoa > Chordata > Chondrichthyes > Orectolobiformes > Ginglymostomatidae > Ginglymostoma > Ginglymostoma cirratum. The sequence continues at coordinate 323,387 of JAHRHZ010000076.1, forward strand.
GACAAGCTGTGTCCCATGTGAACTTCCAAGAGAAGGCATAGTCATAATTTGCAGACTACCTCCAGTGTGGTGATAAGTACCTTCACAACTGGCACCATATATCACATGGTCTGTCACAATGTGATCTACATCTGTTTGCCCATAAGACTGTCATCTACCATAAGACCACAACTACTCTGGGAAATATTGGGTCAAAGGCACTTTGAAAGCTACACTGCATGATCACCCTCTCTCTATAAACTCTCCACTGGAGAAGGTTACTGATATGAAATCTTTCATCAGGACCCGCAAGATGTTTTTAAGGTTCTTCCTCAGTATGCCTCATACATAATCCTCTTGGGAACTGTTACTATTGGATGTCTATTCAATGAAAGGACTGAGTGGACAAACAATCTGCACACAAGCTTCCCAATGGCACAATCTAGCCTGTCATCCACTGAATCTATTGATTCTGAGATGAAACAAACAGCACTGTTAAAAAGCATAACATTGTATCCACTCTGTATGTGACCCAGAATAACATTAATCAAAATATCCCTAACTCCTTTATTTCAAGATTATAAATTAAAGATAATATAAGATCCAGTTTTAAGGATTAACAAGGGTAATATTCATTTGTTTGGCACTGGTTCAGTTATTTTGATTGTTATATACAACGTGTAAAATTCTCATCCTGAACGATACTTTGTTTCACTTAATCAAGGCATTTTTTTTTCTGAATATAAACAATCTTTTCAGTTGATCGATCAATGCAGTAGTATATATGATTGTGTTAAACTTTTCTTTCCCTTCATTTACCTTTGATATTTCTGATAATTCTGATATGCTTTTGCAGCTGATTCATGGTCCCAATAAAGATTGAACCTCACAAAAGCTGGCTGTAAATTTGAACAAGTTCTTGTATTGAACTACAGCTGATGCAAAAAAGAAAATGGCTCAGTGTTTTATGACTAAAACCTTATTGATTAACATATAGGGCTGGAGCTGTTTTCTTGCCTCTTATGCCACATGCATTACAATGATATTAATCAGTTTAATCTAAATCATATTGGCTGTGAATCTCTGTAAAATACAGCTTATACAAATGTTAAGCTGCCTGCCATACTGTATTGAGCAGTTTATGTTTTTTAATGCTGTTCTCAATATCACTTTTTGATAGATTTCATGACAAGAACTCCCTTTTCCCCAAAACCTGTTTAAAGTTAAAGTATTGAGAGGTTTGTGGTCACAGTTAATGACATCAGATATGACTACCAGAACTTAAATTAATTACTAATTACAGTTTAAACTGGTATTGTAGCACAAAAGGAAGCAATTCATTTTAATGCAGAGTTAAAGCAAGTGTGGCCCAATAGTATTCATTGCTCTGCGTTGAGAATGTGAAAATGCCAGAATTTGTTAATTGGCAGGAGCATGTCTGCCTGCAGGTGATAGGAAAGCATCACACCAAAAATTGTCAGACAAAACTAAATGCCCATCCTGTGTTTCTCTTCATTCCTTCAATATTCATGCCAGCCACAGCTCCGAGTTTACCCTTTCCAACTTCCTTAAGGTTCTTGCTCAAGTTGTGAATTTAATGCATTCATTAAACCGACACTGCATATTTAGAGATCGGAAACACACAAACTATATTCCATGTATAATGAGAAAGCAATTAACTTTTATCTCATGTAGAATTTCATGAGAAATCAGCTTTTTAAATATGTGAAACACATTTTGAATTTTAATGATAAACTTCAGATTACTTCAGTATGTGCAGAGCAAGAGAAAGGGTGGGGCCGATCAAGGGTTGTAAAGGGAATTTGTGCACAGAGCCTAAAGAGATAGGAGAGGTCCTTAATGAATACTTTTCTTCGGTATTCACAACTGAGAGGGACCTAGTTGTAGAGGAGGACGTTGTGAAACAGGCAGGTAGGCTAGAGGAGGGTGATGTTGGTAAAGAAGATGTGCTAGGAATTCTGAGAAGTCCCCTGGGCCTGATTGGATTTATCCAAGGATTCTACGGGAAGCGAGGGAAGAGATCGCAGGGCATTTAGCGATGATCTTTTCGTCCTCACTGTCCACGGGTTTAGTGCCAGAAGGTTGGAGCGAGCCAAACATCATTCCCTTGTTCAGAAAAGGGAACAGGGACAACCTTGTAAATTATAGGCCAGTTAGTCTTACTTCAGTGGTGGGAAAATTATTGGAAAAGGCTCTGTGAGATAGGATTTATGATCACTTGGAAAGGCACAGTTTGATTCGTGATAGTCAGCATGGATTTGTGAGGGTTAGATCATGCCTCACAAACTTTATTGAATTCTTTGAAGAGGTGATCAAACGCACGGATGAAGGTGGAAGAAGGATGAAGTGGATGTGGTATACATGGATTTAAGTAAGGCGTTTGATAAGGTTCCCCATGGTAGGCTCATGCAGAAAATAAGGAGGAATGGGATAGGGGGAAATGTGGCATATTGGATTCAGAATTGGCTGACCCTTAGAAGACAAAGGGTGGTAGTGGACGGAAAATATTCAACATGATGCACAGTTACGAGTGGTGTATCACAAGGACCTGTTCTGGGTCCTCTTCTATTTGTGATTTTTTGTAAATGATTTGGATGAAGGAGTGGAAGGGTGGATTAGCAAGTTCACGGACGATACGAAGGTGGGTCACGTTATGGACAGTGCGGAGGGCTGTTCTAGGTTACAAAGGGACATTGATAGAATGCAGAGCAGGGCTGGGAAGTGGCAAATGAAGTTTAACCCTGAAAAGTGTGAGGTGATTCATTTTGGAAGGACAAACTTGAAAACAGAATACAGGGTTAATGGAAAGATTCTTGGCAGTGTGGAGGATCAGAGGGATCTTGGGGTTCATGTTCACAGTTCCCTGAGAGCTGCCACCCAGGTGGATAGAGTTGTTAAGAAGGTTTATGGTGTGGTAGCTTTCATTAATAGAGGGACCGAGTTCAAGAGCCGTGAAGTTATGCTCCAGCTATACAAAAGCCTGGTTCGGCCACATCTGGAGCATTGTGTCCCGTTCTGGTCACCTCATTACAGGAAAGATGTGGAAGCGTTAGAAACGGTGCAGAGGAGATTTACCAGGATGTTGCCTGGAATGGAGGGAAGGTCTTACGAGGAAAGGTTGAGAGAGCCAGGGCTTCTCTCTTTAGAACAAAGAAAGGTGAGAGGTGACTAGATAGAAGTGTACAAAATGATCAGAGGTATAGATAGAGTAGACAGCCAGAGACATTTTCCCTAGGATAGAGGTAGCTTTTATGAGGGGACATAGTTTTAAAGTGAAAGGAGGTAGATATTGTGGAGACGTCAGAGGTAGGTTCTTGACTCAGAGAGTGGTAGGGGTGTGGAATGCATTGCCAGAGAGGGTAGTGGAGTCGGCCTCATTCGGTGCATTTAAGCGGCTATTAGATAGACATATGGATGATAGTATAAGGTAGCGGTGGAAGTTAGATAAACCTTAGGTTTAGGGAAAAGTTCGGCACAACATTGTGGGCCGAAGGGCCTGTACTGTTCTATGTTCTATGTTCTATTAACTGTATTTCATGGTTTATTCTTTTACAAAATTGTTTGCAGAGTCAGGATGCTCATTTTGAAAAAAAAGTTTCAAAATGTTATTTCAAGTAAATACAAAAGTCGCCTGTGAGTATTTTAAATTTACACACAAGCCTCCTTCATAAATTTTTAAATATAATTGCAGATGATACAAAGATCGGTGAAGTTGTGGATAGTGTCGAAGGTTGTCAAAGGATACAGCAGGATATAGATCTAAAAAAGATAGATATTAATATCTCAATATAGATATAAAAAAGAATTGTGAAGTGGAATGAAGAGTTCGGATAATAAGAATAGTGTCAGTAAAAAGACATTGAAGTTTTTCATCAATCTTGATCATATTAAGTGATGGATTCAATTTGAAGGATTACATGACACACTCCTGATCCTATGTTCCTCAGATAACTGTATGAAATTGAGCATTTGTTAATTAAAAACAAGAAAATGACTGAATAGACTGCATATCAGATCAACCACGAACCTATTGAATAACAGAGCAGGCTCAAGGGACTGAACTGCCTACTCCTGTTCCAATTTTTTAATGATCTTTAGTCTATAATCATACTGACTAGCAGAACAGGCTCTGTCGGCTGAATGACCAAGTCCTGCTCCTATTTCCTATGCTTCTAATGCACAAATGGCATAAAATGAATCAGCAATTTACTTCACTTCTAAGTCTTGGTTTAATTCTGTATTATAGTTTATGTTTATGTGCCTATCTGCTGTACATAATTTTGAATTGGACATTGGGGATATTATTTTACTAACATTTGCTGTCAAATGAAGCAGAGATTCCTGTGAAAGTTTCATCTGATCCAATTAATTAAATAACTTCTAAATAATTAAAATTTGGTGCCTTTTTTGTATTTTTTGGCTGCTATGAAATGCCTCAAGGATCCAACAAAATGCCAGTCCTATTGATTTATTTGGCCTATCCACTAATGAAAGCAAATTGTATGTGGTTGATTCCATTAAACCAGATTAATCCAGTGCTTAATATTGAATTTATAAACCTACATATATCATTCCCTTCTACACTTAAGTTCAGGGGAACAGAACTATGAATACGAGATGTCATTTGTACTTAGATTAATCAGTTTATACCTGGCAGATAAATATGTAGTTGACATTAATTTTCAAGCTCTGCAAAGACAACAATACATATTTCTCAAATAGTTTTGTACCTGAATTACATTGAGAAGATGATTTTTCTCTATGCTAACCTAAGTATTGTGCGGTTTCCAATATTTTAAACGCACAAAGGGAAAAGATACAAGAGATAAAAATAAATTCTTATTAATTGATAATCTGGGTTTATTTTCAAGCAAACATATCCTGTGCCATCAATGGGCTAGAGCTTTGAGCAGTGAATTAACTATTCCATCTGTTTATTGCAGTGACCAAGAGACATTACATAGTCTTTGGTATAAGATCAAATCATCCAATAAAATGCATTTCCAGGAAAAAGCACCATCTCTTTTGTGTTATGCCTCATGGTTAGCATGTCAGTATACCTATGCTGTATCATAGCATGTGACCAGAGAGTGTAATGGTCTCATAATCTATCTTATACTTGAAGTATTGCATACTATTTCTTTAACTCCTCTTTCTTTAGGTCAAGGGTGCATCTGTGGATATCCCAACAGTCCCCACTTATGCCTATCACTATATTCCCTCCCCTCAACTCTTCCTTGGTGTTGTTTCCCTCTCTTGTTGAGAATTGGAAACAAAATGAACAGTTTTCTTTCAGTTTCCATCCTTATCTCAACTTCACCTGGTCCATCTCTGACTCTTGCCTTCCCTTACTCAATATATCTGCTTCCATTTATGGGGTTAGTATAGTCACCGATATGTGTTGCAAGCTCACCAACTCTCAAAATACTTTGACTATACATCCTCACATTCTGCTTCCTATAAAGACTCTATTCCATTCTCCCAGTTGATCTGAGTCTGTCGAATTAGTTCTGATGGTAACACCTTCCACAGGCGTGCCTCAGAAACATCCATCTTTTTCGTCAAATGTGATTCCCTGTTATGATGGTTGACGGGGCTTTCAGCCAAGTTTGACCCATTTCCTGCATATCTGTCCTCATCTCTTTCCTTCTGTTCCACAATAATGTTAAGGTTTATCTTGAAATAACTCCATAGAAGCCAGTATCTGTCACCAAGTCACCCTTTATTTACAGGTGAACAGCCCTTGACTTTAATACTGCCTCATTCAGTCAGCTACCAGAGTGTCAGCATCCACTTTTTATCTGTCAGCCAGGGCTCCTTGATTGATCTAGATTAACAGTCTCAATCAGAATAGTGTTGATATCAGGAACTTTGCCCCACTCATCGAAATTTTCACCATTGGGAAGGGGCTCACAAGACCAGTACTAGTCTCAGCATCTGAGACAGAGTTCTGAGTGAGACAGTGACCAAAGTTCCCAACAGATAGAACACAGTGTGAGACTCACTTGTTTGTGTGTGTGTATATGTATATATATATATATATAATTATGTATTTGAAACTAATAGATTCACTCATTATTTGCATATGTCTCTGATACATATTGAGTAGATTAAGCTAATGAATCAGCTTTATATTAAAGTGCACCTGTCTTCTTATGTTAATTTTGATCAGACCCTGAAGAAACCATTGTATACTTTCAGCCAAACAATACAGATGTGCAGGAAATCTGATCTCAAAGACCAAGCCAGACCTCACAACAAAACACAGGTCACCAATAGGATGGGTGCAACACCACAATAATTTCAGAAAGACAGTGTCGAGAAGGCGCATAAATGCAAACACGCAATGAGATTCAGAGTTAACTAAGCGAAAGGCAAATTTCAGCAGGCAAATTTCAGCAAGCTTTCCATATTGTTAACCACATAGACCATATTGAATTGAATTGAATAGAATGATTTATCATCACATGTATTTAAAAAAATGACAGTGGAATGTGTTAAGTATTGCCAGACTCCGGTGCCATTTTGAAATACTGAATATGTTAAAAGATATTATTAATGTTGAGTTTATCGTTCTCTATTCTTCTTGTTCCCCCTCCGTTGCTCCACTTGACATTGACTGGGGTGTCTGGAAAAGGCCATGGGCCTCCATTGCCACCACTTCTGCAGCTTCCACATTGGAGCTGGAGCCATGGGCCAATTCCCAAACCTCTGGAGCACCAACCGATGCTCAACCAGACAATGCTGCTGGGCCTCGGTCTCAGTCATTCTCCACCATCCACTCTGCTGGCGCTGCTGCTTTTTCAGGTGCCTGGACCTAGCTGGGGACTTGTACCCCTTGGCTCAGCCTGTGAGTCCAGAGTGTGGATTCACTCTGGGAACTGCTCTTTGCTCGCCAGGAAACCCCAGGCCGGGGTGAAGCCACGTTCACCTCATCCTGGAGTTGCTGCTGATGTTGCTGGACACCTCCTCCTTTATCATTCACTTGGCCTCAGGTGCTGCCATTCTCCAGATCGGTGACGCCATCTTGGTCCGTTACCTTTTTTACTTTTTACAAAGTGTCCTCCCCTCTCCCACTCCGTAAGCTGGAGCCAGAGAGAGGGGGAGGGGGAGTTTACCGAATAGTGTCTTGGTAACACAAGGTGATCAGAAACTTTTATAGCTATTAATATCATATGTCCTTAACAGATAGGGCGACGCACTTTAAAATGGGCAAAGGTGCTAACATCATCAAAATTCCACAGCTCACCCTTAATGCGTGCACTTAGCAAATGATGCTCCATGTTACAACGTATGAGAAATATAATAAAGAGGAAAACTCAACATGGTGGTTGTGTGATAAGGTTGAACAACAGCAACTAGCATGACACTCAGGTTGTCAAACCAGAGCAACAGAAAGTGAGGTGTACATCTTCTAATGGATATAAGATTGCCAGATCAAGACCCATTGTCAAACCTCCAGAGTATGAGTAAAACATTGAAATGTTAGTTTTGTAAACTTTGTTTTCCTGTTATTAAAACATCAACATGTACCTTTGTCCAACCATGTATATCTGTTTGGGATAATTTTATACCTTTAGAAAAAGTGGGCCATTGTGTTTTAGCTGGCAATCGGATTGTCAGTATGTCAGCCCGAAGAAGAACAGTTCAGAAATATATACTTAAAACATCAAAGTTGTATCACAGCGCGTGATTTGAGGGAATAAAGGTCTCATTACTCTGAGATCACTTGAAACATGACACACTATTACTGGTAGACTGCTCTCTGTCGTAATCTTGTATCAGAGATAAAAGGTACTGCAGATGCTGGAGAATCCGAGATAACAAGCATGGGGCTGGATGAACACAGCAGGCCAAGCAGCATCATAGGACCAGGAAAACTTGACGTTTCGGGCCTAAACACTTCATCAGAAATGGGGGAGGGGAAGAGGGTTCTGAAATAAATAGGGAGAGAGGGGGAGGCGGATAGAGGATGGATAGAGGAGAGGATAGGTGGAGAGGAGGCAGACAGGTCGAAGAGGCGGGGATGGAGCCAGTAAAGGTGAGTGTAGGTGGGGGGGGTAGGGAGGAGATAGGTCAGTCCAGGGAGGACAGACAGGTCAAGGGGGCGGGATGATGTTAGTAGATAGGAGATGGGGGTGTGGCTTGGGGGTGAGAGGAAAAACAGGTAAGGGAGGTGGAGATGAGCTGGGCTGGTTTTGGGATGCGGTTGGGGGAGGGGATATTTTGAAGCTTGTGAAATTCACATTGATACCATTGGGCTTCAGGGTTCCCAGGCTGAATATGATTTGCTGTTCCTGCAGCCTTCGGGTGGCATCACTGTGGCATTGCAGGAGGCCCACGTCGTCTGAGGAATGGAATGCCATCCCCTATTCCCAATTCCTTCGCCTCCGCCGCATCTGCTCCCGGGATGAGACATTCCGCTCCCGTACATCTCAAATGTCCTCATTCTTCAAGAACCGCAACTTCCCCCCCACAGTGGTCGAGAACGCCCTCGACCGTGTCTCCCGCATTTCCCGTAACACATCCCTCATGCCCCGTCCCCACAATAATAACCAAAAAAGAATCCCCCTCGTCCTCACGTACCACCAACATCCGGATCCAACACATCATCCTCCGACACTTCCGCCATCTGCAATCAGACCCCACCACCAAAGACATTTTTCCCTCCCCACCCTTATCTGCCTTCTGGAGGGACCACTCCCTCCGCGACTCCCTTGTCCGCTCCACACTCCCCTCCAGCCCCACCACACCCGGCACTTTTCCCTGCAACCGCAGGAAGTGCTACACCTGCCCCCACACCTCCTCCCTCACCCCAAACCCAGGCCCCAAGAAGACTTTCCACATCAGGCAGATGTTCACCTGCACATCTGCCAATGTGGTATACTGCGTCCGCTGTACCCGTTGTGGCTTCCTCTACGTCAGGGAAACCAAGCGGAGGCTTGGGGACCGCTTTGCAGAACACCTGCGCTCAGTTCACAACAAACAACTGCACCTCCCAGTCGTGAACCATTTCAACCTCCCCCTCCCATTCCTCAGACGTCATGTCCATCCTGGGCCTCCTGCAATGCCACAGTGATGCCACCCGAAGGCTGCAGGAGCAGCAAATCGTATTCATCCTGGGAACCCTGCAGCCCAATGGCATCAATGTGGATTTCACAAGCTTCAAAATATCCCCGCCCCCAACCGCATCCCAAAACCAGCACAGCTCATCTCCACCTCCTTAACCTGTTTTTCCTCTCACCTATCCACTCCTCCCACCTCAAGCTCCACCCCCATCTCCTATCTACTAACATCATCCCGCCCCCTTGACCTGTCTGTCCTCCCTGGACTGACCTATCTCCTCCCTACCCCCCACCTACACAGCTTTACTGGCTCCATCCCCGCCTCTTCAACTTTTCTGCCTCCTCTCCACCTATCCTCTCCTCTATCCATCCTCTATCCGCCTCCCCCTCTCTCCCTATTTACTTCAGAACCCTCTTCCCCTCCCCCATTTCTGATGAAGGGTCTAGGCCTGAAACATCAAGTTTTCCTGCTCCTATGATGCTGCTTGGCCTGCTGTGTTCATCCAGCCCCACGCCTTGTTATCTCTGTGGTAATCTAATGTTTTGTTGTTAGCCAGACACTTATGTGCCTGTGGATATCATGTTTGCATGTATTTAGCAAAAATAAATGCCTGTTATATTCTTTAAAAGCATAATGTCTACGCCAGTTTCTTGTAAACAATTTCCCATCTTATTATGAGGGATGATATGAGCATTTTTACTCCAGATAAATTATTATTAATAGAAATAAATCCATTAGTCTTTTTGACCAACCCGCTTTCCTTAATTGTTAACCAGTAATATAGTTTGAATCAGTAAGTGCCAGTTAGAATGTTAAATTCAATGTCAAATCTGTTGCAAAAACAAATACGAAATGGGGAAAGAAAGAACGGATTAAAAGAGTGAGTTTTTTTAAAAAAAAAAGACATTATGAAATGTAACAAAAATCATAAAAGCTCCAACAGCAATTAAAACCTGAGTGGGATTCCAATCTGAAAAATGTCAATATTCATTGAATGAAGTAATTTGGCAGTAACTAAGAAGAATTACACCGTCAAAATAATAATCTTAAAATGATACTAGGCAATTTAAGAAGCAAATACCAAAGCACATTTTTCTTATCCAGGGAAATCTAAGGCTGAAATATTCTTTCCATAAAGCTAGGGATGTTGAGCTAATTGAAATTTAACAACTGAGTTCAGTAGTTTTTATTTGGAAAGAAATATCAGGAGATCATGGTCTTTTCAGTAGCTGTGGGTGAACCACATTATATACTTTTTTTTCAGGAGATAGATTTGCAGATGGAGATAGTCAAGTGAAGTAACAGCTCTCCCTCCAAAAATATTCTGGTTTTGGTTTAGGATATGAAAATGTATTATTGTTTGAATAAGCAACTGGTGACTCCATGAATAATGTGGCATGTACATTTCAGTATTAACCCCTCTGAAAAGACAAGGTGGAGGACATCACAAAACATTAAATAATTACAGCATAGAGGGAGACCATTAGCACACTTTGACAGTATCAGCTCTCTGCAGGTACAACTCAACTCTCATTGACCACCAGTAACAAACAATGGACCAATTGTGCAGAAAGATCTTGCAAGCTTCAGAACATGACATCGATTGTTAGATGTGATTCTGCTTTTGGACAGGATTTAGTAAATAATTTTCTAAGAGCTCCACTGGGAACCAATTTATGTTATTGAGCAGGTTCACAGTGTAATGTTTTTGCTATGTCCATTAGCACACAGGTTCCTGTTCTATGCAGGCAAAAGGGATTCAGACATACGTTGCACCTTTTCTCATTGGGATAAGAATGACAGAAACTGTCACTTTCTGCTGCATTTTCCAAGACAACATTCTGACCAATCAGCATCTCGACTGGGAATGAGGTTTGAGAGTTAGCTGTTTCTGTTGAATCAGAATGGCAATGATGGCTCAACCAATCACTATTATTTTCTCACGCTGAAAACATTGGTGTTTGCTTTTCGAGTCTGGTTTCTTGGAACCCAGTCCTGATGAGCGCAAGATGGAAAGCTTTGATTTCATATCTCCTTTTAGCAATGTTTACGAACAAGTTCTAATTCTGGAAACATTTCTCCCTTACTTACTAGAAAAATCTTGCATTAATGCCACTGGATTTTTGTTGATGCAATATAAACTATCTTATGTACTCTGTTGGTGTCCTGGCTGGGTTTAAGGACACAAGTCCTATTTTATGTTTGCTCTCTGAAGCAATTAATGCATGAGTGAAGAAAGTAATTGGCTGTTCAATACTTTGTTTAAAAAAGTAATTTGCTAACTGACAAACTGTCAGGCTGTGTGCTAGCCATGGGATTGTATTTTGTTTTCTGGATCTATCAATTATCAAGTCTTTTTCTGTTCAGTACTTCACTACTGTATTTTTATGGCATCATCAATTGCTGAAGCAACACAGAAAGTAACGCGTTTCTATTCTAGATAACAAGCATGGGGCTGGATGAACACAACAGGTCAAGCAGCATCATAGGAGCAGGAAAACTTGACGTTTTGGGCCTAAACCCTTCATCAGAAATGGGGGAGGGGAAGAGGGTCCTGAAATAAATAGGGAGAGAGGGGGAGGCGGATAGAGGATGGATAGAGGAGAGGATAGGTGGAGAGGAGGCAGACAAGTCGAAGAGGCGGGGATGGAGCCAGTAAAGGTGAGCGTAGGTAGGGGGGTAGGGAGGAGATAGGTCAGTCCAGGGAGGACGGACAGGTCAAGGGGGCGGGATGATGTTAGTAGATAGGAGATGGGGGTGTGGCTTGGGGTGAGAGGATAAACAGGTTAGGGAGGTGGAGATGAGCTGGGCTGGTTTTGGGATGCGGTTGGGGGAGGGGAGATTTTGAAGCTTGTGAAATCCACATTGATACCATTGGGCTGCAGGGTTCCCAGGCTGAATATGATTTGCTGTTCCTGCAGCCTTCGGGTGGCATCACTGTGGCATTGCAGGAGGCCAAGGATGGACATGTCATCTGAGGAATGGGAGGGGGAGTTGAAATGGTTTGCGACTGGGAGGTGCAGTTGTTTGTTGCGAACTGAGCGCCACTTCCTACAGACAAAGGGGGTGGCCATGGGTACCCGCATCGGCCCAAGCTATGCCTGCCTCTTTGTAGGTTACGTGGAGCAATCCCTCTTCCGTACCTACACTGGCCCTAAACCCCACCTCTTCCTCCGTTACATTGATGACTGCATCGGCGCCGCCTCGTGCTCCCACGAGGAGATCGAACAGTTCATCCAATTCACCAACACCTTCCACCCCAACCTGAAGTTCACCTGGACCATCTCCAACACTTCTCTCTCCTTCCTGGACCTCTCTGTCTCCATCTCCATCTCGGGCAACCACCTCGAGACAGATGTCCATTTCAAGCACACTGACTCCCACAGCTACCTGGAATACACCTCCTCCCACCCACCCTCCTGCAAAAATGCCATCCACTATTCCCAATTCCTTCGCCTCCGCCGCATCTGCCCCCAGGATGAGACATTCCAATCCTGCACATCTCAAATGTCCTCATTCTTCAAGAACCGCAACTTTCCCCCCACAGTGGTCGAGAACGCCCTCGACCGTGTCTCCCGCATTTCCCGGAACACATCCCTCACGCCCCGTCCACGCAACAATAACCAAAAAAAATCCCCCTCATCCTCACATACCACCCCACCAACCTCCGGATCCAACGCATCATCCTCCGACACTTCCGCCATCTGCAATCAGACCCCAACACCAAAGACTTTTTCCCTCCCCACCCTTATCTGCCTTCCGGAGGGACCACTCCCTCCGCGACTCCCTTGTCCGCTCCACACTCCCCTCCAGCCCTACCACACCCGGCACTTTTCCTTGTAACCGCAGGAAGTGCTCCACCTGCCTCCACACCTCCTCCCTCACCCCAATCCCAGGCCCCAAGAAGACTTTCCAAATCAGGCAGATGTTCACCTGCACATCTGCCAATGTGGTATACTGCATCCGCTGTACCCGTTGTGGCTTCCTCTACATCGGGGAAACCAAGCGGAGGCTTGGGGACCGCTTTGCAGAACACCTGCGCTCAGTTCGCAACAAACAACTGCACCTCCCAGTCGCGAACCATTTCAACTCCCCCTCCCATTCCTCAGACGACATGTCCATCCTGGGCATCCTGCAATGCCACAGTGATGCCACCCGAAGGCTGCAGGAACAGCAAATCATATTCAGCCTGGGAACCCTGCAGCCCAATGGCATCAATGTGGATTTCACAAGCTTCAAAATATCCCCTCCCCCAACCGCATCCCAAAACCAGCCCAGCTCATCTCCACCTCCCTAACCTGTTTATCCTCTCACCCCAAGCCACACCCCCATCTTCTATCTACTAACATCATCCCGCCCCCTTGACCTGTCCGTCCTCCCT
>JAHRHZ010000076.1:341833-359336 GCA_024137785.1 Ginglymostoma cirratum
TGATGCTGCTTGACCTGCTGTGTTCATCCAGCCCCATGCTTGTTATCTCGGATTCTCCAGCATCTGCAGTACCTTTTATCTCTAATACGTTTCTATTCTATTTGTTCACAAGATGCAAACATCTTTGGCTAAGCCAACATTTATTGCCCACCCCAAACTGCCCTCAAGAAGGTGTTTGTGAGCCACATCATTATTTCGAAATTTTGTATGCTTTTAGGAAAACTGAAATGCTGCTGGTTATTCTCATTTTTCTAAATGTTTTAGCTTGTGTAAACTTGTTCACTTGTTTCATCTGCAGCTGAAAATTTTGTCCAAATCTCATACCTCCAAGACTGGCTAACTTGGTATTGGCGATAACAAGGTGTGGAGCTGGATGAACACAGCAGGTCAAGCAGCATCATAGGAGCAGGAAAACTTGACGTTTCGGGCCTCAACCCTTCATCGTGTTTCGTTTTTTCTAGCTTTCTTTTGCTGAATAACCGATAAACGGCAGAACTGCAGAATATCATGGAGATTACAATTCCTTTAAGAAAAGTAAGATTGAAGAAGGCATTTAATAGAGGACATGCTTCTGTTGAAGACAGCTTTAATAACAAATAAGAAACAAAATTATCATCTTGAAACCTCTCATACTTTGTGTATATTATTTTTCAAGTGCAAAGATTGTTGTTATGTTGGCAAATATAACATGCATGCTCGCTGCTGTGCACTCATTATCATTCTCTTATCTAGCCCCCTCCTTTTTTGAACATCAATTATATTAATCAGCCAACTAACTGTATATCTCAAAATATGTAACAGATCTGTATCTACATAAATGCATTTCATAGAGCCCCTACAGTGCAGAAACATGCCAACTCTCCAAAGAGCATACCATCAGACCCCTACCCCTGTAATGCTGCATTTTCCATGGCCAATCCACCTAATCTGCACATCTTTGGACAGTGGGAGGAAACCAGAGCAAGCCTACAGAGACACAGGGAGACTGTGCAAACTCCACACAATCACCCAAGACTAGAATCAAGCTGAAGTCCCTAGCACTGTGAGGCAGTAGTGTTAACTACTGAGGCATCATGCCATTGTCCTTCTGAATTTTGAAATGAAATGCTCTCAGTAATACTTGCAATGAGCGCTTACCTTTAGTTAAACAACTAATATTTAATTTGAAATAAACAGGTGTACAGATATGTTAAAATAAGCAGACCAAGGAATATCACATTAGACATTACAAGTTAATTTCAAGCATCCCTGTTCGACAGCAATGATTTAGATGCAATTAACTTGACTCAAGTATACAGGAATAAGAATAAGTCACTTAGACCCTTGAGCCTAAAGCAATATCCAATTATATCATGAGTGATCTGTCACTACATTTGATCCATATCTCTTGATAGTTTTATGCAATTGAAAAAAACTCAGTTTTGAACATTTCAATTGACCCAACACCCAGACAGTAGTTCCAGACTTTTACTACACTTTTGTGTGAAAGGTATTTTGTAATTTTACCCCTGATTGGCCTGGCTGGATAATTAAAATTGTGCCCCTTTGCTCTGGATTCATGCATGAGAGAAATACTTTCACAAAAGAGCCATTGCTCCTGTATGAATTTTAGCACCCTCATTACAACTAGATTTAAAAGTGAGTCAACAGAAGATACGTTTTATTACAATAAATATCAATAGCCTACACACGACAGTATGTGACGTGGTGTTGCTTCATGGCTCAGCTGGAAAAATCAAAGCCATTCTGTGTTACACATGCACTCAACTAAACTGGATGGACTTACAGGTGATCACTGAGGAACTGGCAATGCAGCAGGAAGTTAAAGAAAGTGCAAAAGGATATCTGCAGAAAATCAACACTATGGATCACAACAAGATTGGTTGGAACATGTGCAAGGAGATCCTGGCTCCACAGAAAATGGGCAGTCACGCAGCATAATCAAGTAACAGAAAGAGATTATTCACACATTGAAAATTGTGCAACACAGGAAAATGAACATGCTACAGTCGAGAAATGTGTTGTAGATGTTATATCTAAAGTGACTAACAGTGCATTGGTGGAATGTGTGGGCTGCAGAGCAAATAGCAGTCAGAAAAGCAAGAAGAAGTACTGGAAGCATATGCATTTTCCATCAACACTATAACTGTTCTGGAGGAAATAACTGATGCTAATGCTGAACTGTCAATCAAGACTGGAGTTCAGAATACTGTGGAGGACCTTCCCATAAATCTAAGTCTCGATATAAGTGTTGAAGAGGATTATGGTCCTCAAGTCTTCACCCTCTGAAGCTTCCTCTTCCTCCTCAGAGGAGTGTAGGATGCTGTAGAATGCATCCACTGGCATTCAATGGCTCTCATGTGTAGGAGATAAAAAACAGCAAAGATTACTGCTATCTTCAATATTACCATTGAGTGCGCATGGACAATCCTACATTGGCAACAGCTCACGCATTTTAAGTTGTTAGCTAATTTCACAACTCCCAACATGAACTTAGTCATCGATAGAAGAGTGTGTTCCTTAGTAGAAGTCATCTGTTCCTCTTTTAGTACAACTCACAAAATGTCATACATCCTCACCTTTATATTAATATTACTCAGTTGCATGAACGACCCTTGCAATTTCACCAGGCCAGGCATCCCTTCTCTCTCGCCTATTAGGACAATATGTTTCATGTGAGCTCCAAAGCCTCCTCTTCTAGTGATATGAAGATTGTCAGATCTGCTTAAGATTTTTCACCTCTTCAATCTTTCCTGTGAATAAAATTCAACCATAGAAGATTCACTGCTTTGTAATTGTTCATCAAGTGATACAGGTGACAGGTATTTTGAACCAACTTAATTAATAATATAACAGCTTGATCATCTTTTGAGATTTGACTGATGATTTTGATCAATTTTAGTACAGATGATATCTGGTTATGAATTTCTATTTACCTTCATACTCATGTTTTTCAGTGTGATACGGGTAGTCCTCACATAAGCTCATGTTTGCATTTGCTAAAAACTGAGCCTTGAAGTGAGACAACTTCATGTGAATCATGGGTTCTTATAGAAATCAATATTAAAGCTGGAGTTAGTTACCTTTGTACAGTTTCATGTCTGGAAAATTCAACGTACAAGTTGAAATAAGGTACTGTACATGTACAGCACTATGCATTCCTCACTGAAATAACTTGCCAAATAAAGCAAATCTCTGAAAATGATAGAAATACTAGATAAATTCAAGTTAGATTGCAGTCTTAAACACAGATGGGCTCCTGTGTTTCATGTACAGCATTGAAACTCAGCTTTCTCTGTCTCACTCTCTCCATTTCTCTCATTCTATCGCTTGTGCATGCTGAATGAGATTACAAGCCCTGATTAGGATAGATTTTTCCATTTAGTCTGTCTGCTCTTTCTCTCTCTCTTCGTACCTTTCTCTCTCTCTTTTCTCAGCCAAAGGGTGGTGAATCTGTGGAACTCATTGACCCAGGTGTCTGTGGAGGCCAAGTCACTGACTGTATTTAAGACAGAGATAGATAGGTTCTTGATTAGTAAGGGGATCAAAGGTTATGGGTAGAAGGCTGGAGAATAGCCTTGAGAAACATATCAACCATGATCGAATGATGGAGCAGACTCGATGGGCTGAATGGCTTAATTATGGTTCTATATCTTATGGTCTTAACAACAGATAATTTGATAACATTTCTTCAAAAGGGCTTTGATTGTTCTATCCAAATGGTAACTTTTGCAGGTCAGAGGCTTCAACAAATTAAACCATTAGGGCCTGATGCGTATCTTTCAGTCTCCATGTGTCATTCCACTGGTTCATTGTGGGGTGTTTGGTCACTGTTACTGTGTGGTACTTATTCCTGAGATTCTGGACTGTGTTAAAAACTGATACTATCATAAGTCTTTCAGATTTATACTTTGATTTTGTGTTCATAGGCAAAAAACAATGCATTTCTTTTCACTTCATTAGCTAATGGGATGAGGGCATTAGGCAGCATTTATTACCCACCCGAATTGGCCAGAATAAACCACATTGTTGTGAGTCTGGAGTCACATTTGTGCCATGGCCAGGTAAGGATGGTAGTTTCCTTCCCTAAAGGACATTAATGAACTAGATGGGTTTTTCTGACAATCGGCTCATGGTCATTTTTAGACTCTTAATTCCAGATATTTCATTGAATTCAAATTCCACCATCTGCCATGGCGGGATTCAAATCCAGTCGCCAGAGTATTATCTGGGTGCCTGGAATAACAGTCCAGCAATAATACCACAAGGCCATTGTCTCCCCATTGCTGCATTTGTTAATATTCAGAACTATGTATAAGATGAATCAAGTAATTTGTGCATCGGTTCTGAGGAAGGGTCATTGGACCTGAAATGTTAATTCTGATTTTTTTTTCAACGATACTACCAGACCTGCTGAGCCTTTCCAACTACTTCTGTTTTTGTTCCTGATTTACAGCATCCACAGTTCTTTCGGTTTTCAATTCGTGCATCTCTATTTGGATGAGCAAAGATTTTTTTCAAAAACAAAACATTTTTTCAACACTCCAAAGGGTCAGCAGCCAAGCAACTGATTTCTTTCATCCCAACTGAGGTAGATGAACCAATGGGACTATTAATACTTTCAAAATCATCAACAGAAACTTTGTACATATATATTTCCTTTCATGTTATAAAATGCCCCAGAGTACATGCCAGCAGCATCATAAAACAACTTTTGGCTTCAAGCCTCAGAAGGAGATATTGGCTAGCAGTTGTACTAAAGCTTCATTGGTGAGATAGATTTTAAGGAACATCTCAGAGGTGGAACAACAGTTAGAGAATAGAAAGTTTTGTGAGGGATTTCAATAGCTTCAGGTATTCTTAGTCAGATATTTCAATACAATTTAGGAATTATATATTCAAATATTTGTACAGATTTGTGTCATATCACTCATGACTGTACTACAGTTAGTGCATACCAAGCAACAATACTTATAGTCCACAGCATGTTCCTGAGAAAAGCATTTGATGAAGCTCTAGCACTTGATTCTAAAAGTGTGACTATTTCAAACTTATCGGAATTATAATAAACAATAAAACTCAGGGATGTTCAAGAGGCTAAAATTGAAAAACCACAGATATCTCAGAGGTCAGTTGAGCTGGAAGAGATTACAAAGATACACAGAAATGAACATGTGGAGGGATTTATTAACAAGTTTGTTAAAAGCATTAAACATGAGGTGATGGAATTGTTAAGTCTACAAATTTTGCTTTTCCTTATGGCAAGATTAATTTGTTTAGGAGTAGCATGTAGAAGAATGTTACATTGATTATTGTAAAGCACTCCTAACTGCAATCCAACTTCTAGCATTCCATGAAAGTGAGATTATTGAAAACTCCATTGTCTATGTCATAACTCACAGAAGCCTCAACAACCCAACATTCCTGAGGTCAGTTCTCTGCCACATTCTGACTTAAAGACCTGCTGCATTCTAAGTAGAAGAGCAAAGACAGTGCTGCTTCCAATCAGATACAACGCTGCTCGATCAGAATATCCAGACATCCATCTTATTCACTTATCATTAGTTGAATTTACATTTCACAAAACATTCAGTAAGGCATTTGACAAGGTGTTCCTCATGGTAGACAGGTTAGCAAGGTTATGCCACATGGAATAGAGGGAGAACTAGCCATTTGGATACAGAACTGGCACAAAGGTAGAAGACAGAGAGTGGTGGTGGGGCGTTACTTGTCAGACTAGAGGCCTGTGACCAGCGGTGTGCCACAAGGATCGGGCTGGGTCCACTGCTTTTTGCCATTTATATAAATGAATTCAATGTGAGCTTAGGAGGTATGGTTAATAGATTTTCAGATGACATCAAAATTGGAGGTGTAGTGGACAGCCAAAGAGGTTACCTCACATTATAATGGGACCTTGATCAGAAGGGCCAATGGGCTGAGGAGTGGCAGATGGAGTTTAATTTAGACAAATGAGAGGTGCTGCATTTTGAAAAGGCAAATCAGGGCAGGATTTATATACTTAATGGTTAGGTCATGGGAAGTGTTGCTGAACAAAGAGACCTTGCAGTGCAGGTTCATAATTCCTTGAAAGTGGAGTCATAGGTAGATGGGATAGTGAAAAAGGTGTTTAGTATTCTTCTGTCTATTGGTCAGTGCATTCAGTATAGGAGTTGGGAGATCATGATGCGGTTGTGCAGGACATTGGTTAGGACTCCATATTGCATACAATTCTGGTCTCCCTGGTATAGGAATGATGTTGTGAAATTTGAAAGGGTTCAGAAAAGATTTAAAAGAATGTTGCCAGGATTGGAGGGTTTGAGCTATCGGGAGACTGGGATTATTTTCCCTGGAGTGTCGGGGCAGAGGGGTGATCTTATAGAGGTTTATAAAATCATGAGGGGCATGGATAGGGTAAATACACAAAGTCTCTTCCCCGGAGTGGGGAGTTCAAAACTAGAGGAGGTAGGATTAAGATGACATGGGAAGATTTAAAAGGAATTTAAGGGATAACTTTTTCAGAGGGAGTGTGTGTATGGATTGAGCTTCCACAGAATTGCTGGAGGCTGGTACAATAACAACATTTAAAAGGCATCTGGATGGGTATACGTTTATGAAGGGCTTGGAGGGATATGGGCCAAATGCTGGCAAATGGGACTAGATTTATTTAGCATATCTGGTTAGCATGGACAAATTCGACTGAAGGGCCTAGTTCCATGCTGTGTATCCCTATGACTTTATGGAAATGACTTGGAAAGTTACATCTGAACAGATCTTTGCCATCCCAAATCTCTCAAAGACACTTAACAGATACAGTCATGGAAGGTTTGGTGTTGAACTAGCAACCAAGAAGTTATTAATTCGAACCCCGCCAGGGCATGTTGTGAAACTGAATTGAATTAAGCCAGAACCAATACAGTGTAAAGGCTTCTGACATATCTTACTTAATGTACTTTCAGGATGCAATGAGGCAAATGGGATCAAGTTTCTTTGGGGAGGTAGATGGCAGGCCAAATGCTGGAGCATAAATATTAAAAAGTACAATATTGAAAAGGCTGCAAGCCAAAAATAAAACCATAAAATTTTTAACAAATAACCAGGAGGTGAGGTGTCTGTGGAGAGAGAAACATAGTTCATGGTTCATGTTGGTATTTTCATCAGAACTAGGGCCAATTGGAGATATGCTGGATTTTAATTGAATGTGTGGTAGGAAAGATTAAATGATGAAAGGACTTGTGGCATAAGGCCAGAAGGATTGATCACGGAACAAATTATGAAACAAAAGATATGCATAGCTAAGGTGGGAATGGCAGAAACATGAACTGCTGTCGTCTAAATTTAAAAAAAGCAATAAGAGGTGACAAGCTAATGAAAAATCATACTCGCAAAGAAAAGAGGAACAAAATGTTGCATCCAAACTTGTTGAACTCAATGATTTGTCCAGAAAGGCTGTAAGGTGCTTAGTCAAAAGATGTAGTCTAATGCCTTGAGCGAGCAATAGGAAACTGCCAAAGGCAAAGGACAAATAGGGACTTGGACAAAATGGAACAGTGAAACGATAGACAACCGGAAACCCAGGATCAAGTCTGCATAGAAGTAATTGCCCATATCTTCCAACTTGTATTGGAATCCCTACTTCAATCCTACATGAGACAACATATTATCTATCGTACTCACATTCCTCTGATTTTTGAACTGTTCAATGTTGCAGGATCTATCCAAGCTCACCAAGCACAGGGAAGCTTTGGAAGAGGCAGCAGAGAGAATCTTCGTAGAAGACACAACATCCTTTTAACAATCTTGCTGCTGTATTGCTTTAAGGGTGTAAAAGCCCAAAGCCTTCCTGAAAAGCTGCAGAAAGTCTGCAAGTTAAGTGTGTAAGGGAGTATAGTGCTAGGTGAGTGAGGGAGTAAGGTGGGATGTAGGTAAGAGAGTATTATAGCAAGATGGTGTGATAGAAGGTAAGGTGGGTTAGGGAGTTTTTGGGTGTATCACAGGGATATTTGCTCTTGTTGGTGGGTTGGGGGTTCAAAGGTAGAAGTTGTTGGCTCAGGGGAGGTAATCGGGGCGCTAGGAAAAAGCCAGGAGAGTAGGGTTCGTCAGGGTGTAGTCAGGAGGCTAAAAGGTAGTTGGTGAGTAGTTAGAGGTGCTGAGGGAATGGTCGGAGTAGCCAGGCAACAGTCATGTGGTATTTCAGGGTCATGGGGACTGTCTGCAGGTAATCTAGGGGAAGTCAGGCAGTTGGAGATCTAGTTGGATCAGATCCAGGGAGTAGGAGGAAGGGGTTAGGTATCAATAATGTTGGTGATTTCCTGTCACACATTTCATTTCAGTGGGGAAATTCATGGTGATGTTACATTTCTTATTTTCGGCTTTGTCAAGGCTAATGTTGAAATGGGAAACACCACCCAGAAAGTTGCGGAGGTTTGGAACTCATACTATATCTCTCTTCACCACAAATTGCTGGATTTTTGGAAACAATATGGTAAGAGCTATTATATCTCATGCTTACTTTTCCATGTCTGTGCCTTAACCCTCCTACCTCAACCTATTGTCCTGTCCAGTTACTTTCGCCTGGAATGTGACTGCTCACGACTTTCACGATACTTTTGATTCTAAGCTCAGTTTCTGACTCCATGGGCTAATGTATTAAAAACCACAAAAAAGTAACCAGAGCAAGTGGGGGTGGCAATTTCCAGGCATCTGCAGTGTACTAACTTGTTGGCATGTTCTTATTTCTGAGCTATTTTAGAGTCCATCAGAACATCAGGGCCTATAAGTTCCCCTCCATGCCACTCAGCATCCTCACTTGGATGTAAATTGTTGTTTCTTCGCTGTCTCTGGTTGAAATCCCTCCACTGTGGGTGCACTTCCAAAAATGAACTGCGTTCATTCAAGAAGGTAGCGTATGACCACCAGGGGCATCCAGATCCCTTGAATGAATGTAAATAAGAAAGAAAAAGATTAGTTGGTGAGGATTTCAGGTGGTGACAGCTTCTCATTTTGCTTGCTTCCCTGGCACCAGTGGCCAGAGACCTCTCTCACTGCAGAGAATTTATAGATATTGGAAAGGTAAAGAAGTGCTTTGTTCTTGCTGGGGTGTTCATTAATCTTTGGATACATATGGTTGAAATTAACATTCTCTCTTGCACTCTCATGGTGCCCCTTGCTCTCCCTCACCTGTGCTCCCGAGCTCTTGCCCATGCTAACCAACTCTCACACTCACACCTGCACTCTCTCTTTCTATCTTATTCTCACATACTTTCTCTCTCTCGCTATTGTGTCCTCTAATTCTCTTTCTCACATTCTTTCATCCCACCTTGTTCTCTCATTCTCTACTTCTTACTCTGGTTTTCTCAGTCTCTCACTCTCTTACTTTCTCTCATTCTTGCCCACTCAACTGCAATCTCCTGCCAACCCTTGCCCCCACCACTCCACTTCCGGCTCCCCCAACTCTCCAGCATCCATGCCTGAAGGCATCTCCTTTCTTCAGTCTCCCCACTTTCTCCAACCAAACCCCCTCTCTACAGACCCCTCCATCTCTCCAGGCCCTGATCGACCCCTTTGAGCTATCACTTAACCCGCCTCCTTTTCCCTCAGTTATGTAGTTTCCTGATTTATATTTGTTGTCAGTCAGTCCTGTGATTTCTCTCTCAATATGTCTCATTCCACCACATGTTGTACTGATCTGACTAAACATCTCAGACAACTGAACTGTATGCAGAATGCCTCAACATTTTTTCTTAGAATGATTTGTAGCTTGCAATCCACTAACAATTTGAAATGTCTATCGAGGAACATAACTATCAGACTAAAATGGGCATACTAGGCTTGCGGGTATTTGGCATTACTTAGTGCTGCTCAACGTCAGTTGCTGTAGGACAGCAATTTGCGATCATCCACTATTATCGATCAAATAAATCAATGCCAAAGTTAGTCAAAGCACTGAATTTGATGACTGAATCACACAAGGAAATGAAGCAGGTGATCTGAACCTTGGTCAAAGACATTGGTTTTAAGGAGCATCTGAAAGGACAAAAGCATGAGGCGGACAGGTTTCGGGAGGGAATTCCAGAGCTCAGGGTCCTCAAGCAGCTGGCCATACAGCCGCCAATGGCAGAGCGATGGGAATCGGAGAATGCTCAACAACTGTTGGAGGATCTGGCTCCATGGCTCCAGCAAAGCATTTTCACATATTTGTACTTTATGTTTCACCATCAGGTCAATTTTTAACAAGAGATTCCGTGTTGAAAAGTCAAAAGGGACAAAGCGTTACATCCTCACAATCTTTGCCTTCGAGTGATTTGAGGATATTGAATGTTGTTATTTTTCAACTTGGAAAATGGATAATGGATACCCATGTCTGCAGCAATGCTGGAGGTTAGACATCATGGCTGTACTGTTTGTTCCACAGGGCAATCTAAAACTAAAAACAGAGCCCTGCTCATTCTCCTCTGAGTCCTGTATCTTCCTCAGCCTCTAACCTCCGCTTCGTTGGAATAGATGCGCTGCTCTTTTTCCCACATGAGTCCATGTCGAAACGTCTCATATTCCCTACAATTTAGCCAAATTTACCTCTTTATCTTCTTAGTACTTTCCAAATTGATGTTTCCTTGCCACTGCTCATCAAAACCTTTTTCTCCTGCTCTTTCAACTTGTGCAACCTTTTGATCTGAAATCTGAAATAACGGCAGAAACTGCAGGTCTGGCAACATCTGTGGAGAGAGAACCTGAGTTAACATTTCGAGCCTAGTATGACTCTTCTTGCTCTGAAGAAGAGCCACATCATATGACAACTGATCATACAAGGGACAGTGCAGTGCAGGATCTAATTCTGGGAAATCAAGCTATTCAGGTATTTGAGGTGACAGTGGCAGGTGTGTTTTGGTGATTTAGATACATTTTAGGTTTGTTATGGGAATTGGGCAAGATGGTCTGCAAAAGAAGGGTTTTTGCATTAGGCAGAGTAAATTCTATTAAATAAGGCAGAATCTGGCCAAAAATAGACTGGGAACAGGTATTTGAGAGTAAATCTACAGCGGAAGAGTGGGAGGAATACAAAAAGGGACTTGAGGGAAGTATGGGCCCACCACTGTTCCCTTTAGGATGAAATGTAGGAACAACAAGCTCAGAGAACCCTGAATGTGTAGGAGTGTCCAGGACTGAATAAAAAGGAAAAGAGAAATGTATAACAGGTACAAAGGGAGCAAAACAATGGAGGCCCTAAAGGAAAAGAGAAAATGCAAAGGGCAATGCAAGAACAGGATTAGGAGAGCAAAGAGGGGGCATGAGAAATTGCTGGTGGGAAAGAATAGGGAAAACTGCAAGGGTCTCAAAGTGAAGAGAATAACCAGAGAAAGAGTGAAGTCAATGAGGGACTAAGGGGGCAATCTTTGTGTGAAACCAGAAGATATTGGTGGAGCGTTAAGTGAATACTTCAATCTGTTTTACTCGGGAGAAGGAGGAAGATCATCAGAATGGAGGAAAACTCTGTTTTTAGTTACATCTGAATATCTTCCGTGACTTTTTATTGTATTTATTTGTTAAATACAAGTAACAATGAGTTGTTCAATTCAATTCATGTGCAAGTGATGGCACAATGGTTAAAGTCCTTAAATAGCCTGGTAAAGGCCTGGTGCAGACACTGACTTAAACCTTCCCATTGGCAGTCAATCACTAGATTGAGGTTCAATCTAGCTAATGAAAAGAGATGGTCACCTAGTGGCAGACGAACAGTTTGGTTCTCTATGTAAGATTGTTATCTTAGCTCTAGAATCTCCAATCAATGGAAATAGTTTATCTTTATCTACCCCACCTTTTCCTGCTAATGTTTTGAAGGCTTCAGTCAGATCACTCCTTAAACTTCTAAATTCTGGAAAAGAATACAGGCCTAATTAGTATAACCTGTTCTTTGAAGTCCAGATATCATTTTGGTAAACCTACACTGTAATCCATCCACATGGTTCCGATTTTGTATTGACCATAGCATCTTTCTCTTCCTATACTGCCAGATGATATATCTGACGGTGGGCCTGCCAATGGATGGAGCCCTATTTGCCCTCCAGCAATGGAAGCCCACTCAATGTCCTTAATTAAATGGCAAGCTGTATAGAGCTAGAGCCATGCTTGTAAGTGTTAGAATGTGTATGTCAATAATTCAGGGGAGCTTATTTCTAGGAAAGGAAGGCAGACAACCAGTCCATAATCATTGAGGTAGTCCATAATGGTATTGCTTTTGAGGGAATTTCAAGGGCAAATCATCAAAAATGAAAAAGTGCAATCCCTTTAATGTGGGGGAATTACTGAGAAATCCTTAGGATTTGCTTGATTGCATTTACCATATCATATGCTCTACGGGATGTTTTACTATCGTTCATCTTTTACCCATATGTGACTCATGTTAAGTTTAGGATGTTAGAATATAAGACATATTTATCTTTGCACAATCTAACCCTTCCATTTGCCAGTAATTGCTGCATGTTTAAGTTTTACACGTAGTAAACTAAGTATTCTTTCCTGATGAAAGGGACCACGCTGAATTGCTTCTATTGCAAGGTGTGGAGCTGGATGAATACAGCAGGCCAAGCAGCATCATAGGAGCAGGAAAGCTTGACGTTTCGGGCCTAGACCCTTCATCAGAAATATTGCAAACTAGATACAGCCTATCTAATTGGTCATATCACCATTCTGGTTAAATTTATTTTTTTTATGACCAGTGGAGGATTGGGACCAGAAAGGAATCGATGCACCCCTCCCAGTTTGGTTTTATCACTGTAGTACACCGCTCTTCCACTGCTGAGATGTTGGCTTAAAATTTATGGCCTTGGAAGCTAATAGCACTAAATAAGAGACAAGGAATTGTGTCACTTTACAGTTAATTGGACTGTTAGATTTTCGCTGAAGCACATAGGGCCTTAGGCATTTGTTTATTTTTATTGCTAGGACATGGAATACATTTTATTAAGTAAAATGTTACAAGCTAGTAACAATGAAGTTTGAGATGATTGTATTAGTTTTAAATTTACATCTTTTGATTTAGTAGATTAATTAACATTGGAGATTAATAAACCCATTAAATCTCACAGAATTGGAGATTGTATCAAATTCCATTAATGTTGAAACCTAAATGCAGAAAAGGAACTATTTTCGACTTTTGACCTTGAGAAAGTTTAGAGGATAGGTGTTGCCAAACACGTGGAGCTATGCTCGGCTCTAAGTGCAATTGAAAAATACTGCAGGAATACAATTATAACAAGAAAATTATTATCGTAACATTAAAGAAAGAGCACTAAACTAGAACAGATCCAAATATATAAACATGAATCGTAACTACTGGAAATCTAGCCAGAAATTTCTTGCAGATTTGCCCAGACATTAATTCCTATCTCAATCCATCCTTGATTAGTGGCCTGGTGCCAAATTTCTACCTTTGGTAGCATTTTATTCCTTTTTTCCATTGTAACATTAGATTCTGAATCCACATTAACACAGTCAATTTGTTATTTTTTCTTTGTCAGTTACTGCTTGATATCCTCTGCAGAGATTATAGTAACTAAGCATAAAATTTCACAAAATGTGTGAACCATAATTTAATTTTCTTCCATTCTTCTTTTTGTCTATGAATATTTATCCATACTTTTTTAGTACAAGAGATGTTCCTATCATTTGTAGCAATATCATGAATGAAGAAACATTTATTGGGATTTGTATGACAATTTATCACATCTTTCAGAAATAAACCAATGGATAGGTATGATTAGTTCAAAACTTAATTGGTTGTTCATATGCAGTCATGTGTCAGCCAATTTACAAATAGTCAGATTCAGTGAAAGGCATGGAAGGCTATAGGGATTTCAATGGAGGGAAGAAGGTAGAGAAGAGGAAAAGAAGGTTAAAGAGAGACAGGATAAGGCAACTGAACAAATAAATTCAGAGAGGCCAGTAGAAGCTTACTCCTCTTGACACCACCAAATCAAATCAAACGAAATATTTCATGAGCTATTTTATGAGCAGTGTCAATTGCGGAGGAGATGATCTTGTGGCATTATTGCTGGACTGTTAACCAAGAGACCCAGGTCATGTTCTGAGAATCTGGGTTCAAATTCCACCATGTCAGATGGTGGAATTTAAATTCAATAAAAATCTGGAATTAATAGTGTAATGATGACCATGAATCCATTGCCAAATTTTGGAGAAAGACATCTGGTTTAGGGAAGGAGTCTGCCATTCTTATGTGGTCAGGCCTACATGTGACTCCAGACCCACAGCAATGTGGTTGACTCTTAACTGTCCTCTGGGCAATTAGGGATGGGCAATAAATGCTGGCCCATCCAGTGATGTCATTGTCCTGCGAAGGAATAAGAAAAGAGATCACCACAAACAGGCAGAGTGTGTCAACTACACAATCTGCCTATTGCACTTGGAATTTGCTATCAGGGTGCCAAGGGCAAGTGAGAACTCTGATCCCCAGCTTCTGATGAAGTCTCGGCTAGATTTAGGTCGTTTCCTCGACCAAACTTGACAAAACTCCTGGATAAGACGGTAGCTGGTATGGTTGAAGCTGCCAATGAAATGTACCTAGTTAATTATGATTTAAAGATCCTTGTGTGCCCATGTACAGTTAAGACTAGTACCAATAAATTGAATGCAGCTATTTCTACCTTTATAGCTTTGTTTGAATTTTTACTCACTGTTCACTGCTCTCCGAAGGGAAAAATCAAAGTTCCAAGGCAGGAGTGACATAAAGACAATTGTCTCTTAAGATGTAAGGTAGTGATGATTTCTCTTGCAGATGAAAGCCAATATAATATTAAATGTATTGAATATAATATAAAATTAAGCATTCCTTTTTGGCTCCTAGAAATAAATGAAACTACTGATTGCTGTAATCAGTAACTCAATGATAATTGAGGAATTACTTAAGGGATTTGCCAAGTTTTAGGGGGAAGCAATGGCCTGGTAGTATTATCGCTGGACTGTTAATCCAGGGACCAAGACAATGTTCTAGGTTCAAGTCCTGCCATGGCAGATGGTAAAATTTTAATTCAATGAAAAATATCTGGAATTAGGGATCTAGTGATCACCGTGAATCTTTTGCCGATTGGTGGAAAAAAGAACATCTTGTTTACTTTTGGGAAGGAAACTGCCATTCTTACCTGGTCTGGCCTACACGTGACTCCAGACCCACAGCAATGTGGTTGACTTTCAACTGTCCTGTGGGCAACTGGGATTGGCAATAAATACTGCCTAAAAGTGACGCCCTCATCCCATAAATGAATAAAGGAAATCAAATGTGTAAAACATTTGATGGAATTTGTACCAAGTGTATTTTAAATTATTTTAAAATGTGGGAAAACCTCATTTACTGATGTTCCATTAATCCAAACTTATCATATCATTCCACTTCCAAATACTTGTATGTGTCTTATAACTTCAATTTTCTTCCGACATTCAACAGGATAAATCTTTATTAAGAAGAGTAGCTACCATTTCTACTATGTTGTAAATAATACACTTTTGAGTTGACAGCAGAAGCAAATTAATGCAGGTTTTCTTTGTTTGAATTAAACCGAACCAAATCAAAACCTTGACAATCTTAACCCAGAGGTTAGAGAATCATCTTACTTCTTGCCCAAATTGTTGTTCAATCTATTCCGTAATAATAAGCACTGTTTACCTGATCATAATTCTTAACACCAGGTCCAGAAAACAGTTAATGAATTCTATCGAGACTTGCGTCACCAAGCAGCGTTCGTTCTGTCTCCTGAATGTTTGGAGAAATGTGCATGGAGACGTGTGTTAAATACACAGTGATCCAGTCCTGATGCGCCCCACTCATAACTATGTTCTGATTAGATATCGAGCAGTCAAGGCACAATGCTGCATATAAGGCAGAAGACTAAGACAGTGACAAGCACTCAGTGAATAACCAAGAGGCAATGCTGAAATTCATAACAAGCATAGAACAGAAATTGAACTAGTGCTGACACTGAAGTTTTGAATTCCAATATCATTGCATTCATGAACTATCCCACTGTCATAGAGAGAAAAATCATTCCTCATCATAATGTAAAGCATTGCACAGATGATAGGGTGAAAATGAAGTTAAAAAAATGATGAAAGGTTGTTTAGATAACAATGATTTGTCAACTTCAAAACCCACCTAGACAGATTAAACATTTCTTGAATATGAAGGTCTGATGATCGAGCAATACTGATTTCTAACAGCAAGAGAACTGATGGCTAAGATTTCCACAGCTTCCTTTTCCCATTAGCTTACAAAGTCAGTGCAACACAGCAACAATTTCTCAACCTTTCAAAACATTTGTAGCACTTTCTGGAAGAGTGCAGCAATGAAGATAATGTTCTACTTTTCCAGGATCTCAGGCTAACCATTATATATGTCCCAGATGTTTACATTTTGTTTCTGAAAAGGAAACACAATGGTAACAGTTGAGCCATTCTACATTTCTGATCACAAAATGTTCACCATTTCATTCTTTTTAATTTATCAACATCAATCTTAAAGTTTCCAGGGTGAAACTTTACATTTGCTTACCTAGGGAATTCACGTATAACTCGACTACGTTCACACGAGACTGTACCATAGTTTGAGAGAACACTTCAAGCGTCATGGCTTTTACTTCTTTCGATCTTAAAAACAGAGTTATATCCAAAACTCTTCCAAGTGCCACCAAAGTCTTTGATAAATTGTCAACCATACTTGGCATTGAATAGTAGAATAATGTTACACAGCAGGAGTCCATTTGGTTCATAATGACTTAGTCAGCATTTTGAAAGGGATACCAATTAGTTCATTTCCCTGTCCCTTCCTTGCTGCTTTACAAATTCTTCCTTTTTAAGTAGAGATTCAGCTCCTTTTGAAAGTTACTATTGGGTCTGCTACCACCAGCAATACAAGCAATGCATTAAAATAGCATTGCATCTTGTTCAGCTACATGAAACTCCTCATTCTCCCCGCCATTTTTACCAATTATTCTAAAGATACATCAATCAGCTTACTGATAATGAAAATAGTTCCTCTGTATCTGCTCCAGCAAGATCTCTTAGAAGTTTCAGCATTTTGATTAAATCTCTACATGACAATTTCTGTTCTAAGGCACCAGTCTTAGCTCCTCGTTCTTTCCACGTAACTCAAACCTTCAGTAGTTCAAATATAGTATACAAAGGAAACACTTAATCCAACAAGACTGGTTGCTTGAAAAGAATGTGGATAGGGAAGGAGATAACAAGCATGGGGCTGGATGAACACAGCAGGTCAAGCAGCATCATAGGAGCAGGAAATCTTGACGTTTCGGGCCTAGACCCTTCATCAGAAATGGGGGAGGGGAAGAGGGTTCTGAAATAAAAAGGGAGAGAGGGGGAGGCGGATAGAGGATGGATAGAGGAGAGGATAGGTGGAGAGTAGGC
This sequence comes from Ginglymostoma cirratum, assembly GCA_024137785.1. Classification (NCBI taxonomy): domain Eukaryota; kingdom Metazoa; phylum Chordata; class Chondrichthyes; order Orectolobiformes; family Ginglymostomatidae; genus Ginglymostoma; species Ginglymostoma cirratum. The sequence continues at coordinate 359,261 of JAHRHZ010000076.1, forward strand.
AGACAAGTCAAAGAGGCGAGGATGGAGCCAGTGAAGGTGAGTGTAGGTAGGGGGGTAGGGAGGAGATAGGTCAGTC
>JAHRHZ010000076.1:359736-381982 GCA_024137785.1 Ginglymostoma cirratum
GAAAAATGTCTTTGGTGGTGGGGTCTGATTGCAGATGGCGGAAGTGTCGGAAGATGATGCGTTGGATCCGGAGGTTGGTGGGGTGGTACGTGAGGACAAGGGGGATTCTTTTTTGGTTATTATTGCGGGGACGGGGCGTGAGGGATGTGTTCCGGGAAATGCGGGAGACACGGTCGAGGGCTTTCTCGACCACTGTGGGGGGGAGGTTGCGGTCCTTGAAGAATGAGGACATCTGAGATGTACGGGAGTGGAATGTCTCAACCTGGGAGCAGATGCAGCTGAGGCGAAGGAACTGGGAATAGGGGATGGCATTTTTGCAGGAAGGTGGGTGGGAGGAGGTGTATTCCAGGTAGCTGTGGGAGTCAGTGGACTTGAAATGGACACCGGTTTCCAGGCGGTTACCCGAGATGGAGACAGAGAGGTCCAGGAAGGAGAGAGAAGTGTTGGAGATGGTCCAGGTGAACTTCAGGTTGGGGTGGAAGGTGTTGGTGAAGTGGATGAACTGTTCGAGCTCCTCGTGGGAGCACGAGGCGGCGCCGATACAGTCATCAATGGAGGAAGAGGTGGGGTTTAGGGCCAGTGTAGGTACGGAAGAGGGATTGTTCCACGTAACCTACAAAGAGGCAGGCATAGCTTGGGCCCATGTGGGTACCCATGGCCACCCCCTTTGTCTGTAGGAAGTGGAAGGAATTTAAAAAGAAGTTGTTGAGTGTGAGGACGAGTTCGGCTAAGCAGATGAGGGTGTCGGTGGAGGGGGATTGGTCAGTTCTGCGGGACAGGAAGGAGCGGAGGGCCTTTAGGCCATCTGCATGGGGAATACAGGTGTATAGGGACTGGACGTCCATAGTAAAAATGAGTTGTTTGGGACCGGGGAATTGGAAGTTCTGGAGGAGGTGGAGGGCGTGGGTGGTGTCACGGACGTAGGTAGGGAGTTCCTGGACAAAGGGGGTGAAAATGGAGTCTAGGTATGTGGAGATGAGTTCGGTGGGGCAGGAGCAGCCGGAGACAATGGGTCAACCAGGGCATTCAGGTTTGTGGATTTTGGGAAGGAGATAGAAGCGGGTGGTGCGGGGTTGGGGAACGATGAGGTTGGAGGCGGTGAGTGGGAGGTCTCCTGAGGTGATGAGGTTGTGGATGGTTTGGGAGATGATGGTTTGGTGCTCGGGGGTGGGGTCATGATCCACGGGACGGTAGGAGGAGGTATCAGAGAGTTGGCGCCTTGCCTCAGCAATGTAGAGGTCAGTGCGCCATACTACGACTGCCCCTCCTTTGTCCGCAGGTTTTACGGTGTGGTTGGGATTGGAGCAGAGGGAGCAGAGGGCTGCATGTTCTGCGGTGGAGAGATTGGAGTGTTTGAGAGGGGTAGAGAGGTTGAGGCGGTTGACGTCTCGATGGCAGTTGGAGATGAAGAGGTCGAGGGAGGGCAGGAGGCCTTGGGGTGGTGTCCAGGAGGAGGGCTTGTGTTGGAGGCGGGAGAAGGGGTCAGTAGAGGGAGGGTTAGATTCGCGGTTGGAGAAGTAAGCGTGGAGGCGGAGGCGGCGGAAAAACTGCTCAATATCCAAGCGTGAGCAGTAGAATTTGAAATCTATAAAACCTATCAAACAGAAAATAATTTGTTAAACTTGATACAAATTCCACAACTATCAATTAGCAGTCAATAAAGTGCAGGGAGGAGGCAAAGGACATTGTCAAAATGTTATTTAAAAACTTTTACAGCTAATGCTTCCTTTCTGAATAATAATAAACCAAAAAATATGGCACAAAATGAAGAAATAAAAATTCTAACTTCATAACTACATAAACAATGTACTATTTGTCATGTTAACAATTATGGTTTAATAATCATTCATCAGCAATTGACTAACTTCAAAGCTAAGTTTATTTAAAATACTGAGGCAGACATTACAGCATCCAACTGGTATCCATTTGTACAGATTTGACACCTGTAACAGACACACACACACTCAGGCAAGGTCGCAACATTGTATATGCACACCACATGGGATCCTTAAATCTGAGTTCTCATAAAGGCGGGTCCACTTACTACACCCCCTCCTTTCCAAGATGAAGGTTTTTTAAAAAATTTTGGGTTTTATTCACACGTGGGATGTGGGCGTTGCTGGCTGGCCAGCATTTATGGCCCATCCTCAACTGTCCTTGAGAAGGTGATGGTGAGCTGTCTTCTAGAACCGCTGCAGTCCATATGCCGTAGGTTGACCTACAATGACCTGAGGGAGGAATTCCAGGATTTTGACCTAGTGACAGTGAAGAAACAGTGATATATTTCCAAATCAGGATGGTGAGTGGTTGGAAGAGAACTTGCAGTTGGTGATGTTCCCATGATTCGGCTGCCCTTGTTCTTCTATATGGAAGTGGACGAGGGTTTTGAAGGTAATATCTGAGGGTGTTTGGTGAATTTCTGCAATGCATCTTGTGGATAGTACACACTGATGCTACTGAGAGTCAGTGGAGGAGTGGGTGGATGTCTATGGTTGTGATGCAAATCAAGCAGGCTGCTTTTTTCCCTGAATGGTGTCAAGCATTTTGAGTGTTCTTAGAGCTGCACCCATCCAGGCAAATGTTGAGTATTCCTTCACACTCCTGACTTGTGCCTTGTTGATGGTGGATGAGCTTCGGGTCATGAGGAAGTCAGTTACTCGCCGCAGTAACTTCTGACCTGCTCGTGTCACTGTATTTATGTGGTGAGTTCACTTGAGTCTCTGGTCAATGGTAGTTCCTTGAATGTTGATCGTGAGCTTTCAGTAATAGTAACGTCGTTGAATGTCAAAGGGCCATGGTTCGATTGTCTCTTGTTAGATGTTGTCATTGCCTGGCATTTGTGTGTCACGAATGTTACATGTCACTTGTTAGCTCAAACCTGGACATTTTCTCGATCTTAGTGCATTTCAGCATGGGCTGTTTTGGTGTCTGAGGAGTAACAAATGGTGCTGACATTGTGCAATCATCAGAGAACATCCCCACTTTTGACCTTATGATGGAGGGAAGGACATTGACAAAGCAGCTGAAGACAGTTGGTCCTTGGACACTACCCTGAGGAACTCCTGCAGGGATGTCCTGTGGCTGAGATGACTGACCTCCATCAACAACAGCCATCTGCCAATGTGCCAGGTATGACTCCAAGCATTTACAATAATAAGTGGCCATTGAGTTTCTATATGAATAGGTTATTTGCGGATGTGTCCAGATTTCATGACTGTTACTTTTCCAGGACGTTCTGTTGCCTGCCCACAGTCATTAGTATTATTTCCATTATCCCTGTTCATGTTTGAGATCTTGTATATGATGCAACAGGACTGGAAGAAGGTTGGGAAACAACATTGGTTATTGTGTCAGTCTTATCATTGCATTACTACGTGTATGGACCCCAAAGGGTAATGGGTCTGAGATAATTCTAGTCCCACTGTAATTTTGGCAACTCTGTACCATGTATTTATCAATCAAATTTGTCTTCTACTCTTGCAGGTTCAGAATCTGCACTCAAGTTTCAAAAGAATACTTTGGGTGTGAGTCTGTAAATTGATACATGCTGGTCTGCTAAATATGAGCTCAGCAGATGACGAAATATCATAGAATCCATAAAATCCCAGTGTGGAAACAGGCCATTCGGTTCAACAAGTCCACACTGACTCTTCGAAGGATATCCCACACAGACCCAGAAACCTACCCTATCCTTGCAATCCTGCATTCCCAATGGCTAATCTATCTAACCTATACATCCCTGGATGCTGTGGGCAATTTAACATGGCTAATCCACCTACCCTGCCCATCTTTGTACTGTGGGAGGAAACCGGAGCACCTGGAGGAAACCCCAGACACAGGGGGAATGTGCAAACTCCACATAGAAAGTCACCTGAGATTGCAATTAAATAATTGAACTCAGAGGTGTTGCTGTCAAAAGTGACATTCAACATGTAGATCTAGCTTGGTTTGTCTTTATTTGAGGATTAGAGTTTTGACTGTGTGAACCAAGTTATCAGCTAAATTGTGGAACATGGGATGATGGGGAAAAGTAGCAGTGTGACTAATACACTGTTTAGCATACGTGTCCTGGTACGGCTTCCAGCAAATTGTTGACCATTCACCATAATGATCTCTCTACTGGGACCAAATAAACTAAAAATTAAGCTTTGCATGTTTGCAACAGTTCCACTTGACATTGTGTACAATTCACCAATGATGATAAAATTGAGAAGGTTATCAACTACAAAAGTGTAGTAATTTCCTTGGACATGATAAAAAATAGTCTGATACATTGATGAGTATGGATCGGTAGAGACTTCTTGAGGTATCAATTGTTTTTGTCCTGTCTGGGCATCTGCCTCGCTGGTCTTAACAAGGATTTTGATGTCACTGCTGATACCTGGCAAAGATATTGATTTTCTGGTGGGTTTTGGCGTCTGATCTATGCCAGCCTGGGTGATGAATATGTGGAAGAAAGTCAGTTCACAAAGATTCCTAAGGGAATTACTAGCTCAGCTCAAAAAGCCCATTGTGCCATGGTGAATTGAACTGGGGCACCCTTCACCATTATTTTTGCATAGATTCTGTAATGTGGAATATTTAGTTGCTCCTTGCATTTGCTGGCATTTGTGTTGCAAGAAATATATCAGCTCAATTTGGATGGTGCCTTAACGTTTAATGTCGGGGAAGTCAACTTGCAGGTCTGTTTTCACATTTGTTGACTGATTGATTTATTGTTGCCACACGTACTGGGACACTGTGAAAAGTATTTCTTTGCATGCTGTGCCGGCAGACCGTACCATACAAAGTTCATTGGGGTAACAGAATATAGTGCAGAAAACAATGGTACAGCCACTGGGAAAATGCAGAGAGAGAGAGAGATCAGAACTAACATTTGAGAAGTCCACTCAAAAGCCTGATAACAGCAGGGGAGAAACTGTTCTTGAATCTATTCATACGTGTATTCAAACGTTTATATCTTCTGCAGATGGAAGAGGGTGGAAGAGAGCATAGCTTGGGTGGGAGTGGTCTTCTATTCTATTGGCTGCTTTCCCAAAGCTGCAGGAAGTATAGTTGGAGTCAATGGATGGACTGGGCTGTCTTCACAACTCTCTGTAATTTCTTGTGGTCTTAGGAAGAGCAGTTTCCATACCACATTGTGATGCGTCCAGATGGGATGCTTTCTATGGCGATAATTTTATCATCATTGGTGAATTGTACACAATGTCAAGTGGAACTGTTGCAAACATGCAAAGCTTAATTTTTAGTTTATTTGGTCCCAGTAGAGAGATCATTATGTTTAAAAATTGATATGAGTCCTTGTGGACATACTGAATTTTCTTAGCCTCCTGAGGAAGTAGAGCCTTAGCTGTACTTTCTATAGAATCACTACAGTGTGGAAACAGGCCATTCGACACAACAAGGACACACCGACCTTCTGAAGAGCATCCACCCAGACTCAGCCCCACCACCATTTCCCTGTAATCCTACATTTCCCATGAGTAATGTGCCTAACCTACACATCACTGAACACTACGGGCAATTCAGCATGACTAATCCACCTAACTTGCACATCTTTGGACTGTGGGAGGGAACCAGAGCACCCGACTGAAACCCACACAGACACAGGGAGAATGTGCAAACTCCACACAGACAGTCACCTCGGGGTGGAATTGAACCCATGTCCCTGGCACTGTGAGGCAACAATGCTAACCACTGTCCCATCAATGTGGTTGGACCAGAACAGATTGTTGGTGATCATCACTCCCAGGAACTTGATGGTTCTTGACAATCTCCACCTCAGTACCATTAATGTAGATAGGGACGTGCTCTCCACTCCACTTCCTGAAGTCGATAACCAGCTCTTTCATTTTGCTGACGTTGATCAAGATATTGTTGTCTTTACATCATGCTGATAAGCTCTCAATCTCTTTCCTGTATTCTGTCTCGTTGTTGTTTCAGATTCGACCTACAATGGTGGTGTCATCAGCAAATTTGTAAATGGAGTCTGGCTAGAATTTGGCCACATAGTCGTGAATGTATAAGGATATTTCATTGGATTTGGTAGCTTGTTAATTGCATCTGATGTAGCCATCAGATCTATTGGCTTCTGTGTAAGTCTTATCTTCATAACCTTGGATCCTTACCAGGAGACATCGCAGTCTGAGCTGTGCACTGGATAATGGTTTTCACCAAATCACCACCAGTTTGTGGTCTCACTTGCACTATAATTCTTTGGTGAATAGATAGCAATGTGGTGGTTTAAACAGTCACTTCGAACCTTAGGTTCAGCAATTACAGGCCTCAGCTAACAAGTACATACTGGGAAACACTCTTGTAAAAACTCCATCAATGTCTAACCCTGAGGCACACAGTCATCAGGACAATGTATGGACTTAATTCTAAGATTCTATTACAATGCTTTTACAGTTCACTTGTCATTGATTATCTCAGCATTTGCATCACATATCCTTATCAATAAACAGGACTGCACAAGTTTTGCAGATGTTGCTTTCATTATCTCATTAGCCTGTGACATTTCTTTTATTACTGTAAGTTCAACAGCGTCTCCTACCTCTCCTACTCCCTTATCATCCTGGTGTATTGATTAGAGCAGTGAAGGTCATTAAGTTTTATAACCTACATTTTAACTGAGTTCACATAGATCTGGCTCACATAAACCATCATACCTATAATATTGGTTGCATTTCTCATCCTGCTTAGGGAAAATGCTCATGTTTACTTTTCTCAATTCTGAGGCTAATAATGAGCATCACATTTCAATCTTAAGCAATTGTTTCACTTCAATGGGTATGAATATCCATCACTCCGAAAATGAAAGCCAATGTTTCTCTTTCAATGTTTTCATCATCAGGCTGCACCACTGATGCAATTTTTGAAGGAAATGTAATTGTTTTCTTTTTTGCATCATGCTCCCAGACCCTTGTTAATACATCTATCTCCAGGTAATTATCTGTCCAGAACTGTAAACATGCAAGTTTGATGCTTTTAATAGTGTTTCAGTGCTTCAAAGAGACTGGAGGGCCTCATGATAAACGAAAGGCACATCCTTTCTCAATATTTCCTTTACTGATGGAGACGTTTTAGCAAAATTGAAAATGTATAGTGACAAGAAATTAAAGAGAACTGGACAGCTTCAAAGGTCAAGCTTGTCTTGAGGAGTTGTCATGGTTTTTATGTTATCTATTTCACTTGCATCAAGCTGAATTCCTGCACAGGAATAAAAAGAACCAAAAAAGTTGATCTTTGACAAGTTAACATGCCATTTCTGACTTAATGCAAATTGTGGTCATGCTCTTGCTTTGTTCGTCCAATCATTACAATGTCATCAATGATGCAGATAATTTCTGGTGCAGTAAGTATAATGTGGTCTATGTGGGCTTGAAAGAACTCTTGGCTAATATGTAGCCCACTGTGTCCAAAAACAATATTGTCTAAATGGGGTGTGGAATATAGCGAGTTCCTGGAATTCCTACACAAAATGTACTTAGTATTAAGCTACAAGAAGAACTGCATCACTGAAAAACTTGGATTTAATTCTTCTTTAACTGGAATTTTGTAAGAGTACTGTTTCAAAGCTGTGCTTAGGCGTTGTGGATCAATACATTCTCTCAAAGATGCGTCCTTTTTTGATTTTGCATGTCATTGAGCAACACCAGTCCGTGTGTTCTTGTATTTTTAGTAACGTCATCTCTCCCTGACTTTTCTAGTTCAAAACTCAATTTGCCTTTCAACCAGACTCTGCATTTGAGTTAATGGAGAGACTTGAATTCTCCTTCAAGTGCATCATTGTAGCTCCCTTCAAACAGTTAATTTTGCCAGCACTATTGTTTGTGCACATGGAATTGGTGAATTGTTGTATGCGGGAAGCTTTACATTCATGGATAACAAGGTGTAGAGCTGGATGAACACAGCAGGCCAAGCAGCATAAGAGGAGCAGGAAGACTGACGTTTCGGGCCTAGACCCTTCTTCAGAAATGCGGGAGGGGAAGGAGGTTCTGAAATAAATAGGGAGAGAGGGGGAGGTGGATAGAAGATGGATAGAGGAGAAGGTAGGTGGAGAGGAGACAGACAGGTCAAAGAGGCGAGGATGGAGCCAGTAAAGGTGTGTGTAGGTGGGGAGTTAGGGAGGAGATAGGTCAGTCCAGGTAGGACGGACAGGTCAAGGGGGTGGGATGAGGTTAGTAGGTAGGAGATGGGGGTGGGGTTTGAGGTGGGAGGAAGGACAGGTTAGGGAGGCGGGGACGAGCTGGGCTGGTTTTGGGATGTGGTAGTGGGAGGGATTGGGGTGAGAATGGGAATGATTCATTGCCAGTTCAATTGTGAAGCAGGGGACTCCTGAGGCTTCCTCATGCGGCTTATAGGAACACAGCTCCAGCTGTAATAGCTCACAAAGACATTACAAATTCTTCCTAATTGAGTCCTACAAACCTTGGCTTCTGTTCCAAGAGATGTGTTCTGTTGGACAAACCACCGCCACTGTTGCTGTTCACGTGCCTCAGATTAAAATTGCAAATCATCCCAAAGCCGAGTCTGTCTGGTAAAGAGACTCACATCAGTTTACGTGAGGTGTATTTCCCAGTTGTCATTTAAAATTGCCATCAGACAGATGGTGGAGCGAAGGAATTAGATACGTCCCCCAATCCATTTTAAGTGCCTGGCTTTCACATTTCAACTGAGTTGGAAGAGGTGCCTAAATGCTAGGCCTCTCACAGAATTGATTGTTGCATATAAAGGCTGTGAAATCCCATTACCCTGATATTTGATTCAATGCTTCTTGATATGCCAATAAACAGTCCAAAGATGTGCAGGTTAGGTAGATTAACTGTGCTAAATTGCCCATAGTGTCCAGTGATGTCCAGGCTAGGTAGATTAGCCATGGGATACTGGGATAGCGTAGGGGAATGGGTCTGGGTGGTATGTTCTTCAGAGGATCGGTGTGGACTTGATGGGCAAAATGGCCTCCTTCCATACAGTAGGAATTCTATGACTCTATGATTCTATACCCAAAGTAGATGGAGCAGGTAAGACTGGAAACTGATATGTCATGTAATTTTTATATCAAGGTGTGGAAAAGTATAGGCAGGGGACAAATAGAAAGCATAGTTTCTCAGCAGCCTTCCTTGCTGCAGGTGCAAGGAGCTATAGACTTTTGAATGATTCATTTGGACCATAGTGCGGGAAACAACGTCAAGTTGGTTCATTCAGAAAAAGAGTCACTGGACCAGATATATTAACTCTGTTTTCTCTTTACAGAACTTTTCAGCCCTGCTGAGCTTTTCTAGCAATTTCTGCTTTTTGTTTCAACTTGGAATGGTTCCATGGCTTATCTAAAATGTTGCAAGTGCCTGAAACCTGGAATTCCTGCACTGGAACCTCATTTTTAGCAAGTAAGGATTTTGGGAGAAGGTGTGCAAATAGAGTCAGTGGTATTTCACACATTTGCTGTTCAAGGATGCAGCAGCACATTTTTTTAAAAAGCAGACGCCTTCAAAGAGAAGCACTTTTAGACACCCAGGTTTTTGAAACACATCACGTGAGGGAAAGATTAAGAAGAATCAAGTTCAGTGGTGAACGTTTTGTAAAGGCAAAAGACCCTTTTGAGAGAGATCAGGTAACCTTCATGAGATATCTTTTGAGAAGTTAGGGTAGGAGTAGACATGAACGTATGTAAAAAGTAAAGACTTTATCTGCAACTATCAAGTCATTTAAATGTACTGCCTTTTAAAGTTTAAAAGAAAAAGTCTTCCTGCATTTGAACAAAATCAGAGCTTGAAATTTTAATAAGTGTTTGTTAACATAAGTGTGAGGATTATCTTGATGTGATTAGTAAGACCAAAAGATGTAGAAGCAGAAATAGGCCAATCAGCTCATCGTGTCAGCTCCACTATTTAATTACATCATTGTGACCTGATAATCCTCAACTTGACTTTCCTGCTTCTTCACCAAAGCCCTTAATTCTCCCAATAGTGTTGCCTGACTACTTCTAAAGCCTATCCTTATCAAAGTGGGAATCTTGTAAGTTCATCAGAGATAAAAGGTACTGCAGATGCTGGAGAATCTGAGGTAACAAGGTGTGGGGCTGGATGAACACAGCAGGCCAAGCAGCATCATAGGAGCAGGAATACTTGACGTTTCGGGCCTAGACCTTTCATCAGAAAATCAGATTTTCTGATGAAGAGCCTAGGCCCGAAACGTCAAGTTTTCCTGCTCCCATGATGCTGCTTGACCTGCTGTGTTCATCTTGTAAGTTCATGGTTTGATTCTCAGCTCAGAGAGGTTATAAAGAGATCAGCTGTCTTTGAACTGGAACTATGCATAAAATTGTTTGTTTTATACATGATTATGTTCTTGACAGCAACAACTGTGTTTATAAAAGATTAAGCATTTGTACATGTTTACCTGTATGGAATGGACTTTTATCAGCGAGAGTGCTTCCTTTAGCACTATGAAATAAAGTTTATAAAGAACACTTAGAACTTTATTTTATTTCTTCTCAACATGGTTCCTGCTGTCTGCCATGGAGATACATGGTGAATTGGCATGGAGGGTGTAATGACAAAGGGTGGTGGAGGAGGGGTCATAAATTGACGCAAGTTGACACTAGGTTGACATGGGGGCATTGGAGTTGAGCAGCAGAACATGGGTTAATCTGATTTGGAGTTGGACCTGTATTGGCATAGAGGGTATAAAGTGACAAGGGAATATTAAGTATGTAGGGTCCGAGATAACAAGCATGGGGCTGGATGAACACAGCAGGTCAAGCAGCATCATAGGAGCAGGAAAACGGTTTGAGTGAGAATGAGTGACATTGATGACTATGGAAGGTATGAAGAGCCAAGGTTGAAGGCAACATAAGCTGGCATGGATGGGGCATCGATGATGTGGGAATGTTGGCTTGATAGTCGTTCTTAATTTTACCAAATTTTAAGAACTGGACGAATGTCACGGAGCCTGGAGACGAGCCTTTTAAGGAGCTCACCTCACCACTCAGCAGCCCCTGTGATTGCCTTGGAACTCTTTCCAAGAGTGGAGGTCTACCTCCAGTTAACAGCAACCCCCTTTTGGTTGAAAACCCAGCTTAAGGTTATGGAGCTGGAAATTTTCCTGACTTTGCACTTTTGACTCAGTAGCAAAAAAATCGGCCATACACTTGCTTTAGAGAGTAGTGTAGTATGTCTCTGAGAGGGCACAATGTGGAGGGCTGAAGATGATGTGAAGCGTACATTGTTAATGCATGAAAGCATTGTGATTACTGTCAGGAATAGCAGGCATTCACCAAAGTAGATTTCACCATCAACTGCAAATTGACTAAGTCTATTCCTTGAGGTGGAACACTCTTAATGTTTGGATCTGCAACATCAGGAAGCCCATGAACCTGGAGAACACAAATGCCTTTTATCCTTGTCTAATGTCTTCGGGGTACTCTCTGACAATTCTTGGATATTGTATAAGCGACAAACTAAACTGTTGTAAATATCACCAGCTACTGCTTGGAAGGAGCTAGTTATGAAGAATGAAAACTGATAGTAATCTTTACTGGTGCTGGTGAGGCCATCCTCAGCCTGGTTTGAGGTTCCACATCTTTAAAAAACCAACAACGTTCTGTCAACTTGCTTCCTTAGTAAATTAAAGAAAGCCTCCTGGACACTGTTCCTAATTTATCATGAGGTACCACTGGTGGTCTCAGAAGACCCCCACAGGAACTGCAAATGAATTTCTCCCACTTTTGCTTCTTCCTCTGCCTGTCCTACTTGTGCTATGAAATCAGTGACACTGCAGCTACTTGCTACTGTACTTATGCAAAGTGATGGGAGTCTCACAACCTTTCAGCAGAAACCTTTTTACTCCTCTAGTATCTCACTATGGTGTTTCTACATAACACCTGAGCATATGAGTGAAAAGCACCTCAGCTGCAACTTGCCGAATGTCCTTAGAAATAATCCTGAACAGAGCCCATATTGCTTCCCACTGCTTGCCGTTTGAGTGGAGAATGTGGCATCAATCCAGTTTCCTGACACTTGCTCCTTATGAGAAGTAGTCAGTGGAACACAATCGAGTTTTGTGTTTATTGGCTTGGAAAATTGAATACATTCTCTCAATTTTTATCTTTTGCGTTGGTTTTTAATATTGCTTCCAATCTCACTCACTGGCAGACGATTTTCACAATAGGTTTGGCAGAGAGTACATTTTGCAATGCATGGCATTAAGAGAAGTTTTTTTTTGTCTGAAGAGAGGTTTTAAGACAAAGGTAACAAGCTGAATATTTGGATCCAATAATGTAAACAGCTTGTGAGATCTTGGTTTTTTTTTAACAGTTGGAACAATAGAAGCAGCCTGAATGGGTGTGATCAAGCTCCCACAAAACCAGTATTTGTACTCTTTAGTAGCAGTTGTTGCAGGGTCTTAAAGCCTGTTGGAAGCAATACATCTCTCTCTGCTACTGTCCCTCAGAGTTTTCTCTTGATGTTTTTTCTCCTGCTGCTGTAATTACATTTGAGACAATCTGTTTTACTGAATTTCCCTTTTTGCCAAGGGTGTGTTTATGAGATGTTACCATATTAGAACAGTTACTGTTTACTAACAAAATAATCTGTTATTCTGATAAGTTTTCCAATAGAGTTGTTATTCCAGTTTCTTCTTCCTTTTGTTGTATTTTAAACATAGTATATGAATAAATATGTGTTTTGCTTCAAATCTATTAGTTTGACCAATCAAATTGCATCTGGAATGAAATGCCTGGTACTTGCCTTTAAAATAAGAACGAGGTTTGGGCCTAGGCTATCGTCTTAATTTATTTTGGTGGGGCCTGGTCTTGCCCATTAACAATGTTCACTCTAAATCTTTGTCCCATGGTACCTTTTTACAGTTTCCAGGAAGGGGAGTGGGAACAATTTATCTAACACAACAATCTAAATACTTGAAGCAAAACACATAACAGTTGCTGTTACACTCTTTTTGTTCTGGAATCTTCCATTTGTATTTGGTTGGATGGTGGCTATTTCGGTGGCTGCAAAAGATCCCAAGACTTGATTCAACAAAGAACAGTGGGTTATCTTGAACCAACATCACTAAAATAGCTTATCTAATCACTTATCTCATTCTTTTAACTTAATATGCACAAATTGTCTGCTTTCTTCACAATGCCAGCAAAGTGCTTTGGGTTGAACTTACGAGTGCTGTGTAGATGATTTTTGAGGGTTCTTTTAAAACTCAATTTATCACTTAGCTGTCTCATTGTTCCTAAGATGCACTGCTTGATAGTATGTGCCCGTTATCAGGCTGTCATTTTTATTATCTTCCAGACATAAAATGTTTTGACAACTTTGGCACTGAAGGTCAAATATTTCATGACAGAGTTCTTCAAACAAACCACATTGATAAATTTTCAAATTGTGTTTTATTGGAGTGTAGAAACTTTTACTTCTAATTTAAACTAAAACCTAGGAATAATGATTGGATGTTAGTGGGAAAGATGACAGCCTGCTGTTATTATCATTCACCTGTGATTTGACAAAGAGGGAAAACTATCTTTAACAGACTACTTCGAAGGAAATAGCAATAGATTGCATTTAAGTGCCTGTAGATGTCACTATTGCTCCATACAGGGACCAGCAGAAATGTCAGAATGAGACAACATCACCAGACAAGCTGTTATATAAATCTGATTAATGCATAAATAATATACCATGACTCATTGTTTTTCCTTCCAGTACCTACAAAAAGGAATAAAACAGCAAGTTATGGACATGTCTGTACTTAAATGGGCAGGGATTGCATTTGTGAGAGATAGGAGTAGGATTAGTTATACCACATTTGGGCAAATATTTTCAAGTGCAGACAACGCGGTGGGGTTCTGCATTGTTTTAAATCTTTATTATTTCTAATATTATTAGAGGGAAATTTAGTTAGGTTTTGAATTGGTTTTGATTTTACTTATCAGTTTTCTTATCCAGATTCCACAAATTAAGGACCATAATACAGTGAATAAACTTGTCCTATTGATAATTTATTTAAAAAGGTATATGTCTATTATAATTTTAATATAAACTACTTAGAATACCAACACAGAAGAAAATGCTACCTATTGTATGTTTTCTTTGATAGCACGACACGTTTAGGTAATCAACACATTACATTCCCACTTTATACCATACAAAAGTCCAGATAACCATGAAATAGTGCGACAGTATCTAAGTGAGTGGATCTTATAGGAAGGTTTAGTTTGTGGGTGATTCCACGCAATATTGCAGAGTGGATCAGGTACGTGACTAGACTCATGAAATTAGGCTAACAATCCAGTGTGATGTTTTGGGAAGATAAGAAATAAGAAATAACCTCCACTTAGCCACCCGCTCACCGTAACCCTTAATTCCTTTACTGTTCAAAAATGTATCTATCTTTGCCTTAAACGCATTCAATGAGGTAGACTCAACTGCTTCATTGGGCAGGAAATTCCACAGATTCACAACCCTTTGGGTGAACAAGTTCCTCCTTAATTCAGTCCTAAATCTGCTTCCCTTTATTTTTAGACTATGCCCCCTAGTCCTAGTTTCACCTGCCAGTGGAAACAACCTCCCTGCTTCTACCATATATGTTGTCTTCATAATTTGATATACTTCTATAAGATCCCCCCACCCCATTCTTCTAAATTCTGATGAGTATAGTCCCAGTCTACTCAATCTCTCCTTATAAGCCAACCCTCTCAACTCTGGAACCAACCTAGTGAACCTCACCTGCACCCCCTCCAGTTATGTTATGTTGTCAATGGTGTTATCATTGAAATGACGTGTTGTGTACCTGTTGTTGCATATTAAAAATCCTAAGGCATTATGTGAGGAAGATCAGGAAATTTAGCTGATGTCTTTGTCAACTTGGTTTCTTGAAATAAACATGATGAAAAATCAGTGCACTGGTGATACATTTTATTCCTTTTTACGGAACATTGTTCATTGCAAAATATCTGAATTGTGTAACAACAAGATAATTGGCTGTATGATGTCCTCATCCTAACTCTGTGACCCTGCGTCAAAGCTGGACCCATGACCCATAGGGGTGCATGGGTTCCATACCTCCTGTTCCCCGTCCGACACTCCTCCAGACACTACCACCAGTCATTGGCTGTTGGTGTCCTCAATCATCCCTTTCGCCGAAGCCCCTGCTCCCTCAGGCCTAGAATCAGACCCGGAGCTTCGGCTCAGCATGAGAGTCTGTGTTAGGGGAATTCAGCCTGAGGTCTGCTCCTCGCTCGCTGGGAGACCCCAGGCTGGGACAGAGCCAAGTCCAGCTCATCCTGGTGTTTCTGCTGCTGCTGCTGGGAGCCTCCTCTTATCATCCGCCTCACTCCAGGTTTCAATGAAAAATATTAAACAAAGAAGAAAAAGGGCAAAAGCAAAAAGAAGGAAAGAAAAGATCTGAGAAAGAAAGCAGATGGGAATGGGCGATCTCTGGACTCAGCTCTGCTACTCAGCTGCCATCTGCTGTGAGTAAGAGAGTGCGAGAAAATATCTAATACTTGAAGTACTCGCTGAACTATAGCTGAAGGAAAAGGTATTTTATAACAGCCACAGCTGTCACATCATGTTTGAGTAGCCCATGCAATGTCAGCCACTGTAGCTTTGCCCTGATATCTGTAGTGGATATAGGATACAATCCCTCATGATAAGCCATCGCCACCTCATCAGCAACCTGAGGGTGGGGGAGGGGCACTGCCTCCTCAGTGGCTCAGTGGTTAGCACTGCTGTCTCACTGCGCCAAGGACCCAGGTTCGATTCCAGCTTCAGGCAATTGTTTGTGTGGAGTTTGCACATTCTCCCTGTGTCTGTGTGAGTTTCTACTAGGTGCTCCAGTTCACTCCCACAGCAGGTTATGTGGATTGGCCACACTGAATTGCCCAGTGTGCAGGCTGGGAGAATTAGTCATGGGAAATGCAGAGTAATAGAGATAGGGTCGGTGGTGTGTCTGGATGGGATGTTCTTTGGACGGTTGGTGTGGACTCGATGGGCCAAATAACCTGCTTCCACACTGTAAGGATTCAATAATTAGCTTAGTTGGCCTCTTATTACTTGTGAAAGTGCTGCAATATTGTATACTATTACTGCCACTCTATAGGAAAAGAGAAGAGCATGAAAGCCAATTTGATACAAGAGGACAGGATGAAGCAAAATGCAGAAAAGATGAGAAAGAAACATGAAAGCAGGTTATGCAAAATAGTGAAACAGCAGTTCAACAAAAACATGGATTGGTGAGAGATGATTTAACTTAGTAATGTGGATTGACATGAGACTAGCTTATTGAGAAAATCAAGCCAAGTCTGCCATCCTCAGGCTTCCCAGGAAAGCCTTGACTTCCCCAGTGAAATGAAAATGATACATTGTTGTGGATTACTTAGTCAGCCCCACTAGTTTAAGACCTGAATCCCGGCACCATCACTGGATCTGCTTCACCTTCTTAGGAAGGCAGACACAGTGATCAGCATCTCACTAGTTTGCTCTTGACTCTTGCTGTCGATAACCTACGTTGTAAGCATTGGAAGCAAAACAGGTTCTTAAGTTTTGTGAACAGTCATGCCCTCCAGACTGTGAGACAAGCTATACCCCAATTAAAAGTACCAAGTCTCTATCATTCATTCAACTTCTGCTTCACCTTTGTGAAGGTACCATACCAGCTAAATGACCGATACATTACATCAAGAAGGGAGTGCCTGCTCCGCTCCAAATCCCCTCCCATCCCAGACTCGTGCCAACCATGAAGCTAGTCATTGTATTCAGGCTGGTCAGGTATAGTACTTACATTACATGGGATGAAATGATCATCTTGGCCTCTCAGAGCACCCTGCAGGGTGCATAGATTATGGCTCACTTTTGGCCAGCACTTGCCTCTATTTTTTTAAGTCATTTCTGTTGACATTGTTGAGATGCTAATGTCCAGTTTGCAAGGAACATTGGCATGGTAAAAATCACCTGTGAACAGCAATTGAAGCCCAAGTAAATTCACTCTGCAGCAATTGCAAATGGATGATGGAATAATTTCAAATTAATTATAGCTGCAGCTTACAAGTGCATGCTTGGCTTACTTGGCCCTTCAATGTCCTAGGATTGAGTAGGAATGGATGTCATGTTTTTGCCAATCTTACTGACATGGACTGTGCCCACGCTGGATGTTGTCCCAACTGTTTCTTTTTTTACCCCCAGTTCATGCTCAGTGAATGGCAAATGATAGCAAGGATCACAGCTGGCATTGTCAGCACCAGGTTCCACGTGGCTATGAGGTACACAGTCCCCTGCCCCGCCCAAGTCTCCATGTCCCTTTTTAATTTGCCATTCCCCTGACAGCTCAAATTCCACCATTACCAGCCTCCCTCACTGCGGGGAGACACCACAGTGCACTTTGCCTTTAACCATCCTCCCTGCCCCATGAACCCTGGTATTACCCAGTACTGTTGCCCACCTTGGTCCTCTATGTTCTACCAGTGGAGGTCACCGTAGTGGTCACTGCTAAAAAGATACACTCCCACAGCCTTCCATGCCCTTGATACTGATCACCTGCTATACTTTGACTTCCCCACACCTATCCTTACGGTCCTTGTTCCCTCATCAATATATTCCTCTTTTTCCAGCTCTCAAGCCTTGAATGTCCTACTCACTTTTGACAATGAGCCCTCAACTTTGCCCCTACAGTAGCCCCTTTGCACCCTCCTTAACAATCATAGCGTTGACCATCATGACTGTCTTAATCCTATGTGTCTGACCAACTTTGACAAACTGCCCCTCGACATGACTGACTAGACGCCGACTGCAATCTTTGCAATTTCCCAACTAATGATACACAACTCCTCTGACTGTTAGACCCTAAAAGACTCATCATTACCCACTCCCTGTACTGAGGTTGGATATATTCCCAAACTGTGTCCTGTCCCAGTGGACAATTGACTGTGGCAAAGTCCCTGGACAGTGTGTGACTGTGCTCCTGACTGATGATCCTGGGGTGCCTTGACTGATAGTGTCCCCACCCTTCTTCATGCTCCAGGGCTGGACTGAGGATTAGCCAACATCTACTTTTCAGCATTACTATTTGGTTGAATAAACATGCAATGTGCCTGCTACACAGGCAGTTGGTACATGCAACTGTGTCAGTGTGCCATAGAGAAAGATGATCCTCCATCACCCCAGACAAAATCCAATGAACAAATATAACAAGCATCTTGTCTGTGTGCCAGCTTGAGAGTACACACCAATATGGTAGTAATCATAGATTTTAGAATCTGGCTGAATTGTCAATGCGCTATCAGCCATGGCAGGGCATGGATGTTATGAACATGTAAGTAGGCACTCAGTTACCAAGTGCAAAGAGAACAGCTGTGTAGCACCGAGGTTCAGCTTGGTTCAATCCATGATTTGGGTGCCTGTCCCTGTGTACAAACTGAATTCGCAGCAGCCTCACAATGCATGTTGTTCATTCATCCTCAATGCAGATGTATACATTGTCATGCCTCACTGGGCAGTATCCTGGAAATCAAATGTTGGTACTCTGAGTCATCACAAAAGTTAAAAATTTTATAAAAGTACTCACAGTTCTGCATTTTACCTTTATTTTTATGTGCAGTTTGATAGAAAGCACGGACCAGGTTACGGTACTTCATAAGAATTACTATTCATTACAAGTATACAGGTTCTGGCTGCAGATAAACAGGTATGAAATGTTGACATATAAATCAACCAGCTAAAACTCTAACCCCCTCATAAAACTCCCCCTTCACAGACATGCAGACAAATACAGGCAGACAAAAAAAGTTATAGGTGGATTGAGAAGGCAGTTCAATGACCCCTGTCCGCTGGATTCACTAAGATGATCCAATACTTGCAGCTTTAGTTTTCTAGTGCTTGCTGCTTCTCAATCTCTCATTTCCAGGTACATTCACCTGCTTTCAAGAGGCACAGAATGACTGGTTTATAACTTATAAAGTCTCTTTCTTATTGGTTAAAGCTACAACTTACAGCAATTGCTTAAGGACCAATAACTGAGACTTTTTCAAATGTTAGATTTCTTTCTACTGCAGAGAAAAGGGCACCACCTCTCCCAGAGATCCTAAAGCTTCTGGTTATATAGTCCACACCCACAAGCTGGTCAGCTACCAAGAAGCCAATCACTTCATTGTGTGACTTTTTAAATCATTTAAATCATTAAAAGATTTCACAGTTGGGAACATGCAAAACAAACTTTACTGTACAAAGTTAAAAATGTAAAACAATCTACAGTATATACAATTTATGCTTTAATATTAAGAATTAACATGAGATACACATGGATTAACATAGCAAATGAGGCTGAACATGTTATGGAGAACACCAAATCGCAGATGTGGTTACGACAGATCTGACAAATTTCTTGAGGTTTTAGTAATACTGTGGCTTACCAAATCTCATCAAATATTGGTCTCCTTCACGAGCCTTATTCATTGCTCATTCCTGTTATAATGATTGCTTTTTTTGAGTTTAAGTTGTCCAGGAATCCTCTGACTCTTTGCAAACATCTGATGACTGGCTCAATTTCAGCTTTTTTTCTCAAACAGCTAGATCCACTGAGCTGGTGCTCTGTTGAGTCCATCTGACCCTCAATTTTCGTAGTTTCACCAAGCAAATACTGCTTTGTGGGTTTCTTATATGCCCCTGATGAGCTGATAATTATTCAAAGGGTTTTCCTGAGGCCCAACTACTGATTAATATATAGCTACCAAAAAGCTCCCAGAAGTATCTTTGAGTCCTGATTTCACTGACTCAGTTGGAAGCAGGATTTTTGCGACATGGAATCTCTTCCCTTTCTCCTGACCAACTCTAATGAAAATGGATTGACCCTTGAACTGCTTTTCCTTAACTGATTTGAGTGACATGTTAAAGTCTATTGGAAAACCATCCCCACCGGCATCAGATTCCATAGCATACAGAGATACAGAAAATTAGTACTAAAATATATTTTATCACAAGAAAAGTTAACCTATAAAAAGGATTAAAAAATAATATAGGTGATTAATATGGAAAAGATGAGAAAAGGATTACGGTTTATAATTAAAAGTTGACCTTTGTCCCAAGTTAAAACACTGATCCTTTTAAATAGCCATTATGATTACGAGTATAATGTATTTTTGATGTTGTCTGAGTTAAAATAATCACAACAGTATAAAGAAAGCCGTCTGAGAATATTGACTTTAACAGTAATGGTCAAAACAGATGCAGATTCATTAGTACAGCAGGAGTCAGCTAAAGAATAATCTCTTCAAGAAGAATAATAAATAAAGCATTTTTAACAATTCGAACCACTTGCATTAATATGAGTTTAGTGCCCACAGAGATAAATTAAAGTGAAATAACTCTTTTGGTTTTGAAGGGCTTGATGGGAAGATGTTTTGAGCCTATTCTGTGTTCAAGCTAACTTGCCTTTCACCACAAAATATCACGAACCCCAAATGCACTGACACTGATTTTTGGCAACATGTTGATGGTGACTGAAAACTCTTACTGCTGCTGTAATGACTTTGGCTTACATACAGTTTAGATTGCTGCAAATACTTAGGTAGGCAAGTTCATTTGTTTATTAAAAACGTTTATTGTAATGTTGGCCAGGTTATTTTCCATTAGTGAGTGATGAAAGGCAATAATTAATTCTTCATGCACTAACAGTAATGACCCGATTATTGATGGCCATCATGGCACTCATCAACTATGAGAGAAATAAATGAATGAAAATTATAAAATGCTACCCAAGCAGTTGATGTCATCTAAGGGCTGATACCTCAGATTAAACCATCAAGCAAAGAGCAAGATTCAGCCGAGATAACAAGGCGTGGGGCTGGATGAACACAGCAGGTCAAGCAGCATCATAGGAGCAGGAAAACTTGACATTTCGGGTCTAAACCCTTCACCAGAAATGGGGGAGGGGAAGAGGGTTCTGAAATAAATAGGGAGAGAGGGGGAGGCGGATAGAGGATGGATAGAGGAGAGGATAGGTGGAGAGGAGGCAGACAAGTCGAAGAGGCGGGGATGGAGACAGTAAAGGTGAGTGTAGGTGGGGGGTAGGAAGGAGATAGGTCAGTCCAGGGAGGACGGACAGGTCAAGGGGGCGGGATGATGTTAGTAGATAGGAGATGGGGGTGGGGCTTGAGGTGGGAGGAGGGGATAGGTGAGAGGAAAAACAGGTTAGGGAGGTGGAGATGAGCTGGGCTGGTTTTGGGATGCGGTTGGGGGAGGGGAGATTTTGAAGCTTGTGAAATCCACATTGATACCATTGGGCTGCAGGGTTCCCAGGATGAATATGATTTGCTGTTCCTGCAGCCTTCGGGTGTCATCACTGTGGCATTGATGAGGCCCAGGATGGACATGTCATCTGAGGAATGGGAGGGTGAGTTGAAATGGTTCGCGACTGGGACGTGCAGTTGTTTGTTGCAAACTGAGCGCAGGTGTTCTGCAAAGCGGTCCCCAAGCCTCCGCTTGGTTTCCCCAATGTAGAGGAAGCCACAACAGGTACAGCGGATGCAGTATACCACATTGGCAGATGTGCAGGTGAACATCTGCCTGATGTGGAAAGTCTTCTTGGGGCCTGCGATTGGGGTGAGGGAGGAGGTGTGGGGGCAGGTGTAGCACTTCCTGCGGTTGCAGGGAAAAGTGCCGGGTGTGGTGGGGCTGGAGGGGAGTGTGGAGCGGACAAAGGAGTCACGGAGGGAGTGGTCCCTCCGGAAGGCAGAGAAGGGTGGGGAAGGAAAAATGTCTTTGGTGGTGGGGTCTGATTGCAGATGGCGGAAGTGTCGGAGGATGATGCGTTGGATCCGGAGGTTGGTGGGGTGGTATGTGAGGACGAGGGGGATTCTTTTTTTGTTATTATTGCGGGGACGGGGCATGAGGGATGTGTTCCGGGAAATGTGGGAGACATGGTCGAGGGCGTTCTCGACCACTGTGGGGGGGAAGTTGCGGTCCTTGAAGAAGGAGGACATTTGAGATGTATGGGAGTGGAATGTCTCATCTTGGGAGCAGATGCGGCGGAGGCGAAGGAATTGGGAATAGGGGATGGCATTTTTGCAGGAGGGTGGGTGGGAGGAGGTGTATTCCAGGTAGCTGTGGGAGTCAGTGGGCTTGAAATGGACATCGGTTTCTAGGTGGTTGCCTGAGATGGAGACAGAGAGGTCCAGGAAGGAGAGAGAAGTGTTGGAGATGGTCCAGGTGAACTTCAGGTTGGGGTGGAAGGTGTTGGTGAA
>JAHRHZ010000076.1:381992-440381 GCA_024137785.1 Ginglymostoma cirratum
TTCACCAACACCTTCCACCCCAACCTGAAGTTCACCTGGACCATCTCCAACACTTCTCTCTCCTTCCTGGACCTCTCTGTCTCCATCTCGGGCAACCACCTAGAGACAGATGTCCATTTCAAGCCCACTGACTCCCACAGCTACCTGGAATACACCTCCTCCCACCCACCCTCCTGCAAAAATGCCATCCCCTATTCCCAATTCCTTCGCCTCCGCCGCATCTGCTCCCAGGATGAGACATTCCACTCCCGTACATCTCACATGTCCTCCTTCTTCAAGGACCGCAACTTCCCCCCACAGTGGTCGAGAACGCCCTCGACCGTGTCTCCCGCATTTCCCGGAACACATCCCTCATGCCCCGTCCCCGCAATAATAACAAAAAAAGAATCCCCCTCGTCCTCACATACCACCCCACCAACCTCCGGATCCAACGCATCATCCTCCGACACTTCCGCCATCTGCAATCAGACCCCACCACCAAAGACATTTTTCCTTCCCCACCCTTCTCTGCCTTCCGGAGGGACCACTCCCTCCGTGACTCCTTTGTCCGCTCCACACTCCCCTCTAGCCCCACCACACCCGGCACTTTTCCCTGCAACCGCAGGAAGTGCTACACCTGCCCCCACACCTCCTCCCTCACCCCAATCGCAGGCCCCAAGAAGACTTTCCACATCAGGCAGATGTTCACCTGCACATCTGCCAATGTGGTATACTGCATCCGCTGTACCTGTTGTGGCTTCCTCTACATCGGGGAAACCAAGCGGAGGCTTGGGGACCGCTTTGCAGAACACCTGCACTCAGTTCGCAACAAACAACTGCACCTTCCAGTCGCGCACCATTTCAACTCCCCCTCCCATTCCTCAGATGACATGTCCATCCTGGGCCTCATCAATGCCACAGTGATGCTACCCGAAGGCTGCAGGAACAGCAAATCATATTCATCCTGGGAACCCTGCAGCCCAATGGCATCAATATGGATTTCACAAGCTTCAAAATCTCCCCTTCCCCAACCGCATCCCAAAACCAGCCCAGCTCATCTCCACCTCCTTAACCTGTTTTTCCTCTCACCCATCCCCTCCTCCCACTTCAAGCCCCACCCCTATCTCCTATCTACTAACATCATCCCGCCCCCTTGACCTGTCCGTCCTCCCTGGACTGACCTATCTCCTCCCTACTCCCCAACCTAAACTCCCCTTTACTGGCTCCATCCCCGCCTCTTCGACTTGTCTGCCTCCTCTCCACCTATCCTCTCCTCTATCCATCCTCTATCCGCCTCCCCCTCTCTCCCTATTTATTTCAGAACCCTCTTCCCCTCCCCCATTTCTGATGAAGGGTTTAGGCCCGAAACGTCAAGTTTTCCTGCTCCTATGATGCTGCTTGACCTGCTGTGTTCATCCAGCCCCACGCTTGTTATCTCGGATTCTCCAGCATCTGCAGTACCTTTTATCTCTGAAGCAAGATTCAGCCTGTAAGTTTTACACATGAGGACACCAGATGCATATCAGCCTCCATTTCTCAACCTTTCTTTTCTTAATGGGCCCTTTATTCTTAATCAAACCTACAAGCTTAAACAAAATATTGCAAGGCTACAGTTTATCACAGAGTTCATGTTTTGGTGATAAAACATTTGAGATTAACAGTCATGGTTCTTCTTAGCTTTGCATCATTTGATTAATTAGCTCTGGAAACTCTGTTGTATTACTGAAGGCATTAATCCATTTTTTTTTGAATGAGCACTTCTGCCAATATAAACAATGAACAGTTCAGAACTGTGCCTGGAATTCAAATTCAGAAGCACCCAAGAACCCTGGCACAATCCAAAACAAAGCAGCCTTGTTGATTGGCACCCCATCGACCAACTTAAATATTCGCTTCTTCCACATACAGCTTACAGTGGTTGCTGTGTAAGGCGAACAGCAGCTCCCAAAGAGACTACTTTAACAGCATCTTCCAAACATACCAATTCTACCATCTAGAAGGACAAGGTGAGCAGACGCATGGGAACACCACCAACTGCACATTCTTGTCCAAGTCACATACTGCCCTGAACTGAAACTGTATTACCGTTCCTTCATTGTCACTGGGTCAAATTCCTGGAACCCTCTGCCAACTGATATTATATATCTACTTACACTACACAGATGGCAGCATTTCATGAAATGCCTCACCAAAATCTTCTGAATGGCGTTTGGGGTTGGCCATCAGTATTGGCCTCGGCTGCTGCTGTACTTGGATCCAAAGAGTCTATAAAGGATCTGAAATAATTAATACAGGATTGAGTGTAGTAAGTATCACCCACAGTGACAAAGTCACAAGGACTTGGGCCGAGGAAAGAAGGCAATTGTTAGAGATAAACTGGGGCCTGGTGTTCTCCTTCCAGTGCTGCAGTAATAAAGGTCATGGTCATGAAATCAGTAAATAGTTGCAGTAATGCAATAAATCTCTCATTGTTTACTCAACAAGGCTCTGCTAATTAGAGCAGAAAGGCAACTAGCCTCATTTGCAATTCAGGCCTGAGCGAATACACAGACACACACACAGACACACATACAGACACACACACATGCACACAGATACACACACACACACAGGCACACATACAGACACACACACACACACATGCACACACAGAGACACACACAGACACGCACACGCACGCGCACACACAGACACAGACACACACACACACACACACACAGTGACAGTGACACTACCGTGAAAGAATAATAACAACTGTGTCCATCTTTGGATTTGCTGTAAGATTTATTTACTGCTTGAAAAAGATAAAATCACAGAATGCCTAGTTTTTAATTCACACTGAAGTAATTCACTTTAATTCCCTTTGAAGTTGGCAGTAGAGCTCTTGCTTGGGGAGCCTTGTGTCGGTCATGGTGACAAGGTGCCTAGCGCAAAGTAGCTGATCAAAGGTGGTCAGTGCCTCAATGCTGGGCATGTTGGCCTGGTCGAGGACACTGGTGTTGGTGCATCTTTCTTCCCAGCGGATTTGTAGGATCTTGCACAAGCAGTATTGGTGGCACTGCTCCAGTGCATTGAGGAGTCTGCTGTTTTTGCATACAACCTCCGGACATCATACATTCAATGAAGAGCATAGCAGCAACCCATTTGGTTTATTGTGTCTGTACTGACTCTTTTGAATAGTTAAAGTAACTATTCAATTGGTCCCATTCCTCAGTTCTTAATCGTCCTGCGTGCAGTGTCCCCAGTTCCATCCCACCTCAGGGACATTTTTGCAGAAGTTGGATCGACGCTGTTAGATAGTTGATCACTTGTTAAGAAACCAACTGAACACAATTAAAAGTGGCAAACTGGAATCTTTTTGTTGGTGTCTGTTCTCCAGGAAGTTGCAGCGGGCTGTTTAACTGCTTCATGCAAAATTTCCTAACTGCAGGCTAGGAGGCCTTTTCAGCCTATCTGGGTGCTACAGCTGGCATTAGCCAACCTGCAAGGGAGTTTACCTCCATCCCCCACCCTGGTGGTGTTCTGGTTGCAAAAGCCATTTTTTGAATTGAAGCCTTTAAGAAGTTAGAGCAAGAGATGTCCATCTTGAAGTATCCTCTCTCTTACTTTGTAGTCTTTGTTGGAAGGCCGTGGTTCTGAACTTCTATTTCAGCAATGCTGGACATTTTACGTCACTATTTTCTGAGGTCTTGTAACTAAAGAAGCTGTACCCAGGTACATTTGTATCTAAGATGGTGCTGCAAGTGGCGACACATAAACTTTTCACTATTGTCATTGAGTAAATGTGACAATAAAGGCTAATTCTAATTCTAATTCCAGTTTTAATTCTAATTCTAGTCTGCCAGTCCTCTCAAGCTGGAAGGGTTCTGATTGGACCTTCAGTTTGAGGGTCTGCCCACCATTCTTAACTGTCAGTGAAACTGTCTCCCGACTGATTAAAGTAACAGCTCTGTAAAAATCCCAAAAAGTGAGTGCCTCTTCACCAGAATTGTTTCAGCAGCTCGAAACAATTCCAATTTCTGTTTCCCACTTCTGGGATTTCAAACCAATCCCTCATCACTCCTTTGGGTTGTTTTACCGTTTTGATGATGTTCCAGATGAAATGATGAAATGGAAACAGACTTAAATGATCGACTAAAAGCAAAATACTTTAGATGTTGGAATTCTGAAAGAGAAGTGAGAAACTGGTAGCATCTTCAGAAGAAGCGTCATATTAAATTTGAAACGGCAACTCTGTTTCTCTCTCCACAGATGTCAGATCTGCTGAGTTTCTCCTGTACTTTCTCTTAACTGATTAGATTTCACTAAGATTTAAAGATATATGAGAATAAGGAGCTTGCTACACGAGTGGAGACAATTAGATGCATTATTAACCAGGAGAAACATTCACAAGCTCCACACCTATATTATTCATCCACAAGTTGCCAATAGAAGTCCACAAGCCCGTTTGTATTTTATTGTACTTATCCCTGTGTTGAGGGTATTGCTGGCAAGGCTAACCTTATTAGTAGCTCTTAATTGGTGGTGGTGACTGCTTTGTTGAAGTTACCTGATGATTGTGGATCTAGAGTCATATATGGATAAGGATAGTTATCATTTCCTAATGGCATAAGTGAACTAATTTTTTTTGTTAATGACAATCTGACAATATCATAGTCACTACTACTGATACTGCCATTTTATTCCAGATTTGTGCAAACTATAAACGCAAAGAATTCCCTGTAAGTAAGCCAGATATACAGCGTGAATGCAAACTTGTGTCTAAAACTTAATTTGAAGCAATTCAAAAACAAATTGAAGGATATGTTTTATGAGCACACCTTCTCATAGTGGACCTTTATCACAGAGAAATCTCAGTGTTTTGTGGCTACCTGCTCTGCAGCATTTGATATTTCACTCTTCTTTCACTGGCTCAGAACAAATTTTCCCCAAGGTTTCGTCTTGCCCTAATCCTGAACTTGAAGATTTTCTGGTTTTGTTTTTATCTCCTATATGCAATCCTTGACCTGATCCTATCCGTGCTCCTTCTACCCTATTTACACTAAATTGCTGACCACCCGCCTTCACCTTCCTGGCACTGATGTTAATTGATATTCATAACAGTTCCCTTTCCCTCAGCACTGTTCCCTCCTCATCATCACTGCCCTCTGCAAGAACAGATCCTTAACCCTTCTACTGTTGCAAATCCCCAATCATCTCCAACCTCTCTTTTTCTCCAAAGGCCTTGAACATCCATGTTTATCTTTCCTGAACACCATATATTAAGCCCTGTGAGCAGGATTCCATCTCTGTCACCATTTAGGAAAGTTCCTTTAAAAAACTCACAGATGATATATTTTATGGCTATTACCATTGTAAATGACCCTTCCTCATCATTCACAACCTATCTGTAGATTTTGACATTGTTCACCACTTCAACCTTCCTGAATGCCTCTCCTCAGTTGCTCAGCTTGTGAAACTATCTATCTATCTAGTCATAGCCAGAGAATTATGTTCGAAGATTTCTGTTCCCTACCTGCATCATTACCTACAAGTGTGCCTCAAGGCTTGATTATTGACCCCTTTTAATTTCTCATCAAAGTGTTGATTCTCAGAGGTATCACCCAAAACGTACATTATGTCCAACACATACGTTAATGACTTTAGTATCAGTCACTGCACCAGACCTTTTGACCACTCCACTGCCTCGAACTTGATATGATGCTTCTCCAAAATCCAGTATTGAATTCAGAGATATCACTTCTGCTTGTCGTCTTTCAGAAAGCAGCGAGAAAGAGAAGGCAGGCCCACATTTTGGAAGATGGATGAAGAATGACACCCACACCCTCCAAAACAGGCAGGCATACTGGCAGTAGTTGAAGAATATGAATTGCAGAAGGTGCCATTTATAGGAAAATGATTGAGTGCCGCAAGTGATTAATTGACCTTATTCACTGACAATTGAATTGTCCACCTCTGGGTATTCAACCTTCCTCAGACACTCCAGCTCTCATATGCTGTTTCTGAACATGGATGAATGTGCACTAAGACATGGAATTTCTGATGTCAATGGACTGCTGCTATTGGTGCTGGATTTGCCAATGCATAGAGCTTACCAGGATGAAGTCAGGGAATGAGAAGGAGTGGCAAATGGATAAGAATATTGCAGTCTATAAAGAGTGCACTGGTCTACAATCTTCTCCAATGTCCATGCAACAACATAACAGATTCAACTGTACAGGGAAGCTCAATACTTGCATTTTTATGGCGTTTTTCATGACCGCAAGATGTCCCAAAGCATTTTTCAGTTAGTTAAATACTCTTGAAGTTTAGCCACTGTTACAATGTGGAACATGCAGCAAACAAGTTGTACACAGCAAAATCCAGTTAAAGGTAATGTGAGATGATGACCAGGTGATGATTTGTTTTTACAATTTGTTTTACAATTGAGGAAAAACTAAAGGATAATTGTCCTGACCCTCTCGGAAAAAAAGTCAGGGGTTCTTTTCAAACATACATTTGTTATGGAGAGCAGTAGCTTCTTTGTTCCATCTAGGGATCATGTAAAAGGTGTGCCACCGTCTCTTCACAAGATGGCTCCTGTCCCTTAGATTTCATCTAAAGAGCTCAGTGGGTAGAATGAAGAGCTGTGGCACTCTGAATCCAGGATGCTGAAGGAGTCATGGAATTGCAGGTAATTCAACACAAAAATGCAGGAAGATTTTATTCTGACTATACCTCAGCTAAGCATTGAGGAAGTGAAAGCCCTTCCTGTTGATGAACCTCACTGGGCAGTCATTGGGTGACTTGATGGCTGTATACATGCAAGTGACAATACATTGTCTCTAGGGGATCCCAGTCACCGAAGCAAATCCCACTGCTTTTTTGTGTCTGTAAAGCACCACTTCTTTGGATTTGAATGTATATCAACCAGCTCTCACAAAGAGGGAATCAGTGACCTGCGAGATGTCATGGTGTGTAACCACTTGCAAGGCATCACCAAGCTCTGTGATTGATCCAGGGAAGAGCCAGAAGCAGAGACATTGAAGGTCACAAATACTGTGATGTCTTCTCGTAGGGCATGTTGAGCAGTGGTGTAAGGTGTAATTTCTTCTACCATGGCTTGAAAAAAATCTCCGTGGTCATCTTCCTTGAGAGTCCCAGTCTCCTGTGGCACCATCCAACATTCCCAGCTCGCTCTGAACTTTTGTTGGTGCCGCGATGATGAAGGTATGGTGGCGGAGACAAAATGCCTTCTCAAATATCTTCCCTTTTGTACGCCAAAGTTGCTGGTGTTACCAGGGTGGACTTTCCACTATGTTGCTGCATCCATGTACCTGGTCAGTAATTGACCCAATATTCTACTCGTGTGCCCCTCCAAAATCCCTAATGAGACATTAACAAACTGACAATGAGCTTGTTAGATTATTTGATTTCATTCCCAAAGCAGGCTGGTTTCCAAACTTCACCTTCCCTGATCCTGACGGACATTTCTGGTAGCAGGAATTACTTGTGAAACTGGCACAGTGACTGGCAGCGCTAATGTTAATACCAGCCAGCCTCCATTCTTGATGTCATCAGGACTTGGAATTATTGTCCAGTGGACTAAACTCTGGAATTCTGTCTGCGAACCTTCCTGCCTCTCCATTAAGACACCTTTAAGACACTTTTTAAATCCTTCCTTGTTTGAGCTTTTGGTAACTTGATTGTTGTTGCAAAGATGATTCTAACCTTGCATTTCTACATTTAATATGGGTAACATTATTGACGATCTACCTGCATAAACGGATTGAAGCAGTTCAACAAGGCAGCTCACCACCTTCTCAAGGGCAATTGTGGATGAGTAATAAATGCTGGAACATCCAGCGAAGCCTGCCTTTCCTAAGAGAATAAAACCTAAACTCTGCCTCCTGAGTGTAGGTCGCATTATTTTCAGAAATTCTTTACAAACATGAATTTTGGTATTACCCTTGCAATTTATGATTTATAGTTTGAGAGTAAACATATCTTAGCATGTGGTTGGAGTAAGTATTCAGGATATCTTACAAAGTGGAAAAAAATCTCTTTGTGTTATTTCCACTCAAGCACTTCCAACATATCCATTGACTCCATCTATACTTCTCACTGCTTTGGGTAAGCAGTCAACATGATCAAGGACCCCTCCTTTCCCGGTTATAATCTCTTCCAACCTCTTCCGTCTGCCTGAAGATACAAAAGCTTAAACACATGTACTAACAGAGTCAAGAACAGATTCTTCCCCGCTCTTATTAGACTTCAGGATGGACCTCTCAAATTTCAAATCTAATGGTGACCTCGCTCTTTGCGCACCTTCTCTGCAGCCATAACATTGTATTCCTCACTCTGTTCTATTACACTTATGCACTTTGCATGGTATAACCTGCCTGTTCCGCTTGCAAAACAAAGATTCTCACTGTAACTAGGTACACGTGACAATAATAAATCAAATGTCAATTTTCTGTTTGCTCTGTTTGTGTGCAGCTTTCCGACTACCATAGATAACTGGTGAAAATCCGTACTTTCATTCAAATTTCCAAGGATTTTCGGTGGTCAAGATGATCTCACTGCTGCTTTTGGGTAGTATCCAAAAGATTCCACAACCAGTGGCTATAACTGCTCTAGTAGTCACCTCAAGTAAGCAACAATTGTGAATTTCTAATGAAACACTGATGGCACTGTGCCCCTCTCCTAAATTGATGCATAGGCTGTGAAGTTTCTGGCAGTAAAGTCAGCTTTCATGAAAAATACCTATGGCACATTAGCAGTCCAATTTCAAAGGTGCATTTCCCTTTTCCATTCGAATGTGATGTAAACCAAGCTGCTGATTTAAAACAGTTTGCTTAGGGTCAATTTTCTACTTTTCATTATCTTTTGTAAGTGAGACTAAAGCAATTTTCAAGGATGTAAAAACTTTGCGATTATTGCATTCATAACTGAGCTGAACAGTTAGTTTCAAATGTGGTTGAAAATTGTAAAAATCTAATAAAACAAGCATACTCCTCAGGTGGTATAAGGAGAATAGACAGGAAGAATAACTTGAGGAAGTCTCACAGGCTGGAATATTTTCAGGAACAGAATATAGATGATCTGTTCTTTGTATCATTAGTAGAGAATACTGGGAAAAAAAGAAATAAGGTGAAGAAATCTTCAATATCTGCTTGAAAATGTCACAAAGTCAGCAGAGCAGCAGAACCACCAATAAAAAGTCACTGCTGGGAAAACTGAACTATTTTCAGGTTTGGGTCACATTTTAATATAGTTGGTGAATTTTGGGACCAAATGTCTGCTCTGCTATTGTCCATTTATTATGAAAGGACAGGAATTGATCAGGTCCAACACTGAACCAGCAAGAACAAGATATGTTTATCTTGAAAAGATTGTGCAGGGATTAGTGGTGGACTATTGTATTGTGGAGTCCAGGAACAACACTCCAACTTTGCCTATCAGTCTGTGCAAATTGGAAAATAAAGTTTGGGAGTGCAACCAATGGATGCCTTCAAAACGGAGAAATAATTTAATAGCCATCTGCTTCCTCTCCGCTATTCCCACATCGAATTGCCAAGCACTCAACCTCCCTTGCTGCCACTAATGTTAGCTGATATTGTGAATCATTCCTTCTCCTTAGTTAATAATCTTTGCACATTCAAATGTACCACACTGATTTTCATCCTTAAAATGATCCAACTTTCCATGCTTCTAAATTATCACTTGAAGTCCAAGGTTCATTTTCACAACTGTGCTTGTGATGTTATCTTCCAAAACTATTTTTATCTTTGCCATTCATTCATCAGCAGTTGTAAAACAAATGGACAGATAATATGCAATTTGCTCTGCTTCAGAATTGCAATGACATAGGCATATGATTTGCACATTTAAACAAGTTCCTGTTTTATTTTGGGTAGGCATGCTGCCTGTCCATGAACTGGATCACATTAAAATTGCAAATGGCAGACCTTAGACATCAAACATTAGCTAATGTGAATACTGATATTTAAATATCCCGCCACTTGCTTTTGATCCAAGTCGATATTAGATAAAAAAAATCATTTTGTTGTTCTTTTATTTAATGACCTTGACCATTAGTTTAAATTTTGGTCACTGTTTGCCTTGATGTTTCATTATTTCTTGAGCACCTGTGAGACATCTTTCAAAAAAAATGCTAACAATTATTTACGTACAAGATTTTCTGTTCATTAAACTGGACATGTTACCAAATGTCTACCTCGTGGGTGAGGCTTGTGAAGATACTTTCAAAGGCATGAAAAGGTGAAGCTTGTAAACCTGAAGTAATTTAAATTGCAATCTAACTTAAGAAGGAGATTGAAAAGAAAAGACTGAAAAACATAACAGTTATGCTGTGGGATGACAACAATCCTGGCATCTTTATTTTAACTTCCGCCATAAATCTGACCATATTTGTTGTTATGCTTTATTTTCTTGCTCATTTTGTATCTTGCAATGCTTGGCATTTCACTGCTGCATCAGTACTGAACTCAAGGGAGACCAAAAACTGTTAAAAAGTGATTCAAACTTCCAGTTATGAACTAACAGAATTTTACCATGAAATTTGATATTTTAAGCAAAAACTTCTGCTGTACAAGAGTTAAACCAAACAACTATTATTGGAATAATCCTATGTATTCTTCAAGACAACACATTCTTCAAGACAAAAGAATCTCAGCAGTACATTTCTTATTGTACGCTTGCATTACTTCTGCCCAGGAGCTCACCGATCCTTTACTGGACTAGCGTTTCTTCACTTTGTTGGGATCAAACCAAGATGTACCACAACTCTCAGGAATTCACTTTGACTCTCCTCAGGGCTCTTGCTACACTCTCTCAGAAACCTGTAACTAACATCCAGCTACACCATCTGTGAATGCTATATTGTATTGTGTATTACTGTATTCTACTGTATGGAGACATCTTAGCTCAGGCACGGACCTTATTACTTTCTCATTCAGTCACTTCAAAAAAACACACCAGCTTTTGACAATACTTTGTCACAGGTCTCAGTTTCTTCCAAGCACCAGTTTACGGCAGCTTTATCAGTGCACATCAATGCCAAGGGACAGAAGACAAAGGGCCAAGTGCTGGAAAATGGAGTTTGAATAGTCAGACTGTTATTTCTGACTAACATAGACTTGATGGTCTGAAGAGCCCTTTTCCATGTGATGACTTCAATGACTCGATAAATCCAAAAAAAAACCCACTGCATTTAACCCATGACAATATGACACAATTGAAATATCCCAGATAGTGATTTCACCAAATTAATTTCAATTTCCAAACCTGCCCTTTGATCCAAAAAAGTATGTGGACAGTTTAAGACCTTCCCTTATTTATCATTTGCTTTCCAAATTTCATTTGATCTGGGAAAATTACATGAATAATTTGTATCTCCAACTGGGGGCAGCTTCAATCATACCAGATTTGCTGGCTCCATTGCTAAGCTAAGAGAGGATCAAATATAATTTATTGTTTCATGCCTTTATCTCTAAACCTTTTTAATTAAAAATGGTCCATCCTTTGAGCGGTGATTATCTGAAGATATTTACCAATTTCTCAAATTCAGATGTTCCCACTATCTTACGTTTCAAAATCTATAAACTAAAGGTTATCTTCCGACAATGTATGAGACAAGATATTTTCAAAAACAATGATAGAACTATCAGAGGATCAGCTACTACTCTTAAGCCAGTTTATTAATAAGTGGTCAATTCTCAATTTCTGCTGGCTCTGGGAAAGGTTGGACATTTACTTGGGGACATAGTACTCCATCTGGCTGTGAATTGGAAAGCAAATTCAGTTGATATAGCTTCAAACTATCAAAAATAAACAAAGTACAGAGAACCAAATTGCACATTTAAGGGTTCAGAAACCGGAGTCTGGTGCAGAACCATGATCAAGTAATAATTGATTACCTCTTTTGTGCCCAGCAACAAGGTAGATGCACACTTTCTATTTGTTTTGACATTTAAGGTAGATTTTTTTGACAATCATGGAAATGGCTGTCTGTGAGGCAAATTGAGCTATAGCTGCAGCTGCAAATATATTATTTAGGATTGTTTGAAATATAATGAAAATGGTGGTCTTTGAAATACCAGAGAGTGTAGTTTGTCAGCAGGATGGATGAAGGGAGGGAGTTCCACAGTTATGCTACTTGTATGTGAATGGATTATGAATGTGCTGTGTGATATGAAATCCTAACAGCAAAATAGTGTTTTGTGTTATATTGATGTGAGAGTGGTAAACGTGAAAGGCAGTGCTTTGTGCTGTTTTGAGATATATTTGCATCAGGAAAATATAAAAGAAGCAATATTTAATGAATAGAGAGCGATGTAGCAATGATGGTTATTGCATTTGAAGTTTCTGAGAAAAAAAAATTGCTTTACGTATCCAGCATGGTGATGTTGAAAGAAGATGTTTCATTCTAGATAGTGGCTGTAAATACTCTACTTCAGACTGAACACAAGTTTTGACAATGAGCAAAATCCTCTTGACAAAATTAATTTTGAATTTGTCACACATGCTGTTATTAATGCAAAAATTGGCCAACAAACTCAGGGCATGAAGACATACACTATGAGTGACAATCATCTGAGGAAGCATGTTTAGCTTTCAATAAGATTCTATAAAACCATGACTTTCCACAGCTCTCCTTGCTGTCACTGTGTTAGTACAAGCTGCCTAAAGGCTGATGTGTCTTTAACATCATACATACCTGCACTAAAGCATGTTTTGAATGTTTATCTCTGTGGTATAAGTTATAGATTCACAGTAGAAGATGAACTTACATTTAGGAGGAGATTTATCAGTAATATTATTGAAGGAGAAATGAATGTTTATTTAAATGATGGCCACAAGCAGCCAGTGCTAAGTTGTTGCGTGACTGCAAAACCTTAGCAGGTTGCACAAAATCAAAAGAGGACAATACCATTGAAAGCTAGCTTGAACCATTTAACGCCAACCTGCACTTTTTAAAAAGGAGGTGAACTCTAGCTGAGCAGCTAGAGATTTGCTGAGGAGAGTGTCCAAGAAAGAAGAACAATGAGAATGAAGCAACAGGGCAAACAGCTTTCTCCAATGTCCATTGATGAAGCACTGGATGCGTTGGCGCAAGGTGAACCAAAAAAATTGAAATTGACGAAAAAGCCTGTGGTCACTGTCAAAAAAGATTTAATGCAAAGCTTTATTGCAGAACTTTAAGCCCATACTTTCCAGAATGGGAATAGTGGCCTATTACATCAGCACACTTGTAGACTCCCCCAAAAAATTGTGAATGCTGGAGTGGAAATCAGGTTGTACATTCATTCTCGTGCACATTGAGATTAATATCGTCATGATTGCAAGTACTAGTTTTCAGTGGGACTTGTAGGGTGTCACGGTGTGTGCTCATTAGCTTATGAAAATTGTTGAGGTGCTTTCCCAAAGTAGTGGCAGTGGCTCTATAGAGCTTGAGCCTGCTTGCTGCTCTCTGAGGATGACGACATTAAATCACATCCCTGAACACTATTGGCAATTTAACATGGCCAATCCACCTAACCTGCACATCTTTTGACTGTGGGAGGAAACCAGAGTACTCCACAGAAACACACAGACACAGGGAGAACATGTTAACTTAAAACGTAGATAATCACCCAAGGCTAGAATCGAATCCAGATGCCTGGCGCTGTGAGGAAGCAGTGCTAACCACTACGCCACGATATTATAAATAGTGTGCAGATTGCTGTGATCACGGCTGATGATAATACTTAATAAATCAAAGATTTCAAAAATCAAATCTCAAAGTAAACCTCGTTTGATAAACCACAATTTGGCTTCCATAACAGTCACTGAAGCATTGTCATGAGGCTGCCGATGTTCTCCTAACAAAGTATAATGTTAATTACACAAACAGAAAACTACCAAAAAAAAATCCTTTTCCCCAGCAATTCTTTTCCAGACCCATAACCCCAGTGAAGTATGAATCCAATCTTCCCACTACAATTTCTTACTTAAATGACTTTTCTCAGCTCTTTTCCTCTGATTGCCAAGGAAAGCTTAAAACTTCTTTCTAGCCTTAATAACCTATAGACTTCTTTCCAGTTCTGGCACCTTGGAGTTTTCTACAAACTCTCACAGCTTGGACATTTTACAAATATACATTTGCCATTCTGTTGGTATGACTTTTCTTGTGAACAAGACCTGCTGGTGGCCCTGGCCATCTGTTTCTCTAAGGATCATAAATCTCAATTTAGTAAAGACTTTATCAATTAATTCCCCAAGTTGTAGTGTTAATACTTTACCTCACATTACATGTTTGAGTTCACAGATTAAAAAATGACTTTCTGACCATTTATAAACAAGTTCCCTTCACAGAATGCAAACCAAAATGCATTTACTTCCCCAACTTTGAAACAAGGCTTCCAAATCATCAAAGTAACAATAAATTATGAGCCATTATCATATCCCTTTCTAAAATGAAAATACTTGCCTAAGAGGCATCTTCATGTCCTATCAAAATTTCCTCTTACTATTACTGCACAATGAGTATATTTACATTACAATCACAAGATTTTTCATAAATCATCTTCTGCACTAGCCCATTTTAATCACGACATTCATTTTCACATGAATGAATTTTATATTATATGGTGTGGCATTAGACTCCAATGAGACATTTCATATTTTTATGATAGACACATTTTGAAAAAGTAAGATCTGCGTCAATAACAATCTCTGTAGAGTTGTTTGAAATGTAGATTTCAAAATATTATGGATCCACAAGTGTCTCTTTGTCTCAGTTTCCCTTTCTC
This sequence comes from Ginglymostoma cirratum, assembly GCA_024137785.1. Classification (NCBI taxonomy): domain Eukaryota; kingdom Metazoa; phylum Chordata; class Chondrichthyes; order Orectolobiformes; family Ginglymostomatidae; genus Ginglymostoma; species Ginglymostoma cirratum. The sequence continues at coordinate 396,767 of JAHRHZ010000076.1, forward strand.
CACTGTTGAATATATTTGTTGATACTCATTTAATTTCTTGAAAAAAAAACTGACTGGCGATCTGATACTCATTTCATCCTCCTGTAACAATACTGCACCAACGAGACATAGCATGTTTTAACAGCCAGTTTCAATAGCTTATCACAGTTTGGTGCTGCTAAAACTAACGCAGCAGTCAGCACAACTTTTTAGTTGGTGAAGGCACACTGACATGCTTTTGTCCATTTAGATTTATTGCATCTATTTAATAAACTTGTCAAATGAGCCACTACAATGCTGACATTTATAATAAACTTCCAATAAAATCCACGAATGTCATTATTTTGCATAATTTTTTTGTTTTGTCTTTGGCATGGGAAAATCCCATTTCTGTTTCTCAAGCTGCTATAAGACCATAAGACATAGGAGTGGAAGTAAGGCCATTCGGCCCATCGAGTCCACTCTGCCGTTTAATCATGGCTGATGGGCATTTCAACTCCACTTACCCGCACTCTCCCCATAGCCCTTGATTCCTTGCAAGATCAAGAATTTATCAATCTCTGCCTTGAAGACATTCAACATCCCGGCCTCCACTGCGCTCCGTGGCAATGAATTCCACAGGCCCACCACTCTCTGGCTGAAGAAATGTCTCCTCATTTCCGTTCTAAATTGACCCCCTCTAATTCTAAGGCTGTGCCCACGGGTCCTAATATCCCCACCTAACAGAAACAACTTCCCAGCGTCCACCCTTTCTAAGCCATGCATTATCTTGTAAGTTTCTATTAGATCTCCCCTCAACCTTCTAAACTCTAATGAATACAATCCCAGGATCCTCAGCCATTCATCGTATGTTAGGCCTACCATTCCAGGGATCATCCGTGTGAATCTCCGCTGGACACGCTCCAATGCCAGTATGTCCTTCCTGAGGTGTGGGGCCCAAAATTGGACACAGTATTCTAAATGGGGCCTAACTAGAGCTTTATAAAGTCTCAGAAGCACATCACTGCTTTTATATTCCAACCCTCTTGAGATAAATGACAACATTCCATTCGCTTTCTTAATCACGGACTCAACCTGCGAGTTAACCTTGAGAGAATCCTGTACTAGCACTCCCAGATCCCTTTGTACTTTGGCTTTATGAATTTTCTCACCGTTCAGAAAATAGTCCATGCCTGTATTCTTTTTTCCAAAGTGCAAGACCTCGCATTTGCTCACGTTGAATTTTATCAGCCATTTCCTGGACCACTCTCCTAAACTGTCTAAATCATTCTGCAGCCTCCCCACCTCCTCCGTACTACCTGCCTGTCCACCTAACTTCGTATCGTCGGCAAACTTCGCCAGAATGCCCCCAGTCCCTTCATCCAGATCATTGATATATAAAGTGAACAGCTGCGGCCCCAACACTGAACCCTACAGGACACAACTTGTCACCGGTTGCCATTCCGAAAAAGAGCCCTTTATCCCAACTCTCTGCCTTCTGTCAGAGAGCCAATCCTCAATCCATGCCAGTAACTCACCTCGAACACCATGGGCCCTCACCTTACTCAGCAGCGTCCCGTGAGGCACCTTATCAAAGGCCTTTTGGAAGTCTAGATGGATAACATCCACTGGGTTTCCCTGGTCTAACCTACTTGTTACCTCTTCAAAGAATTCTGACAGGTTTGTCAGGCATGACCTCCCCTTACTAAATCCATGCTGACTTGTTCTAATCCGACCCTGCACTTCCATGAATTTAGAAATCTCATCCTTAACGATGGATTCTAGAATTTTACCAACAACCGAGGTTAGGCTAATCGGCCTATAATTTTCCATCTTTTGTCTTGATCCTTTCTTAAACAAGGGGGTTACAACAGCGATTTTCCAATCATCTGGGACTTCCCCTGACTCCAGTGACTTTTGAAAGATCACAACCAACGCCTCCGCTATTTCCTCAGCCACCTCCCTCAGAACTCTAGGATGCAGCCCATCGGGGCCAGGAGATTTATCAATTTTTTGACCTGAGTCTACTTAGTCTTGTCCATGGTGTGGCCTAAGCAAGTCACTTTTGCTTTTGGAAAAATCACTTTTAAGTAAATGTTTATGCAAATTAGCTCTTTGCAACCAATTAAACAGTTATTGAGTCATCGAGTCATTCAGCATGGAAATAGATCCTTCGGTCCAACTCGTCTATGCCAATCCCATTTGCCTGCACTTGGTCCATACCCTTCTAAACCTTCCCTATTCATGTGCCTGTCCAAATGTCTCTTAAATGTTGCAACTCTACCTGCATCAATCACTTCCTCTGATAGTTCATTCCAATTATGAACCACCCTCTGTGTGAGCCAATTGACCCTCAGGTCTCCTTTAAATCTTTTTCCACTCACTTTAAAATTACGCCCTCTAGTTTGGAAACCCCCAACCCGCGGGAAAAAGACCTTTTCTATTCACCTTATCTATGCCCCTCATGATTTTATAAACCTCTAAAAGGGCACCCTCAACCTTCTATGCTCCATGGAAAAAGTCCCAGCGTACCTAGCTTCTCCTTATAACTCCTACCCTCTAATCCTGGTAACATTCTTGGAAGAGATAGCAGGAACTGCAGATGCTGGAGAATCTGAGATAACAAGATATAGAGCTGGATGAACACAGCAGGCCAAGCAGCATCAGAGGAGCAGGGAAACTGATGTTTCGGGCCTAGACCCATTTCTGAAGAAGGGTCTAGGCTCGAAACGTCAGCCTTCCTGCTCCTCTGATGCTGCTTGGCCTGCTGTGTTCATCCAGCTCTACACCTTGTTATCTAACAGTCTTGGAAGCCTTTTCTGCACTCTCCCCAAATTAATAATTTTCTTCCTATAGCAAGACAACCAGAACAGTGCACAGAACTCTAAAAGTGGTCACACCAACATCCTGTACAACTGCAACATGACGTTCCAACCGCCAAACTCAATGGTCTGAGAAATGAAGTTTGCACAAGCATTGGAAATTTTCTTCCCACATTTGACTGAGCCTAACTAAGTTGTCAATTTATATATAAAATGTATTTTGCATAATCCTTCAACAACCTTGCTCCTTGATCATTGAGAAGATACTGGTGCTGTCTTTCATTCCAAACATCACAGCTTTATATTTTTAAAGTTCACCTGGTGTTATAGAAGCTGATATCTCTTTGACTCTATCAGTCAAACAAACTTGACAATGTATTTTTAACAAGTCATCTGTTGGAACAAATTGATTGTGTCATCCTCACAATGGAATCTTTCAATCATGGAATTGGTTCTGAATCTGCATTTCTTGTAGTGTTTACATTGTGATAATCGATATATGTTCATTGCATGCATTTGTTTTAGGCACCATCTCAACAGGTGAACTATTACGCTTTCTTCAATGATGTCATTGTCCATCATAAACTTGATCTCTTCCCTCAGCTGGACAAATGTCTCTGGGTTGCATTTGTAAGGATGTTGCTTTATGAGTAATGTATCTCCTACATTAATATCATACAAAACCAAATTTTTTTAATGAACTATTTGCATAAATTAAATTATGATCCTGAGATAGATTCTGTAAGTCACTCTGATAATTTTCTGGGAGACAGAATAGCATTCCACCCAGCTTTTTTAAAACAAAACTTGATAATATTCACTCTGATTATTACAGGGTCAACTTTTGATTTTTCAATTTCAGATTCATTTTCCATTCACTGATTTTTTTATTATTTCAATTCTCCATTTCTTTCACCACTGTAAGTACATTTCCATTCTGTCTATTCTCTCTATCATTGTATTGTTTTGACATTTTAACATGGCACAAGTCATTGTTTATTTCCTTCTGTCTGGAGTACTCACAATGTTAATCAAATCAAACCAAAAGGAATTTCAGTGCTAAGGTTCAGCGAATTCCACTTTTAATGGTTCTCAACAGACAGGTAATATTACAAATACCTTAATTCCAGAAGCAAAATTTTGAGCTTTGGCCTTTTAACTTACAACGGTCTTCATTGTTTGTTGATTTTTGGTCAACTCACATGCTTTTTTAGCTTTTCTCTGAAAATGGACAAATAGATTGTAGATGCAATCTTTGCACTTTGGTTCAGGAACTTTCTTTGATGAATTTAAGATGTCCTCCGAGCTTATGTGTATATCACATGTACGTATCACTGGTAATGAAATTCATATGCAATGATACTTAATTGTGTGATAGGCAGAACATCCCTTTGGAAACCAACAAGCAATTTAAGATAATCACTGAACAAATAAAAAATACAAGATCTCAACAATGCCTCTCCTCATCTGAAGAGCGTCTAAACACCTTCTCTTGACATTCAACATCCTGACGGTCACCTCCAATTCTGCAACAGTAATGCCCCAACTCCAGCATTACAATTTATAGAAGCAATTGTCATTTGGAAATTCTTTTGGGATGCTTCAGTGGATGACTGAAAAACTACGTCCTCTGATCCCTGATAAGAAATGGTCTGAAATAGCCAAACACAGAAATTTACAATATTTGTTGCAGATTCTGCTGATCATCCACTGACATTATAGTAAGAAACTGGGGAAATTGCATAGAATTTAGGATCTGTATTTAAGTACAGTTTGAAAATTTGAGCAACATTACTTTGATTTGAAAATTGGCAAATTGGCGCAGCACGAGTTGTGTGCATGTCAAATTATGACTGACTCAGATTGAGCACAAAAATTTCAAAAGGTAGCTGGGGATTTATATTCAGGTTAAAATTTTTGAAACAGATTTTTTTCTGACTCTGAACCTCTTCTTCCAAGAATGCTATCCCAGAGGTGACAGAAAGCTAACATTTATCATTTTCTTCACTCTGTAGGTTGGTTAGATATAGCTTACCTTGAGATAACAGCAAATTAATATTTATTATAACCCTCAAGTCTGGATTTTTCCTTTAGAGACCTTTCATATACAGGTTGTACCCTTGAGCTACGTTTCTGCTTACTGTGCTATTCGGTGGTGACTCTGCCATAAATTATGAAGTTGGTTCATTTACAAAGACCCATTGCTAGCTCAGTTTAGCACAATTCCATTGTAACAGGGACCTCATGTACTGAGAACTCTCAAAACTTATAAAGACACATCTGAACCTAGAATGGCTGAAGATCTCAGGAACAGATGAAGGAAAGCTATAAGTAAATCCGTGTCTGGCCGAGTGAAGCTGTGGTGAAAGATCATTCTTGAGAGTGTGAGGCGGTTGTCAACTTAATGCAAGCTAGCAAGTCACTCCAGTCTGAGAGCACAAAATGTGCAGTTCACATCTATAGCACTCAAGTTCCTGTAATCCGTCAAATAGTTTTAACTATTTCAAGACATTTTAGCCATCTGGCATTCTGTTTCTGGGACAATCTGTTTTGCATGTAGCAAATTCATACAACCTAATATTACCATGTACAACCTTCCTCTATTAACCCCATCATTATATTGAGCCATGTGTTAACTTGACACTGCTAACCTGACCAAAGCATTCACATAATGCTTACCAATAAACTAGTTTATTGTTCAGTTTTGGTGATGAGCTATTGGCTCATGTGTCCTTTTAATTTGTTCATTTTCGTTCATGAGGTGTGGGTGTCATTGGCAAGATCAGCATTAATTACCCTGACAGAATGTAACATGTTCCTGAGCTATCCCAGCGTGCATGGTGAATGTGCTTTCATAGTGCTCTTAGAAAGATTTCCAGGATTTTGATCTAGTGATGATGAAGGAAAGGCAAATCAGAATGGTGTGTGACTTGGATTGAAGTTCAGAGGTGGTGTTGTCCCTTTAAGCCTGATGCTCTTCTCTTCTAAATTGGCAGAGATCAGGCCTTTGGAAGGTGCTGACAAAGACGCCTTGGTGAGGTTCATCAAATAGATGAGACACACTGTCGCAAAAGTGCATCAGTACCTGAGAGAGTGACTGTTTAAGGTGCTGAACTGGTACCAATAAAGCATGCTGCTTTATTGTGGATGTTGGTGAGTTTTTTGACAGTTGTTGGAGCTGAGGTAATCCAGGCAAGTGGGGTGTATTCTATCACACCCCCTACTTAACCCTTGTATATTTTGTAAATTTTGAAGAATTAAGAGCTGAATGACTCGTTACAAAATACCTAAGATTTACGCTGCACTTTTAACAACAGTATTTATTTGGCTTGTCCAGTTAAGTTTCAAATCAATATTGATAATGAGGGATTCAATAGTGGTAATATCATTGAATGCTAAAGGGGAAGGAATTAGCTTCCTGTTGAGTAATTGTTTATATATATCGTGTTTATATATTATCATATATCGGCCAAAGTTCTAATCTCGTTGAATGTAGAAAATAACTGCTTCATTATCTGAGGAAGTATAAATGTATTGACAATCTGTTATTTTTCATGTCGCATTTAAATTCTCACTAATGATAATTTGAGTGGATTATCAAGGTCAGAATTAATATAGTATAAGGGACAGCTAATTGAGAAATAAAAGTATATGAGAAATTGTCATTGATCAAGTATAGACTGAAGTGCTTAGTGATGTTGGCAAGATACTGTGTGTTGCCAGGATTGAAGCTGACACTTCTGCTAATGTTTATCATGGACAATCGCCAAAACTGTGAAAGAATAGTTGAAACCAAACCATTTCTCCAAGATCCTCATTTTCATAAAATCACACGTTTCTGAGACATTGTAAGAATGTAACTATATTTTATTTTGCCAACTTTATGAGCACAGTATTTGTGTGTAACCCAGCATAGCTATAAAAACAGAAAAAGAAATCCCCCTCTGTTTCTATCAGGGTTGCTGGCCTGTTTAAAAGATGTAGGGACAAAATTGGACAGGGTTCAAAAATGGATGTGGGGACCACAATGAGAGATTACCCCACATTCATTCCTTTCACAATTAAATTTTTGGAGTGGGCAGACAGCACTAAGCTTAGTGTTGAATTCCTGAGTAGGTAACATAAGTTGAGGAGTGGGTCATACCAGTTAAAGGTAACCTGTACTGCATAAAGCCAGCCTTCACCTCTAACTGGGTAGAGGCTGTGATGCTTGAGGTCACGTTGCAAATTATTTGAAAGATGATTTTGATGTGAAAACACACAAAGATTCGTTAGTCCAGGTAGAGAAGAGAAAGATGTGGTTGTGGTTCATCCAGACAGTAGTAATGACATGTCGATTGTCGTTGGCCATATTTAAAAGTGCACAATTTATTTTTCTTGCCAATGCAGCCAAGATGTCCTGTTCTGATCAAGAGGCGAGACATCGGCTCAGAAATACATGAAGAAGATTGACAATAAGAAGTCGATGGAAGGTGAGGGGGTGTGACCAATGCTGGGACAGATGAGAATGTGGTTGGCGGGGACAGTGTCTGGGTATTAGTATGGGGTGGGTGAGCAGTATCAGGGAATGTAAGGGGTCGGTAGGTATCATCAGGGATTGTCTGTGAGTTGGGTTGTGTGTGTGAGGAATTTGGTCAAGCTGTTTGAGGGGACTTGAGAGATATAATCAATAATGTTGAGGATATGGAGTTGGGGAGTATAGGCATTATCAAGGGAAAGGTGAGTGGTTGATAATATGGGTGTTTTCCAGACCATTCTGACAAAGTTCCACTGTTAATCATTGTCAACCCAGATTCAATGTCTATCCTTGTGCCTTTTTATCTCATCAAGGAATGCTATAGGAAAGGTGTTGTGATACTTGAGAGGGTTCAGAAAAGATTTACAAGGATTTTGCCAGGGTTGGAGAGTTTGAGCTATGGCTAGAGGCTGAATAGAGTGGGGCTATTTTCCTTGGATTGTTGGAGGCTGAGGGGGTAATCTTACAGAGGTTTATAAAATCATGAGAGGCGTAGATAGGGTGATTAGCCAAGGTCTTTTCTGTAGGATGGCAGAGTCCAAAAATAGAGGGCATAGGTTTAAGGTGAGAGGGGGAAGATTTAAAAGGGACCGAAGCGGCAACTATTCATGCGGAGGGTGATGTGTTCATGGAATGATTTGTTAAGCAAAATATATTTAACTAATTTGCTTAATAAACTTGAATTTATTGATGATGACGAAGCTGACAGAGAAGTTTAATGGGGTATTGCTGCCGGAGGCAGTGGTAGAGGCTAGTACAATTAACACATTTAAAAGGCATCTGGATACGAGTGTGAATAGGAAGGGTTTAGAGGGATATGGGGACAAATGCTGGAAAATGGGACTAGATTAATTTAGGATATCTGGTTGGCATGAAAGATTTAGTCATAAGGGGGTCTGTTTCCATGCTGTACAGCTCTATGACTCTCTGATTCTAACTGCAAACTAGCCATGCAATGATGGGAAACCGAGAACATGGCGATGAGAAAGCATGACTGCTATTTGATTTCATGCTTGTAGCAATCAAGCCAAATACTCACAGTGTGAGATCTAGAGGATAACATGGAGCCAGACTGTGCACATGGTAAGACATCAAGAATGAATGGCCTGCAACCAGAGAGCAAACAAGGCTAGAGGAAGTGCCAGATTTTCAGAGATCAAGATCACATTAGCCTTTGTAATGTCAGCTTGTTGCCATGAAAGCTTGGACTGCTGTCATCATGGCTTTGGATATCAATGTACTAAGGAACTTAAAAGTTATCAGAGGAGCCCAACAACTTGTCCTCCAGCAGATTACTCGGACTCCTGAGGAATTAACATCTTGTTCCTCACTCAAATGGGGAATTGCTGTCTGAACATGCTGAACTGATCTGATTTCCTTCAGACAGACTTCTCCCTCTCATTTTGCTGTTACTTCCACTTTGAACAAAATGCAGCTTTATTAAGACAACAAGCACTGATTTGTTATTTAATATATTTAATAAGTTTGCTTAATAAACTTGAAGTAATTGATGATGAAGAAGCTGACAGAGAAGTTTGATGAAGGTATTGCTGCTGTAGTGGTTTTTTTAAAATCATGACAGAACGGCAAATACAGCCTTAAGTATTTGGTTCTTAGTATTCTAGCCAGTTCAAGTATAATTTTATATCTGGTGCACTACTGACAGAAAATCTTCTGTTGCTTTAATGGTGAGTATGCATCAATATATGACTATAGCTATGGCTGTGTGTGTCAGCCTATGAAGAAAGTTCACCTATAATTCTTGTCGATGTTATGTACTTGTGTGCTTTCAGTTGTGAAAACTGAAACAGTCTTGCAACACTCATCATGGTCTGGATAAACTTCTGTAACAGACTCACGAGCAAAGTTATAGCTTGTAGAATAAAAAGAGCAGTAGCATTCACAGACATGAAATTGATAGACTGAAAGGAACACAGAAAAGTGGTCGATTGATCTTTTCTTTTAACTGGAGAGAGGTATATAGTGGAGTTCTCCAGGGATAGGTACTGGGGGCCCTTGTTTTTCCTGATGTGTACTAATTACCCTGATCTTGTTGCACAGGGCACAACTTCAACATGATAAAAAACTAGGAAGCATGATAAATTCTAAGGATGGAGTAAAACTAAACAATAGGATAGAGACATGGTGATATGGTGGAATGCCCTGACAAATGACAGAGGACATTTAATGCCAACTGATTCTGAAGTGATGCACTTTGGTAGGAAGAACTTGGGGAGATAATATAAAATAAAGAATACAATCCTAAAGAGGTACAGGAGCAGAAGGACCTGGATATGAAATGTTCAAAAATTATTCATAGAATTCCCTACAGTGTGGAAAGAGGCCATTTGGCCCATAAATTCTACACCAACCCACTGAGGAGCACCCCACCCCCTTAACGGTGCATTTCCCATGGCTAATCCATCTAACCCACACATCCCTGGACACTATTATGCAATTTAGCATGGCCAATCCACCCAACCTGCACATTTTTGCATTGTGGGATGCCCAAAGGAAACTCACACAGACATGGGGATAACATGTAAATTCCACACAGACAGCCTACAAAAGCTGGAATTGAACCTGGGCCCTGGTACTGTGAGGCACCGGTTCTATCCACTGAGCTGCTGTGCTGTCCCAAATTATTGATGCTGGTCAAACAGATTGAAATATAACTTCATTGGTTTTATATTGTATGGGTCTCTTAATAAAACCTAAGTTGTCCTACATAATTGTTTACCTGCAGTTTAAATGTATTTATTGCAATATATGATAATTCTTGTTAAATGCAGAAATGTGATCTGTACTTTCTGTCAAGCTGGGTTTAAAGACAGGTAAATTAGTGAATTTTGCACACTTTTAGAAAATCTTTAAGATTTGTAAGAACTCCAGGAATAAAGGGGCTTGATTTCCAGTGGACTACCCCAGTGAGATACAACACTTCCTAACAGTAGGGCTGCTGATCATCACAGAATGCAGTAGTTCAAGAAGACAGCTCACCACCACCTTCTCCAAGGCAATCAGGAATGGCAATACATTGCAGCTAGCCATTGACACTCGTTATCTGATGATAGAGTCATAGTCATAGAGGTCTACAGGCCCTTCAGCCTAACTTGCCCATGTCGCCCAGTTTTCACAATTTAAGCTAGTCCTATTTGCCTGCATTTTGTCTGTATTCCTCCATACTTATCCCATACCTATACCGGTCTAAATGTTTCTTAAATGACAAAATTGTATTCGTTTCCACCAATACCTCTGTCAGCCCGTTCCAGAAACTCACCATCTTCTGCGTAAAAAAAAAATTAAATCTTTTGTATCTCTCCCCTCTCACCTTAAGCCTATACCCACTAGTTTTAGACTCCCCTACAATGGAGACAAGATGTCAGCCATCTACCGTATTTATGTCTTTCAAGATCTTATATTCCTCTGTAAGGTCATCCCTCAGTTTCCTATGCTCCAGTGAAAGAAGTCCCAGTCGATCCAACCTGTCCTTATAACTTAAATCTTCCAGTCCAGGTGGAACCCAAGTAAATCTTTTCTGTGCTCTTTCTAGCTTAATAATATCCTTTCTGTAGTGGGCCAACCAGAAGTGCATGCAGTACTCCAAACTTGGCCTCACGAACATTCTGTACAGCTGGCAATAAGTTGGCCCAATTCCTATAGTCAACGCTCTGATTGACGAAAACTAATATATCCTGAAGAATATATTGTTTTGCTAACTTTTTCTTCACTATTAGTGATAGTGATCAGAATTCATGCATCCTTATAACATTAGTCCTTCATAGTCTGATCTGGAAACCGATCGATGCTTAAACTTTGGCTTGCTGAAACAGTTCACTCACTGTGCGATCTGAATAGACATAAACACTGGGCATTATGATTACACAAACGTTATGAGATTCACATGAGTGTCTGTAACCCTATGTTAACTTGTATCTTGCCAAATAAAATCAATTTCAAAATCCAAATTGGAAAGCTGTCAGCAAGATCTAAAGGAGAGAGCATAATGTTTAATATTCCACTTCCCATGTGCCTAAGTAATCAATTCTCTAAAGCAGAACATTTCACCCAGCATATCCAATAAAGTGACTTTGTAATATTCATTCCATAAATATTTTAGAGTGCATTGTAAAGGTTTAGTATGTGTTAATACGACTGTTGAAATATTTGAAATCTGTCAACCTGGTATCATCATGACAGAACACCAGTTCTCAATCTCAGGAACCCTCCAATACTGCCTCCAATAAAAGTAGTGACATGTCAATATGCTTTTCTCTGATGTGAACAACGGATAAGCTGCTCTTCCTGTGAATGGCTTTTCATTTGTCGTGACATATAAGTATTCACATTGCAGTGCAATGTATGGACTCGCTTCTGAAGTACTCAAGACATTCTGTCGATCCTCACATGAATTTCTATTCGATCTTCAATTATATCATTGTACTTGAGGAATGTCACATGAAAATGCAATTAATGGTCTTGATGGAACATATTCTTAATTTCATATTCATATCAATATACTAGCTGTGCTATATGTCAAAGGATTCACAACAGCAAAAGGTCCAAGACAAAGAAGATTAATGTTCTATCAATGCAGCTTAAAGCAGCCCGAGAGTGAACGCAAAAATTCCAAAGTAGTTGAATTGGGAAAATTTTCTCACACCCGGCTCAATTTCAGGACAGTGGTATCAAATAAAGTCAGCTGTCCCTTGGATTTGGTCATTATCAGCACTGGTTCAATTAAAAAAAAAAGAAAGAAATACGTGACTTCCTAAAACAATCCACCTTCATTTGCTGGCTGTATAATCTGAGGTCACAAATCAAGAAGAAAGCATTCAACAGCTCATGGCCATCCCCCAGTGGCAACCCTCGAAAGTAAAAGACAGGCAGTCGGAAGCAAGAGATGAAGAAAGCCAATAGCATGCTTCTGTCACAGCATACAAAGCTTTTTGAAACCGTCAAAGCCACCTATAGATTAGGGTCAAAAGGACAAAAGTGTTTTGCTCACAGGAAGAATTCCTCCCTTTAAGGATGACAATATCATTTGTCAGTGCTCAAAATAAATTTTCCAACATCTCTTTGACCATGAATCTACAGTGGCAGTTGGTACTCTTCAGGCTTTTTATCATGTGGTAGTATCCATGGTGGAACGACCATTTGGTGGGGAGCTGCAGTAAGCAATCAAACGTCAAACCTTTAGGTCTGTGTCAAAAATAAGCTAACCACCATAGACACACATGACCTATAATGTGAGGAATACGATAATGCCATCGCTCACTCTGAAACAGATTTGCAAGCCCACTCACTCACAATCTCTTCAATTCTACATACAAAAGACTCAGCTTATCCTTGAATGTTACCAAAACAAAACTCGCATATCTACCTAGGGCTAGTCAATCAGATACCCCACATCCTATATGTGGTGAGAGAGATACTGTGGGATGGGTTGACCAGTTCCTATATTATCCTGTCTACATGCAACTCCACTTTCAAGGAACTATGAACCAGCACTCCAAGGTCTCTTTGTTCAACAACACTCCCCAGGCACTTACAAAGAGAACCTTGCATGCAAAGAAGCATGGTATAAGTTCCTATCTTTGGCTCGGAAAATCCTGGATTCCAGCACAATTACGACACAGTGAATCATGCAAAGTTTAGAAACATTTTAATTGCAGAATTAGAAGGCAAATCGACTGAAGTGCTTCCAGCCCAGCCCATGGTAGAATGTCTGCTGGCCAGAGTCTCATTTTCCAGTGATGGTACACATGTATAGACTACTGTGTTTCAGAAAGAGACCTTACAATGTGGCTGTGATCTCAGTGCTGGAGTGAGGGATCCAGCAGGTCAGCAGTCTATACTGTAGTCAATGACGAGGATTGCTGGGTGATTGGCAATGACTCTGTGGAGAATGAGCCAGATCTCCTTTCTGAGGATGGCAACATTTGTGTTCATACCACTGTCAGTTCACCAGTGCCCCTTCTGTTGTCACATAGCCAGCTGACCTTGGTGCTGCTGCCTATGCTGAGGTAGTGCAGTCTAAATCTGTGTTAGTAAGACCTACAGCTGCTTAAGGGTCCTGCAAGACCATCTGCAGTTTTCATTGGTGCAAATCACCAGCCTTCCACAAGCCATGCTACAACAACTCGGGTCACATCATTTAGGACAGCCAAAGGCTTCCATTTCACCTCATACACAGGGAGTTCATACAGAGCCTGACCTATTTGATAGTATAGAACACAGAACTGTACAGCGCAGTACAGGCACTTCTGCCCATGATGTTGTGCCAAACTTTTACCCTAAGCCTAAGGTCTATCTAACCTCCACCCCTACCTTATACTATCATTCATATACCTATCTAATAGCCACTTAAATGCCCCTGTGGGGAAAGGTAATTAGATTTTTCTTGTCTTATCGAGATGTTGCTGGATGAAGTTGTTGTGTGAAAGTTTTGGCTTTATTAACCTTGATTGAGCGACATTTTCCAGGGGACTTTGTGATGAGGAATATGATATGGATGTAATATCAGGGAATTGCAGGTCTGTTTTGATATAAGATTTATAAAGTTGAATGAACCCTCACAATACAGTCCCATTCACTTTGTCGTGGAACAAGTGAGGAAAGTGGTGTCTTCTCTGCCTTTTCCTCCTTCTCTTTCTCGTCTTCCTTCCAATGTCGTCTTCGAAACTCAGGTTGTGGCGGCTGTACCCTCATAATTGTAAAGTTCTGGATGACAGGGCTCACCACAAATAACATAGAAGTCCCTCAGATGCATGTTGTAAAGTCTGATGGCTTGCTCCATCATTCTCATTGAAGGCCTTCTGATCTTGTATTTTGAACCATCAGAAGGAAGTTTTTTCCGATGGAGGGTCTAGGGCCCGAAACGTCAGCCTTCCTGCTCCTATGATGCTGCTTGGCCTGCTGTGTTCATCCAGCTCTACACCTTGTTATCTTGGACTCACCAGCATCTGCAGTTCCTATTATCTCTGAAGTTATGAGCCATCCTGTTGCCATCCTGTATTGAATCTCAGAGACATGAGGACATTTGGTCTTAGAGACTGGCATAAGGCATTATGGGAGCTGTCAGAATAGCAATCATTTGTTGAGATGAATTTCTTGCATTTCTCAGCTATACATTGGCTGAGTGGTAGCCCTTACAGATGTGTGTATTGTTACTTTTGAAATGGGTGGCTCACCAAACCACATGCTGGTTGTAAATGGCACCCGAGAGCATCAGGAAGCCTGCAATGCCGGAGAAGCCACAAGCCCTTTCATTCTAGTTTTCTGAACTGATATTATATTGCTGTTGTCTCCTGCCCTTGCAATAATGGTGATGCTCATGGTCACTGAGGAGGGTCATTATTGTCCTGGTTCAGGTTCCAAGTCAAGTTGAAGGAGGTTGCAGAACTCAGCGATGACCACCCTGAGGTATAGCTCCCCCTTCACTGGTGAATGGGAATGGTACTCCTGGAACACAGTTTGTTACTGACTCAGTTTAAGGACAGCACTTAATCTGCTCCCTCCTAAAACTTCCCCTCTCTGCTCCCTATTATCCATGTGCTCATCATGCTGCAGAATATGACAGTACAACAGCTGGCCCAAGGCACTGGTCTTTCCTCCCTCTCATTATGCAGTGTAAGACTCCAAATCAGTCAAACAACCCGCCACAATAGTTCAAAAATTTGCTTTACTGGAAGTAAGTCAAAAACATCTCCAAAGCAACATGTTGAGTGGCCCTTCAAATTGTTCCACAACAGGGCATTAATAATGCCTGTGTATGTTAATCAAATTTTGTTTCCTGGTCTTGTAACAGCCTATTCCAGTCACTGGTATAATGATAGTATTCGATTAAGGTTTTAAAGAACATTTAAGGTTACACCTTTATGCGCCACCTGTAAACGGACCGTGCACATGAAATGTACATGGGCTTCCATAACATTGTACAAAGCAGTACTATAAAACTTAAAATCTCATCCTGCCCAAGTGTCAAAGCAGAAATAAACTAACTTTTTCATTTCACAGTCATTGCTTAACATTGAGAAGTTGAAATCTCAGAAAGGTGTTCCTGACATTGGCCAGAATTCTGTTCAAAATAAATACATCTTTTGTTTCATTTTTACTTGCCTTACATCTGACTGATACTTATTCTGATTGTTAGGCAGATTAAATGAAACATTCTCCCTTTCAAAAGCACCAACAGAAAAGGATTTTCAAGGAGGTGAGATGCTTTGGGAGATATGATATATTGAGAGGAGTAGACATTACTCTTTATGCGATAATTAGCTGAGAACTTCATTATCAAACCATTAGCCTTTGACAACTATATACTTTTAATGTTTAAGTGATTTTCTAGTTTAATGCAGGAAAGGCTGAGCTTGATTTTCAGTGTTCTGTTGTTTGAATTATTTAGCATTGAAAATTGAATTGAAAACAATTTAGCCAGTTCTTTATATGATTGAAAAATGCAGGTTTTCAATGCTGTAATGTGAATTTACACTCAAAGGATTAATAAGCATCACTACGCTGCAGAGAAATGGTTGAAGCCATCATGACTTTTAGACTTCTATTTCTTCCGTTATCAAATGTGTTCAAATTATTTTGCAACAGAAGTGATAATAGTTGTAATTAAAATTAAAAGATAGTATAATTACTTCCTAATATACTATTTAGTAACCTTCATGAGCAAATACAATTTTAGCCAGCCATACTTAATAGAAAATGCAACACTTTCAAAAATGTAATGTTGCTCATAGCCTTATAAATGACAGTCCACCCACAATGTAACTTTTCACATTTTACTTTAAATGTCTACTGATGTCTTGCCTCATTAAATGAATTTAATGCAAAGATAAAATGATCAGGGCTAAGCAATAAAACCATGAAGATACAGAATGTTGACAGAATGCACACCCACAGTTCACAGAATGATATGATATTAAGCCAACAAGTTGCATGCATGAATCGTTCCTTCCTGAAGGGAATAACAAGCCCATCACTGATCTTACAATGTCAGGAAGAAATCATGATTCATCACGCCATCACCTAAAGAATTCTTTCACAGCCCTTGCTGCAGAACCCATTATTCTGTGTTATAATGTCGCAGCCATTTCCTAACAATAAACATTTTTCTTCCAAAGCAATGAGTTATTGGAGAGCCAAACAACCAACGAAAGGAATGTTTAGTCATGAATTTTGAAGAGTCAATCTTTGCAAAAGCTATGAGCCTGTAAAATTACAAATAATAAAAAAGAAGGCCGGGTCTTTTTATTACTCTGTTTACAAAGCTGTGTAAAATCGAGAATTAAAGCTTAAATCAAAACAACACAAAACAGCACTGAGATTTCAACATTTGGTTTTCAAGATAAGTTGGGCGAGCATGTATCTATTGCAGTTGTATTGATTTTTCCTTATAGAATTCTACCTTAAGGGAGGGGCGTGTCTCCGATAGGCACAGGGATCCCCCATAACAAGGATCTCTTATCTTTTTGCCTTACACCAGTTTGTCGTGTAAATCCTGCAGGGCTACCAGCTTGCCTTGGCCTTCCACTGTTGCAGTTACAACAATGGCAAGGGCAAAATGAGACAATTAAACTTGGTGATAAATTGTCCATTTCATGAATACGATGTTAAATTGAAACCATGTTGGTTGACAGAAAGATTCCTTGGTACTCTTTTGAAGAATTGCAGGGAGTTCTCCTGATGGATTGATCATTGTTAAACAACAATAAAGAAAAAGATTAAGAGGTCTATAAAAAACAAAATACTGCAAGTGCTGAAAATCTAAGGGGAGAAGTAGCCCAAAAATTTCTGTACATGTGCAGTATCGGTGGAGACATACGTTACTAACACTTCAGACCTGGTTATTTTTTATGGAGGCATGTTGTACACAAATTGCTGCTGTTGTCTATAAAACAGAGGTGGGGAATCTTTGGCCCAAGGGTGAATTCGACCAATTGATAGATGAAATCCAGTCCATCAGCTTTGTAAAGATCCTGGCGTAAGCAGCTCATTGAACCTTAGCAGCACTGCACATACTATGGAGGAACAGGTGAGTGCTTGAACTGCTGCTAAAGAAACAATACAAAACTATTCGGGGACGAAGTGTGAGAGTGCGGGATGCATTAGAGGTGAATAGCTTGAAAGCCCAGGATCCAACAACAGAGAAATTGCAGTAAAGGCGCAAGAGCCATCAGCAGAGAAAAAGCAACAGAGGTCTCTATCGGGATTATCACAGAATGATTACAAAAATGCCTCCCACAAATAAAGCATGTAATGTGGATGCAAAGTGTTTTACGCTTTAACATAAAAAAAGTTGACAACTGAGATTTTATTCGCAGAGGTAAGATGCAACCCCATGGGCCCAATTTGTGAGGAAGCAGTTTCTGCCGCAAAAAATGTCAATGTGGAATGACATCACAGCATAAAGCACATCAAATATGAAGAGTTTCAAAGACAGCTGCATGTGAATAAAAATGGAGGACTTCAAAAGAATTTGGATACACAGAAAGCAAATTTCACCAGACTGAGAAAGGAGATGGACTGGTTTACCAAGCATGTTTTGTGTCAGACCAGATTAATGATATGACTCAGGACATTGAAGAGTCTTTGGAAGATTCTTTGGAAGGAGGTGATGGTCTAGTGGTATTATCTCTGGACTTTAGTCAGAGACCCAGATATTGTTCTGGTGTCAAGGTTGGAATGGTGGAATTTGATTTCAAAAAGAAAATTTGGAATTAAAACTCTAATGATGACCATGAAATCAATGAAAACCCATCTGGTTCACTAATGTCCTTTAAGGAAAGAAATTGCCATCCTTACCTAGTCTGACCAGCATGTGACTCCAGACACAGAAATGTAGTTGACTCTTAACCGCCTTCTGGGATGGACAATAAATCATTCTGGGAATGAATTTTTAAAAATCAGTTTGTTATTGTGCATGTGCCATGATACAGCAAAAGGAATTGTTTTGCATGCTAACCAACCAAGTCATACCTTTCATAAGTACATCAGTGTAACAGAACAAAATGCAGAATATATGCGGAATATATTTAAGATTAGAGGCGGAAAGTTCAAAGGAGACATGAGGGGCATGTTTTTTACACAGAGTGGTAGGAGTCTGGAACACACTGCCAGGGGTGGTGGTGGAGACAGATACATTAAGGGGATTTAAGGGACTTTTAGATAAGCACATGAATATGCAAGGGATGGAGGTAATTGTACCAATGGCAGGCAAAAGGGATTAGTTTCATTTAGTGTCATGTTTGGCACAACACCATGGGCCGAAAGAAAGGAGGTGCAGAGCAAAATCAATTCGAATACATGAGAGGTCTGTTCATAAATCTGATAACAGCAGGGGAGAAGCTTTTTTAAATCAGTTGGTAATTTTTTTTCAAATGTTGATCTCTGCTGCCTGATGGAAGAGGGTGGAAGAAAATATAACTGGGTGGGAAGGGTATTTGGTTATGTTGGCTGCTTTCCTGAGGCAGCAGGAAGTGTAGATGGAGTCAATGGAAGGAAGGCTGCGGTTAACTTCGAGTCCTGTTCCTGGCTATTGATTAGACAACAGTTGTTCTAGTGAACAAAGAAATGGATCAGCTCAACCTTGATTTGAGTATCTGCTTGTATGCTGCTGCTTCATTCTCCAAGGCAATTTGCAGTACCTATGGCTAACAGAATTATCCTATTGTTGGAAGTAGTATCAACCATTAACTTTATTAAAAATAGAGCTTTAAACAGTTGCCAGTTTAAAAAGTGATTGAAAGACATTGAATCAGAGAACAATGATTTGCTTTCATATTGTGATGTGATTGGCCAAGGGAGTATATTGATGCAATTTTATGAATTGAGGAGCAAAGTGAACAATTTCTTGAAGATAAAGGGAAATCTATAGCTGAGCTGAATGAGTGCAAGTGGCTGAGTGACTTGAACATTCATTCTTGAAATTATGCAGCGTCTGTTTCTGTTCAATGTCAACTTGCAAGGGCTTAACCAGTTTCTAACTTCTCTTTCTTCATATGTGAAATAATTTGAAGACAAATTAAAAAACATGGCAAATTCAGCTGGAAAAGGCAATGCAATGCAATGCCTTACCCTTAAGGGAAAACAAAACCTGCAACAACAGAGGAGTACAGCGTAGAGTCTACAGATTTACTTCAGAAATATTGTACTCGATTTCAAGATCTAAGAAATGAAAGAACTTGAGCTAGATATTTTTGCCACAATACTCAATATTGAAGCAGCTATTGTGCATGAAAACTTTTAACTTGAACTCAGAGAATTGCAAAGCAGAATTGCAAAGACTCTATGTTTGTGCCACTGACTTTCAAATTTAAGGGGATATGAACTAAGAACTACATCGCTGTTCACAGCTGCATGCTGTTGTGAGTAGTTTTGTCAATACTTTCTCTCACAGAGGACTGCCTGCTCTCTAAAGTAACAGTAAGGAATTTGGAACAACAGTTGTGAGTATCAAAAATGTCCTTGCCACCAGACATAGGAAGACTCATTGATGCAAAGCAAACTTAGCTGTTGCATTGAGACAGTGGGTGGGTTGAATACTGAAGTATTCGCTCTTAAAAAGTAAATTGAGCTGCTTTTCTTTGTGTGCGGTCCTCAGTTAATTCAATCCATATGTCATTGTCCCTTGACAAGGTTCCCAGTCCTGCTGTGAAATAATGGCAAATTGATATTTTCATTCAGCATTACTATTCAATTGTCACATGTGCTCTGATAACATTTAACTTTACTTCATCATCACTTTTCTTAACTTGTCCAATGTCCATATTATTGGTTTTCTTTCTTATTATTTTATATTGTTTTCCCAAACATTCTGGATGACCAGAAATTTTCTTGGCATGATAGTTCAGTGGTTAGCACTGCTGCCTCACAGCACCAGGGATCGGGGTTTGATTCCACCTTTGGGCGACTGTCTGTGTGGAGTTTGCACGTTCTCCCCACATCTGCGTGGGTTTCCTTCGGGAGCTCCGGTTTCTTCCCACAGTCCAAAGATGTACTGGTTTGGTGAATTGGCCATGCTAAATTGTCCCATGGTGTCCGGGGATGTGCAAGCCAGGTGGATTAGTCACAGGAAATGCAGGGTTATAAGGACAGGGTAGGGGGCAGGTCTGGGTGGATGCTGTTCGGAGGGTCGGTGTGGACTCGATGGGCCAAATGGCCTGTTTCCACACAGAAAGGATTCTGTTTTCTCCAATTAAATATTTGAAAGACAACAGCTATTGTCTTCAGTCCCCGTGACAAACTTTGTTCTCTAGCTGTTTTCTCCAATTTTCCATGGAAACTGTTAATGGCTGTGCCAGGGTGTTTATTATCTTTGTTGTCTATTGAGACCCAAGATGTCTATCCTCTTTGTCATTAAGATCTCCTTGGTCGACCTCAGTGATGAAAATTATCCTGCCTCAGTTTATCTGTGCACTAAATCCTTATACATATTTATGTTGGTGCTAAACTTGATGATTTTAATACTCTCCTGGCTGACTGCCCACACTCTACCTTCCATTACATTGAAGTCATTCAAAACTCTATTGCCTGTGCTTTATCCCTCACATCAAGTCCCATTCATTGACCTTCATTAGCTTCTAGTTAAACAACATTTCCGTATTGAAATTACTTTTGCTTGCCTTAGATCCTGCCATGATGTTATCCCTTCAAATCTAATCTACCTCCCCACCTACACTCACCTTTACTGGCTCCATCCCCGCCTCTTTGACTTGTCTATCTCCTCTCCACCTATCCTCTCCTCTATCCATCCACTATCCGCCTCCCCCTCTCTTCCTATTTATTTCAGAAACCTCTTCCCCTCCCCCATTTCTGATGAAGGGTCCAGGCCCGAAACGTCAAGCTTTCCTGCTCCTATGATGCTGCTTGGCCTGCTGTGTTCATCCAGCTCCACAACTTATTACAGGTGAATAATGTTGGAATTAGTGTTCCAGTGAGATGCACAGGCAGGGAAGAAGCGAGGGCTTTAAAGTAAGTAATAGGAGAGAGGTACCAGGTTTTGGTTATGTGGACCAAAACAAAGATCGAGTTGAGAGAAGACAGAAAAACAGTAAGATGAGAAATGAAGGGCAGAGAGGCAAAATGCCTTAAAATCCACCAACAGTGAAAGTCGCAGATGTTACAAATATAACATAATGGCAGAACTAAATGTTCTGTGTCTGAATGCATGTAACATTTGTAATAAAGTAAAAAAAGATAATATACATTGAAGCATATCAATATGATCTGGTAATTGGTTATGAAGCCTCAGCTGCAGTATGACAAGGTTAGTGTCTTGAATATTAAAGGCATATCACATTAAAACTGAATTAGAAGCTAGGTACAAATGGAGAGGTAGTGCTCTCAGTCAAAGTTGAAATAGTTAGAGATGATCTTAGCTCCGAAGATCAGGATATAGGGTTTGGGTGGAAATGAAGAATAGTAGGGAAAATAAATCACTCGTCAGTGGTCTACAGGCTCTCAAACAGTAATCACAATGTAGGAGAAAATACTCAAGAAGAAATATTAGGTGTGTGTGATAAAGAGATAGTAATAATCTTGGGTGATTTTAATCTCCATACAAACTGGAAAAATCAGATTGTCATTAGCAACCTCAGTAAGAGGTTAATAGAATGCATTCACAACAATTTCTTACAGCAGCACATTCTGGAACCAATCAGAGTACTAGTTACATTAGATTTGGTATTGTGTGATGAGATAGTGTTAATTAGTGACTTCTGGGTAAATGCATTTCTAGGCAGCAGTGATCACCATATGGTTGAATTTTACATCCAGTTTGAAATAATAACACTTGAACCTTAAATAAGGGCAACGATAAGGGTATGAAAACTGAGGTAGCTGAAATGAACTGGATTATTCAATTAGAGACTCGATCTATGGAGATGCAATGTCTGACATTTAAAAGGAAATTTCAGATTATGTAGAACAAATATATACCTGTTTTAAAGGTAAAGGTTCCGAGGGAAGAAACCAAAACCAAAAATGGTTAAGTAAAAAAGTTAAGGAAAGCATCAAAATTAATGAATAACCACATAACTGCACACAGATACTTGGCAGGTCAGATGATTAGTTAGAATAGAAATAATGGCCAAGAATGACTAAAAGCAAGTAACATAGTCTGTGGATAAAGGAGAACCCATTGAGATACTATACCTCGATTTCGAGAAGGCATTTCACAAGGGGCTGCAGAAAGGTTTATTCAGTGAAGTAGAAGCCCCTGGTACAAAGACAAAAAGTGCTGGAGAAACTCAGCAGCTCTGGCAGCATCTAAGGAGAGAAAGCACAGTTAATGCTTCAAGGCCAGTGACCCTTCTTCAGAACTGATAGCTGCTAGGAAAACCTAATGCATATGCTGATGACAGGGAGTGGGTTTGCGGGCGGAATGAGGAGATAGGTGGAAAAGGACCTCATGAATTAGAGTTAACAGTAACATGGATAGTAGCTGGCTGGTGGAAACCAGAGAATAAGTAACAAGTGGGTCTTTTTCTGATTGCTGCAATATGATGAGTGAGGTCATGCATTGATCTGTACTGGTGCCTCAACTTTTTAATAATTTGCATCAATGAGTTGGATGAGAGGAGTGAAGTCTGGTATTTATGCAAATGTGTAGATACCACCAAGATAATTGGGAAAGTCTGTTGTGAAAAAAGAGAGAAATAGGAAGTTGCAGGCAAATATGGACAAGTTGTGTGGCAAAAATCTGGCAGATGAAGTACATGATGTGGAAAAAAATATGAAATTGTTCACTTAGGCAAGTAGAATTAAAAATGACACAGTATTATGTAAACTGGGAATGACTGCATAATTCTCAAATGCAGAGGAGTATCAGTTTTCCTGTGCATGAAAAGTTAGTGTACAAATACAGCAAGCAATTAAGAAGCTGAATGGAAATTTTTTTCCTTTTTTGAGAGAAGAGTTAAAAATACGAGCGAGGCTGTTAAGCTGCAGTTAAACTAGGTACTGAGGAGACCACATCTTAAATTTTGAGTGCAGTTTTGGTCTCCAAACTTAAGGAAGGACAGGTGTATTGGATGTAGTTTAGAGAAGGTTTACTAGATTGATAACTGGAAGAAGCAGGAGGAAACGTTGAACAGACTGGGCTTGTTTTCATTGGAGTTTAGAACAGCGAGAGGTGACTTAATTCAAGTTCATCAGATCCTGAATGGCCTTGACATGGTTGAGGTTAAAAGGATATTTTCTCCTGAGCTTAAATGCAGAGCTATAAGGCACAGTTTTAAAACTAGGAGTCAATGAGGAGAACTCACTCAGAGATAGTAAGAACTGCTGATGCTGGAGTCAGAGATAACAGTGTGGAGCTGGAGGAATACAGCAGGTCAGGCAGCGCCAGAGGAGCAGGAAAGTTGACGTTTTGGGTCAGGCCCCTTCTTCAGAAAATGAGGAGAAACATTTTTCTCTCAGAGGCTTGTGCAACTGTGGAATCCTCTGTCTCAGAAAACAGTGGAGGTGGGGTATGTGGTCATTGTATATTTTTAAGGCAGGGGTATATACGTTTTTATTAAGCAATGGAATCAAAGGTCATCAGGAGTAAATGGGAATGTGGATTTTGAAATACAATCAGATTATCCATAATCTTATTGAATGGCAGGGCAGTCTTGAGGGGTGAAATGGTCTAATCTACTCCTCATTTATATGCTTGTATGTAGAGCAATATACATCAATAGAATGTCAATCATATTGGAGGCTATAGACCTTAAACATGCTTGTGACAGAGAGATAACGATTTGTAATTAAAAAGGAAAACATTATAGAATTGTGACGAGTCTGTTTACAAAGGACAAATATTTCTGCTGCATCGTGTCAGCTTTTTCAGCAGAATTTTCCAGAAATCAGCAAAATCAGCACAAAAGTTTGGGAATTTTTAAGTGGAAAGTATGTTAAGTGAAAACTCACTATGAAGAGGTTTACTTCGAAGTTGGATCCATCTTAAAAGTGCATAAGCCCCTGATCAAACCAGTTACCATTGCTGGATTTTTCTACTTTTCATTATTCTTTCATGGGAAGTGGTCATTGCTGGCTGTGCCAGCATTTATTGACATCCCTCTATTTGCACTCATTTTGGATCTATGAGCAGGTACTAACAATATGTATATTTCTCCTTAAATTGTACAACACTAAAAGATGCATTTTAAAAGCTTTCATGCGTAATATATACAAAACTTCCTCGAGATAGAAAGACAGTCAATGAATTTTCAGTTACTTAAAACTGAGGTACTACGGTCAGTGGACTAGACAAGCTTATAAAA
This sequence comes from Ginglymostoma cirratum, assembly GCA_024137785.1. Lineage (NCBI taxonomy): Eukaryota > Metazoa > Chordata > Chondrichthyes > Orectolobiformes > Ginglymostomatidae > Ginglymostoma > Ginglymostoma cirratum. Next base: position 421,339 of record JAHRHZ010000076.1, read on the forward strand.
GTCCTTTTGTTTATGTTACGCTGTAAGCAGCCATATTAATATAAATTACCACTCTGAACTGTGTCAAGAAATATTTTTAGTGTAGATATTTAATTTTTTTATTCTAAACACGGCCTGTTTGCCCTGATTCATAGCACATTCAGTGATAGGCGGTATACAGATGATTTTAAGTGAAACATGAACAAAATCAAAAGAATGCTCAAAATTATTGCAATTGTGAGCACAATGGTTGCCAAATAATTTAAGGTACCTTTGTGTGTGATAGAACTTTCAGAAGGTTATGTTGAAAATAGGTTCATTTTAGATCTACTTATTGTGAGTACTTCCAATCAATGTGTGACATTTCCTGTGGACCAAGAGCTTGAGTACCTTTCTAATCACTTTACAAATGTCACCAGAACTATCAATCATCTATTTTGGTTGTGCTACACATATCACTGAAAATATAAGATGTACTTGCAGGTAGACCATTGAGTTGTCTGTCACATTTGAGGTTCTTCTACGTTATTCCACCGCCAGCCTCTTACTGAGTCAGATGTGGTTCACATTCTTCACTGTCAGCATTTCTCTTAATGGGCAGAATCTTGCAAGGATCTGAGCATCATAGTCTATGGTGAGATTTATGGCAGAATTGGACAAGAAGTGTGACATTCCCGATACGTCGGGCTCATTCATGCCACGTTTTGTTTATGCTTTTGCTAAACTGTGACGTGACTTCATCGCTTCGTACTGGCTAGTTGCTGGTTAAATGGGTCTATAGCTTGTTAAACCCCTTTATTAACAGTCCTAATCACCTCAATAATATGTAATATCCTATCTCACCAAATAAAATAGATGTCGAGAAGTCAAGATGTGGAAATCTGAGCAGGTACAAGGGGAGGCAATAGCCTGGAGGTGTTATCGCTGAACTGTTCATCCAGAGAAAACAAACTGAAAGAACTGAGGATGTTGTAAATCAGGAACAAAGCCAGAAGTTGCTGGAAAAGCTCTGCAGGTCTGGCAGCATCAGAACAGTTCTGAGGAAGGGTCACCTGATCCAAAACATTAACTCTGATTTTTTTCTTCACAGATGCTGCCAGACCTGCTGAGCTTTTCCAGCAATCTCTGTTTTTGTTGTTAACCCAGAGACCCATGTAATGTTCTGGGGAACCATGTTCGAATCCCACTGTGGCAGATGGCAGAATTTGACTTCAATAAAAATCTGGAATTAAGAATCTAATGATGGCCATTGTTCACTGTTGGGAAAAACCCATCTAGTTCATGAATTCCCTTTTGGGAAGGTAACTGCCATCCTCACCTGGTCTGACCTGTGTACGAGACCAGACTCTTAAATGCCCTTTGGGTAATTAGTGATACCTAATAAATGCTGGACTAGCCAGCGACATCTCATCCTGTGAATCTCCTGGAGACTTCAGCATAGTGTTGTCTATAAGGAGTCTCCATGTTGTTCAACACCAAACAGCATCACAGGGAGAAAACTATGGGCATTAGAAGAACACATCATTCCTCAACAGAACATTAGTATCTGATATTTGCCAATCTCTCACAAACTTACGTTACAGCACACACCAACCACCAGGATTGAAAGGCCACTGCAAGGACAGGCACCCAAATCACAGATTAGACCAAACCACTGCTCGATTGCTTTCCTAGCACAGGCTCACTTAATGCCTGCCTGTGTTATTGCAGCAACCAGGACTTGCTTTGCCAATTAGCACAGCAAGAAGGGTCAAGGCCCGGAACGTCAGCCTTCCTGCTCCTCTGATGCTGCTTGGCCTGCTGTGTTCATCCAGCTCGACACCTTGTTATCTCAGATTCTGCAACATCTGCAGTTCCTAATATCTCTGAAACAAATACAAGAAATTCACCTTATTGCCTTGCTTAACAGTCCTCAGACAGCTTGTACAGCATTGCGCTGCTTCAACCTTACCCCGCACCAAATTCCAGCAGCTTAACTATTCAACACTGCACGTGCAGTAAGCAAGCAGCCACATCTCAAAGTATTGGGGAGTAATTCTAAAAAATGTCTGTGGAGACGCTGTCTGTCCTCAGGTAGCAGCACAGGTTTGGTCAGGCTGTTCTCAGTCAGGGGGTCCACGCCTCTGTCGGCCAGATGGCAGGTCATGATCTGTCCTGAGGATCTGTAGCAAACAGATTAGAGTTAAAGCCAATTGGAGAAATATACAGTCATCTCTCAGAAGCCTGGATACCTCTTGTCCAGAGCTGTCCAGTTTGGTGGTTCGAGGAGACGAGTCATGAAAAGTCCATCTGCTCTATCCATACAAACTAAGGGCAGAGGGTGGTGGGCTCAAAGGTGGCCACTGCTAAGGGCTGAAGGCTTGGCAGCTTATCCTCTGGGATTGCAGGCTGCAGCCTGTGGAGAAATGGGGGTTGACAATTGTGAAGGGGGACAAGAGTATTTTCATAGGGGAATACCATAATGGATGGCATGGGAAGGAGATCATGTGAGAGGGGTTTCATCCAGGGTCAGGAGTACTGAGGCTTCGCGAGGTAGACCACTCCAATGTTAACACCTCATTTTCTAGGGGCTGGAGCAGAAAATCTGAGCAGGTGAATGTCCATGTAGGCAGGTTGGGTGAAAACGTGGGGAGGTATAACGTTTATGGGGATCATGAGAAGAACTTCCAGGAAGAGGGTCTGACATGGAGAGGGGGAAGCTACTGGTCAAGAGATTCTCACTATCACCTCCTATATACAATGGGAAAGAAAATGGCTCCAATCACATTCAGAGGTGGTGGGCAGGTGGTATGATCTGTGAGATGTTGGCAGTAGTACCCATTGATTTGAGAACCTTTGAAGTGAAATAACACTGTATACAGAGCCATGCGCTGTATAGGATACAAACCTACAGGGTCTCTAATCCTTGCTCATCTTAATGTTTTGGCCCCCTGTTTGCTGTACATCTCCCTGCCACAGACGTCACTGATGAAGCCATTCACAGCAGCACCTTTGGACACATCGGCTAGGGAAAGAATAGAGATGTTGTAGGACAAGGGGAAATAGTCCCAGCAGGATCCAATGCCCTCCGTGCACCATGTCCATCTTGCATTCACATGTTAGAGCGGGTTTTCAACAGACAGCTGTCCACGGTGCAAATGCATGGACATGAACTTAGGCATTATGGTGGTATGGTTACATTTGGAGCTACACAGAGACTCAAACAAACAGATGAAATGTCAAAACAGTCTCATTTATAGATAGATAACCAATATTGCACAGTGTGTGTCACCTGTGCCACCAAAATGTCAGTATGTTTTCTTTCTCTCTCTCCCACTATATCTGAGTGTATTGTCTGGTTCTGCATCTGGGGTGTAAAGGGCTTGCTTTGTAGTGGAACCCATAAGCCTGGAGGTTTGGTTGGGTGAACTTGGAGTGTTTGTAACAAAAAAAATGCTGAAGAAACTCAACATGCAGCAGCATCTGTGGAGAGAAAAAGTTAATGCCACTGGACCTAAAATGTTAACTCCACTTTTTCTCCAAGAATGTTGCTAGATCTGCTGAGTTTCTCTCACAATTTCTGGTTTTGATTCAGATTTCTAGCATCTGCAGTTCTTTATGTTATACTAGTATTTTTAATTTGCTTAGAGGGGCAAAGCTGAACTCAATAAAACTCCCTTCATTCCGTACCTCAATTGAAATGACAATGATATAAATGCAACATTTTTAAGTCCATATTTCTAAACTTCCTTGAGCTAAAGTTACGGAGTTATTTTTTCCCAGTTTTATCTTTCAAAATATTATGTCTCCACAGAATAAGAAAACCCAATAATTGGATGAAGAAATGTGAATACCTGGGATTGATTCAAGATAATCTAACCAAAGGTCCAGATGTTGTCAGTTTCTACCAATTGCCTAACCTAGAGATTGGAGTGCTTACTGTGCTACAATCTGAAGTACCTATTTCGTTTTATCTCATGGTGTGAAATTTATGGATGGTTTTATTAATAGTGGCTCCATCTGTTTTGCTGCCAATTCAGCAGCTGTCAGTGAGAATAAAGAACTAACACTTAACATGATCATTTTAGAACTAACAATTTGGAAGGTCATTTAAATTACTTTCCAATTTGACTTTTTTTTGTTTGCCCTGAACATCCTCGTTAAATCCTTATGATCATATATTTTTGTGTTTTGTCATATGCTTCATTTTGTGTTCCATGTGTGACCATGATTAAGCAGAAGTCTTTATCATTCATTGTTTGCAAAAATGAGTCATTAGTACGAATTAGAAATAAGTGAAGGGTCTCCTTTTTTGGCAGCATTTATAGTCGATTTAATACTTAAAAGCTATTGAGGTCTCTGAACTCTGAGACTGCTTGCTACAAATGGATAACGAAACAACTTCAATTAAAACTGATACATTTGCTGACCACACAGGAAGCTTCCACCTATGTTTATACCCAAACTGAAAGGCAGCATATTAATATTATTTTTCTCAATTATAGAGACTGCTTTAGCGGTTTCAGTTCACATTCCTCTAGCAATGTTGTAAGTTTTGTTTTAACAGGACAGTATTATCCTTCATTGACACAAATATTTAATTGCATTTTTAGCAAATTTTCTGCGTATTTTGGTGGGATTTTATTGTTCGGACTTAGTCTAAGCTGAAACCAGGAGATGTTGGTCCCATGTTGCTTGCACCATGGTATTCATGACAATAGCCTGTGACAATGGACCATCTCTACACCTAAGCCAATGATGTAAGGAGCAACAGCACATCACCACTTTGGGTATCTCATCTCCCAATTTCAGCTATTATTCAGATGATGTACAACTGGCAAGAGAAAGCACATCTCCCCAGCAGAAGTGAAAGCCTAAACTCTATGAACATATTCACTTTAAACAGCTACACTTACAGAAGAAGATGAAGGTAAGCATGTTGTCATTTCCACGCATCCTTCCCCTCTCAGACTGGACACACTTCAAGTGGATATACCAGTCTCTTTATCAGGCTAAAGCCCGAATAAATTCCTAATGGTTCAAACACAGGCCAAGCTGAGAGAAAAATGAAGAAATGGTTTCTTAGGCTCTGAATACTCAAATAATTCTGCTCTGAGACTTTCTTTTGAGGGTTTGTGTAACATCTTGCAGTTGTACAAGGTGCTCAACAAAGTGAGTTTTCTCTTTCTTTTTAATCTATGTAAGAATGCATAGAGACACACAGACTAATCAAGGTGAAAGAGTAGGGGTGTTTCAGAACTATATGATCGCACAGCGCTGAATAGAGACACCCCATGCTACCAGATGTTCATTCTGTAGATATATCCACATACATAAATGAGAAAAGTGAACTAATACAGAGGTATAAAACAATTACTTTGTAAAATAATGGAATATATGAATTTGTTTTCAGCATTACCCTTCACAAGTATAAAAATAAATCCTTAATTTGACATTTGAGGCATACTGTAATCAAGGCTAAAAAGCTAAACAGGTAATGTTGGATACAAACAGCAAGTTACCCAGCATCCATGAAATGAACAGATGGCTCAAAACATCAGGGTCTGGCCTTTCATCAGAATGGGAAAATAAAAGCTGAGCAAGTATTTCAATAGAAACACATGACCTGGGTGAAGGTATGGGAAGAAACAAATAATTCATCAAGTGCAAATGAATGATCTTGAGCCTAATTACAAAATCCACAGGAGATTGATGAAAAAATCAGTTAGAAAGTGCAGCAAAGTAGTGAAAGATGTTGGATAAATGATGAGCAGATGAATAGGCCAAAACGATGGATGGAATTTCTCTCTTCTTGGTGCGGCACATGCAATGTTGGGAAAGTTAAGAAAAATGGTGTGAAAACATTTTCTAATTTTCCTTGCAAGCCTTAAATGGCAAATTCAGAATCTCATCATTAGTGATGATTATCTTATTCAGACAGTTGAATGGACTCTAGCCTCAAATAATGTAACGTACAATGCAACTGTGTGTCTCTAAGTCTTTTTGATCTGTACATCCCTTGATTGCTGAGATCTGCATGTACTGCTTATAAACAAAGCTTTTCACGGTATTTCAGTACACGGGACAATCAATCAATCATAAAACCTCCGTCCACCTTATCTCTATACCACTTCTAATTCTTCCATCTGAACTTGAGAAAATAGCTGCAAATTCTTGTCACAGTGAGAAATCAGAGTGAGATTTTGATGACTGCTGCTTACAGAATGTTTGTCCAGCCATCATGTAATTGCATCTTAGAAAAGATCACTGCATGCTGTACGGTAACCATACTCATTAGTAATGTGTCCATGTAAATCAAAATCTGCAAACCACCTTCATCACATCTTCATCCCTCCTTTCGGGCCAACTGAAATACCTCTTCAGTCTTTCAACACTTTATAAGTTCTCAGGGACACCTATGACTTGTATCATTCTGCCAGATTGGTTTCTGTGCAGGGACATGCAAGCAAACTATGAATTTGCGTAGGATGCATCTTATGGTTCTTAGCTTGTGTTATTATTGTTCACACACTTCATGTATACTTGAAGGCTGCCACTTTTTGTATAAGCTTCTGCCTTTAGTACTCAGGTACAGACTGCAGCCTCTGTGCCTTGCATCACTTTTTATCACAGAGGGTGAGGCAGGAAGCTTGTTACAATAGAGATCATGGAACAGACAAGGAGTGTGGCACTGTGCTATTTCAATGTCATACCTGCAGCGAATGCCAGCAGTTTATTTGGCAACACACACTGCATGTGCTCCAAGCAAATGGCCATGGCGGAAGACAAAGTGGAGCAGACCTTCACTAATGAAGGGGGCTATGGTTAATTTGATGATGCCTCCTCAATCAGTCAAGGAGATCATCTGATTCCAATCCATGGGTTTGGACACACTCAGTCACTTGTTTTGCCCCATGACAACCAAGGGATCCATGTCTTTGCAGACCAGGAATTGGGTCATGGTGTGATGTCCACTATAAAGCCTGGGATTATGTGTTGGTCAGTCAGTTGAGCTGCTGTAGAGATATCAGTCTGGAATTTAGACCACAGTCAGTCCTGGGTTTGCTCAATAATGATCATGACGATTTTCAGGGATCAGTCCTTGGCGTCCCAGGGAAAGCAGGCAACTCAATTGTGTAACTCCCAGATAAGCTTCTTGGCATTGAAAATAAGACAGGAGATTTATATCCTCAGGATTTAATGGTAAGAATGCATTTTAAAGTTTATAGTTCTTGTTTTATTTTTCTGTCGCTTAAACTTTCTCCTTGTTCATCACACTTTTCTTTACCAAGTCTTTTTTTTCTACATGAATTAAATCCAATTGTTCATTCCTGCTTTATTCTTCCTCACTCAGACTGTGGCTGATTCAGTGAGGATTTTCAGTCTTATTAAATGAAGCATCATGCCACCCACAGATATTACAGATCCCCGGTTGTGTGGGATACACTGAATCGGACATGTGGGACCTTTTGCCTATTGTCATTGTTGTTATGAAGGGTGGCACAGTATTGACACTTCACACAACAAAAGTAACATAAATAGTCTAAGGATCAAATACAAGACTGAAATTTTGTGTCAGATGTTAATCAGTTTTTGTTCCAATCTTGCTGAAAGATCTTGTGGATCTCATTTAAACATGCAGGCATGTAAATAGTGACATATTAGGAGCAGAATCACAATATTACCGTTAAAGGCAAGACCAAAACTATTATTACCTTTGCTCTCAATCGTAGAACTATTAAATATATAAAGTAGACTGCATTGCATTGCAGAGCAAGACTCCTCAGACAGGAACGTCAAAACACATGACTACTACGAAGTGGAAGGACAGGGCAGCAGATATATCGACACATCACTGTTTGCGAATTCCTGGCCAAGGCCAAGCCATTCACCGTCCTGACTTGGGCTTGTCACTCAGTAGAATCCTTGGAACACCCGCCCGAATAGTATTGTGGGGGTTCCTACACCACATGGACTGCAGTGGGGCAAGGTGGAAGCTCACCACCAGCATCTCAAGGGCAGCTAATAATGGATAATAAATGCTGACCCAGTTAGTGACACTCACATCTCCTGAATAAATGAAAATAAAAGTCGGCCACTCAACTCCTCAAGCCTGCTCCACTATTTAATCAAATCATGGCTAATCTGATTAATCCTCGTCTCATCTATCAAAGATAACCTTTCATTCCCTTATATTTACCTATGCCTTATGAAAATGTTAAAAGCTTCTGCTTCCACTATCTTTTCTATAAAGTAGTTCCAAAGGCTAAAGGTACTCTGATGGAGAATTTCTTCTCATCTCTGTCTTAAACAGATGACCTCTTAGTTTTAAACAGTGATCCCTAAATGTAGATTCTCCCATAACAGGAAACATCCTTTACACAAACATCATGTCAAGACCCCTCTGTGTCTTATATATTTCAATCAAGTCACCTCTTATTCTGCTAAACTTCAGAGAATATAAGCCTAGGATCTTAAACTTTCCCCCACAAGACAACTCATCCTTTCTACGTATTAATCTAACAAACTTTCTCTGAACTGCTTCCAATGCATTTACTTCCTTCCTTGAATAAGATGACCAATACAATAACAGTACTGCAGATGTGGTCTCACCAATGCCTTATAATTGAAGCATAACTTTCATATTTTTACATTCACTTCCCTCCTAATAAATAAAAACATTCTGCTAGCTTTCATAATTACTAGCAGTACTTGGACTAAACTTTTTGTAATTAATGAATCAGGATACCAAAATCTCTCCACATCTTAAAGCTCGACAATCTCTCATCATCTAGATCATATACTTTTCATTCTCCTTGACAATTTCACATTTTCCCACATTAATATTTACTTGCCAGATCAGTGTCAATTCATTTAACCTGTCTGTATCCTTTTATAAAAAAGACAGAAACTGTTGGAAAATGTCAGCGGGTCTGGCAGCATCTGTGGAGAAAAATCAGAGTTAACATTTCTGAAGAAGGGTTGCTGCACCAGAAGCATTAACTCCGATTACTCTCCACAGATGCTGTCAGACTGGCTGAGATTTTTCAGCAGTTTCTTTCAGTTTCAAATTTCCCACTTCTGCAATTCTTTCAGTTTTTTTGTATCCTTTTATAGCCTGCTTATGCCTTCTTCGCAATTTATTTCCTACCTAAATTTGTGTCAGTTATCAAAGATAGTTTTGGTCTCTTCATTCAATATATTTCTACAAACTGCAAGACATTGAAACCCCAGCACTGATCCCCTGTGGCACCCAACTTTGTTCATCTATCCAAGCAGAAAATGACCCAATTAATGCCTACTCTTTGTTTCCTGTTAGTTGGAAAATTTTTGACCCATGCCAATATGTTAACTCGCGATATTTCTGGTGAAGACTCCACTGATAGTCTGATACAGTCTGAGTCATTATGTATATTAATATTTGTCATAGAGTCATAGAGCTGTACAGCATGGAAATAGACCCTTTGGTCCAACTTGTCTGTACTGACCAGGTATCCTAAATTAATCTAATCCCATTTGTCAGTATTTGGCCCATATCCCTCTAAGTCCTTCCTATTCATACACCCATCCATCTGTCTTTCAAATGTTCTAATTGTACCAGCCTCCACCACTTCCTCTTCTGCCTCATTCCATACATGCACCACCCTCTGTGTAAAGAAGCTGCCCCTTAGGCTCCTTTTCAATCTTGCCCCTCTCAGCTTAATCCTATGTGCTCTAGTTTTGGACCCCGCTACCCTGGAGAAAAGACCTTGTCTATTCACCTCACCTATGCCCCTCATGATTTTAAAAATTTCCATAAGGTCACCCCTCAGACTCAGACGCTCCAGGGAAAATAGCCCCAGCCTATTCAGCCTCTCCCTATAGCTCAAACCCTCCAACCCTGGCAACGTCCTTGTAAATCTTTTCTGAAACCTTTCAAGTTTCACAACATCCTTCCAGGATCAGGCGGACCAGAACTGAATGCAGAATTCCAAAAGTGGAGAAACCAATGTCCTGTACAGCTGCAACATAACCTCCCAACTCCTACACTCAATGCGCTGACCAATAAAGGCAAACACACCAAACACCTTCTTCACTATCCTACCTACGTGGGATTCTTCAATGAACTATGAACCTGCACTCCAAGGTCTCTTTGTTCAGCAACACTCCACAGGACCTTACCATTAAGTGTCCTGCCCTGATTTGCCTTTCCAAAATATAGCACCTCTCATTTCTCTAAATTAAACTCCATCTGCCACTCCTCAGCGCATCGGCCCATCTGATCAAGTCCCATTAAACTGTGAGGTGAATTTGCCTGTGATGTCCCTTATTACTTAACAGCATGGTGATTCATTCATTTATTTTTAAACTAAGATTTTGATAGCCAGCGAACGTCAAATTCCTCTGACATTGTTGATGGGTAACCAAAACTATTCTAACTCCAAGATCTCACTCCCGTTTTATCAACAACACAAACATCTCAGAACAAGATGCTTGTCCACTTCCCAAAGTGAGATTTTGTAGTCATTTTCTTTTCCAGAGATCTATTCAAAACCAACTAAATAAAGATTACATTCACTCACTGGTCGGTCATCAATGCTGCTAGGAAGTGGGGATTCGCACTAATAAGTTGCTAGGCTATGCCTAGGTTCTGAGATATTCACTTGTACGATGTGATGCCAAAGAAAGATAGTCTGTTTCTCAGCATTAGTAATTATATATACATATATATATGAATATTTATAAGAATGTAAATGTAAGAAATGCTTCAATGACCTGACAAGGGCAGTAAATATAAGTATAGTAATAGAAACATTGAAAGGTTAAGCACAGAAAGAGCATCTTAAGTCCATTATGTCTGGAAAGCTCAAATTTCACCCTCCAATATCTGATCTGTAACATTGAGGTTATAACATTACAGATGCAGATGCAGATTCCTTTCAAACAAGTGAAGCAGTTCTGTTACGAGATATGCCTTTAAAGAGGATTTGTTCTGCCATTTTCTTAAAGCAAGTATTGTAAACTTGGAGATGAGCTGACTGCTCTAAACCCAGCGAGCTTTGTTTTCTTTTAAAAAGTTCAAACAATAGAAGCAGCATGTTTCCCATAGCCAAGCTCCCATAGAGCTAAAATTTTACTTTTGGCTTTCAACAGTTGTTGGGGTATTGAGGCCAGATGTAGAAGTTACTATCCCCACTCTGTTAAAGCTAAAAGCCGGGGCTCTCTTCCTGTTGCTCGAATTGCATCTGGGACAATGTATTTTATTGACCTTGCCTTTGACAAGGGAGTGTTTATGGGATGCTACTATACTGGAACAGTTGCTGTCTAGTAGTTGCATAATCTATTGTTCTGTTAAGTTTTCTAGTAGAGTTAAGTTACTCCAATTCTTCCTTGTTTCGTTTGTATTTTAACTGTAATGTAAAAATAAAGTGTGTTTTGCTTCAAACCTGGCAGTTTGACCAAACAAATTGCATCCAGAACACAACGCCTTCCACTCACCTTTAAAAATAAAGAAGTTGGGGTCTAGGCTATCTTCTTAATTTATTTTGAGCAGGTTTGGTCTGGTCCATAACAGTTTTGTCTCCACCAAAAAATCAGGCAGCAAAATCCAAACATTCACCACCCTCCAGGTGAAAACATTTTGCATGTCCCTTATAATTCTTCTACCAATTACATTAAATCTGTGCCCTGGTATCTGACCTATCTGGTAGGGAAAACAGGCCTTCCTGTTTATTATATCTAGTGCTCTTTTAACTGTACACAAAATTCCAGCTGTGGCTTAATCGATGTTTCATACATTTCTGGCACTACATCCTCATCAATGAAAGGGAAGCATTTGATGTGCTTTCTTTCCCACCTCATCAACTTGTTCTGCAATGCACTTTCAAGGACATGCGAATGTGCTCCAAGGTTTCTCACTTCCTCTATCTGCCTCATTATCTTGTTTACCATGTAGATTCTAGTTTTGTTTGCCCTCCCCTCACATTCCTCTGGATTGAATTCTATTTGCCTCTTTCCCGCCCACTCAGACAAACAATTACTATCCTTTTGGAGTCTACAGTAATCCTTAAAACTAACAATTCCATGATCAATTTTAACGTTATCTACAAATTTCCCAATCATGTCTCCTACATTTAAATTCAGATTATTAATTTCTCTCTAAACAATTACCTCCCATATAACACATTCGTCAGCGCCAATTCACAGAGCAATATCTCTCCAATCAATTGAATTTAACAAGTAAAGAAATAAATTAGCTAGTTTCAGCATAGATAGGGATAACAAAACAGCACACACAAATACTGCAGTCTATAATATTCAGTGGTTTCTTAACAAGAATCCATGATAGAACTTTGAAGCAAAAGAGGCATCTCCAAATAGAATCAAGATACATGTTGCAAACGCTCAATAGTTTTGATGTGAAGAGATGTTCTTCTAATAGGCAAATTCTGAAAATAACCTGCAAAACACTCACTTACCATTACAGTCAAACTATGCTGAGCCTGTGCTTCATGATCCAACTTTTCAGCTGTTGTCAACATTCCTGTCCTATGATCAAGAAGAAATTTATGCAGGCTTATGGGATCTATACTGCTGTGTCTAGAATATGTTAACTTGCTTTTCTCATCCCTGTCGGTGGCTTTGGTATGTAGAATTTCAGTATTTATGGCAGCATCTTCAGAAATAGTAACATCCTAACTTGGCTTGGAGAACACAGGCCCATTATCATTGTTGTCGAATATTCTAACAAATGTGCACGTTTGACCTGCCTCCAATCCTTGTACAATTACAGTAAAAACCTCTGGAAGAGGTGGGACTTGAATCCATGTCTTTTGGCTCAGAGTTAGGGGCAGTACCATTGCACGACAAGAGCTTTTCATTTGTACAATTGTATTTTTTTTGTTGAAGTTTGATGCTATCTTTTCATTGGTGAGTTGGGGAGGTCTGGTGCTCATCCATGAGGGGAGTTGGAAGGTAATAGACAGTAGTGACTCTAAGAGCACCAGTTTTATAGTTAGACAGGAGTTAGAGCAGGATTTGATCACTCTAATTTTTCTTGCTGATTACTCATGTAACTCAGTTAGAACCATCCAAAGTCTCTGACTCTGCAAGCCAGAGTTCTTGACATTTTTGAAGGTTTCACACACTGAGTATCATCTATCAGAAGTTTCATCTTCTTGTGCACTATTTGTGGAGTCAGCTGCACTGGGATTTTGTCATTCTCCAGACAAGTATTTCTGGTCTATGCAGCTACATTTACTATCTTCCTATTGGAACATGTGGACGTTGTTTACAAATAAAAATGCCCTGTTTCTCCTGTACCAAGAACAATAGAGTCATAGAGATCTGCAGCGCTGAAAAAGGCCTTTTGCCCATCAGGTCTGTACCATTCAAAAGCAAACCACCTAACTATTCTAAATAAAAACCAAAAGAACTGCAGATGCTGTAAATCAGGAACAAAAGCAGAAGTTATTGGAAAAGCTCAGCAGGTCCGACAGCATTTATGAAGAAAAAAATCAGAGTTAATATTTCGGGTCTGGTGACCCTTCCTCAGAACTGGACCCGAAACACTAACTCTGACTTTTTTCTTCACAGATGCTGCCAGACCTGCTGAGCTTTTCCAGGAACTTCTGTTTTTGTACCTAACTATTCTAATCCCATTTACAGTACCTGGCCCATAGACCTATATGCCTTAGCATCACAAGTGTACGATACATAAGTCTAAATATTTTTTAAATGTCATGAGAGTTGGTGCCTCTACCACCATTACAGGCAGTCAGTTTCAGATTCCCATCATTCCCAGGGTGAAAAAAAACCTTTCCTCACATTCCCTTAAACCTCTTTTCCTGTACCTTAAATTGATGATGTCTGGTTATTGATCCCTCCACCCAGGGGAATGGTGCTTCTTGTATACTCAATCTATGACCCTCATGACTTATACATCTCAATCACATCCCTCTTAAGTCTCCTCTGTTTCCACAAAAACAACCTCAGTCAACCCAAGCTCTATTCATAACTAAAACAGTGCAGCCTGGGCAATATCCTGATAAATCTCTTCGACACCCTTACCAATGTAATCACATCCCTTCTGTAAGTGGATTATTTTAATAGTTCTGGAATTTCTGGAATCCACAATAATTCAAATTAGCTGGGAGAATACGCTTTGGGGTAAATTCCACTTTCCCTTGAATCATGCTATGGCGTCCAGCCAGCAAAATGGAATCCACCAAACGCATAGAAAATGCATTCATATCACAAATCGAAACAGCTCTCATCTGAATGGCAACGGATGCAACACAGCAATCCCTGAATATGACTTTGTGCACCAGCCCCGTAGTGTGTGCTTGAGATGCATAGTGGGCCTTAAACTGACAACACTCTGATGTAAAGGTGAGAAAGCATGCACTAAGTGCAGCTGAACACATGACTTTCTTTTTCACCATATCAAAATAACCAAAGACAACCATTGTATGTTTAAAAAAAAAATGGACTGCAGTGACTTAAGAAAGCAACTCATCTCCACCTTCTCGAGGGTGGCCAGGATTGGCAATCAACATGCCCTAATCAGCAATGCCCACTTACCCAAATGAATAAACTAAAACAGGACAATGACTTGATTTCAGAATGACAGCATAATCTGAATTAGGTTTAACTCAACATGTCTCATGTAACAGGATCATAAATTTAGCTGAGCTCCTCATTTGCCTGTACAGAAACATTTTCTTTCAGAAGTTATAGGCCATGGTTTGAAAATTTACCTCTTTCTCATTTTGAAATTGAAATTACTAGTATAATTCTTACATAGCTATGCTTCAGAATGCATAAATTTGCAGCCTTGAATACAGAGTTTTGTGCTGGAAGTCTCATGTGTCTTTTGGGAAGGTGTTAATAAAACAGCATTTTGATTGGCAGATATTTTGTTGTTATGTTAGAAACGTGATATCTTCCTCTTCAAAGGACTGTCTTGAGCTGCAAAAAGAAGTCTTCATCTAATTTGTACTCTAATTTACATTGATCGAATAGCCTTTTGAAAGCCACTGATGTCTTTAACTGCAAGACATTGCAAGTTTATTTTCTTGCTTATTATCTTTTGACTGAAGCTTCTTTTTTCTCTAATACCTAGGTAAAGTTATTTGCATATTTATAATCTTTCATTCAACTTAATTCAAAGTTATTTTCCAGGTAACCTATCAATCAAATAGTTTGGAATCTGAGAAGTCCTTCAATT
The DNA here is from genome assembly GCA_024137785.1 of Ginglymostoma cirratum. Classification (NCBI taxonomy): domain Eukaryota; kingdom Metazoa; phylum Chordata; class Chondrichthyes; order Orectolobiformes; family Ginglymostomatidae; genus Ginglymostoma; species Ginglymostoma cirratum. The sequence goes on from JAHRHZ010000076.1 coordinate 436,505, forward strand.
CAATGATAAAAGAAGAAACATTTCAGAATTAATTCTTATTTCAGAAATTGCCAATGTTTCAGTGATAACATTGGCCCATTTAAAACTAACTGGCTAATATCTTTGGGGTCAGTAAAGATTTACATGTTTCAATGCAAGAATCTCATGATTTCGGAGCCAACTTTCTTACTTGATGCTTCATCAAATACATGATGCTTCTTCAAATGACTTTGTCATTTTTTAATGATGATTCAAAGTTTTTTGCTTTGTGAAAAACATTGTAATCTCTTATGCATGGTTTGATATGAAACATAATTTGAATTAGTCTCTTGGTGAGCTGAAGCGCCTTGCAACTGTCTTTCTGAGCAGTAATAGTTTTATCAGCCAATAGAGTTCAGTGGTTAATTATTCTAAATAGCTAATTACAGCAGTTAATTCATGTACTTACAAATAGAAGTAATGGTTGAAATCGCTTGAGTTATATTATGCTATACAGCAACCATCACAGCAAATTGCTGACTCATCTTATAACATATCAAGGATTATTTAATGCTTTTCTCTTGAAGGCTCTTACGAGAATGCTAAAACCTGATTTAATGCATATGCCTTATTGCGACAACCTTTTCTTTACAACAAACTTTGGACCAAATCAATTGAACTTTTAAATGAAAAATCAGTTTATACTGATTTGTGGTACTAGAAGTAAAAATGTGGCACCATGCCAATTAAACTCCACTTTTCACTGAACCAAGCTTTAATTTCCCATGGGCAGTAAAAAGAAACATCCCCATTGTTTTCTCTCCTCCTTTTCTTTTTAGATGGTTCCGAGGGATTGGAATTATCTGCTCTCAATCTGGTTCCATGCATTAGATACATAGACTATCGTTGCAGGAGTGGTCGATTTGGTCCTTTCATTAGGCAAGAAATTCATGATATGAAACAAAAAAAAAATTGCAGATGCTGGAATCCAATATAAGCAGACAAGAGACTGGAAGAACACAGCAAGTCAGGCAGCGTCTGGAAGAAAGGAGCAGTCAATGTTTAGTATTACCCTTCTTCAGGACTGGTTGTGGGGAAGCTGCAGAGAACGAGAGGGGGTAGTGGAATAGCGGTGATAGGTGGGCACTGGTAGTAGGTACGACCTGGTTGGTCAATGGGAGGGATGAATCTGGCTGGTGGTTGGAAGGGAGGGTCAGAAGGTGGAATGGAAGGGAGGAGGTGGGGCTGGAAAGGGAGCCGGGAGGTGGGTGGGAAGGTTATTTCAATTTGGAGAGAGACCACTTTTGGAGTATTGCTAATTTTGGTTCTCTTTCTTGAGGAGAAATGTAGTTGTTTTGGGGACAGTTCAGAGGAGGTTCATTAGATTGATTCCAGAAGTGAGGGGCTTTGTTTTATGAACAGAGATTAAGCAGTTTAGGCCTATAATCTCTGGAGTTTAGAAGCATGAGAGGAGATCTAATTGAAATACATAGGATGCTAAAGGGTACAACAAAGTAGACATTGAAAGGATATTTTCTCACGTGGGATAATCTAAGATGAGAGGTCATAGTTTTAGGATAAGAGTTAGCAGATGAGAATTTTTTTCTCTTAAAGGGTCGTGAATCTGTGGAACTATTTGAAGTGGATGCTGGGACATTGGGTAAGTATAAAAAGGAGATAGATTTTTAAATAGTAATAGGTCAAAGAGTTATGGAGAGTGGGCAGGAGATGAAATCAGCTATGATCGTATCAAATGGTGAAGCAGACTCGAGAGGCTGAATACCTACTCCTGCTCTTCATTCTTGTATTTGATCCTGTTCCATAGTTCAATATGATCATGGCTGATCATTCAATGCAGTACCCATTCCTGCTTTCTCCCCATATCCTTTGATCCCTTTGGTCCTAAGAATTATATCTACGTCTTTTTCTTGGAAGTCTTCAATGTTTGGTCTCCTGTGGCAGAGAATTCCACACAGTCACCACTCTCTGGATGAAGAAATTTCTCCTTATCTCTGTCCTAAAAGGGACACCCCTTATCCTTAGACTGTGATCCTTAGTTCTGTGATGACTGATAAGCCCAATAAAAAAGCTGAGAGCAAGATGAACATTACATTTAAAATTTGAGAGCCCCATTCAGAAGTCTAATAACAGCGGGAAAGAAACTGATATTGAATCTATTTGGTCGTGTATACAACTTTTATATCTTCTGCCTGATGGAAGAGGGTGGAAGAGAGTACAACTGGGGTGGGATGGTCTTTGATTATGTTGGTTGCTTTCCCAAGGCAACAGAAAGTATGGGTGGAGTCAATGTATGGAAGGCTGGTTTGTGTGATGGACTGGCTATGTTCATGACTCTCTCTAAACACTTGTGGTTTAGATGTTTAATTGTATAACTGGAGGCCATACTGAAAGCTGATCAGAAAATAACATCTCCTTAAAAATGCAATGTGACTATGTTGGAGGTAGTTTTTTATCTGGTGGTGAAAACAATGATTACGATGTCAACCTTCTTAGTTCAACCAGGCAACCAGGCACAAAGCTGAGATCAGGAAAATAGAAGATCCTGATACTGGCCTGAAGAAGATTCAGTGTCATAAGAAGAATTGTGTTTAACCACTAAACCAGAGATTTCTGGGGAACTACTGAATTGAACGAACCAACATGAGCAAACAATTACAGAATGGCTTTCTTTTCACATTTGTGGAAATTGTTATAGATTTTGGGGGAGTGGGGCAATGACATTGATGTTGGTGAATTTCCTTTTAGCACAAGCTACCTTCACAAAGAACATAGATAGCAATCTATTACATTGTCAAACATTCCTAAAGCACTTCATTGGCAGGCGGAACTCTAAACATTGTGTCATATGAATAGTTACAATGGAGCAGCAGGTAACATGACGCGGGCACAAAGTTGCATTTACACATTGACAAAATGTTACTTACTACATAACAGGGCTGATAGAGCCAATGGAAACATGAAATCACACAAATCGTAAGATGAATTGCGAACAGGTTATACACTGAATTGGCTGAGATAGAAAAACAAGTAACAGAACAGGAGTCAAATCCCTTGATGGATTCATAATATCTCGCATTTTTTCATTGAGCAAACAACCTGTAACACTTTCCCAGATAACAGGCATGGGGCTGGATGAACACAGCAGGCCAAGCAGCATCATAGGAGCAGGAAAACTTGACGTTTCGGGCCTAAACCCTTCATCAGAAATGGGGGAGGGGAAGAGGGTTCTGAAATAAATAGGGAGAGAGGGGGAGGCGGATAGAGGACGGATAGAGGAGAGGATAGGTGGAGAGGAGGCAGACAAGTCGAAGAGGCGGGGATGGAGCCAGTAAAGGTGAGTGTAGGTAGGCGGGTGAGGAGGAGATAGGTCAGTCCAGGGAGGACGGACAGGTCAAGGGGGCGGGATGATGTTAGTAGATAGGAGATGGGGGTGTGGCTTGAGGTGAGAGGAAAAACAGGTTAGGGAGGTGGAGGTGAGCTGGGCTGGTTTTGGGATGCGGTTGGGGGAGGGGAGATTTTGAAGCACATTGATGCCATTGGGCTGCAGGGTTCCCAGGCTGAATATGATTTGCTGTTCATGCAGCCTTCGGGTGGCATCACTGTGGCATTGCAGGAGGCCTTGTAACCGCAGGAAGTGCTACACCTGCCCCCACACCTCCTCCCTCACCCCAATCCCAGGCCCCAAGAAGACTTTCCACATCAGGCAGAGGTTCACCTGCACATCTGCCAATGTGGTATACTGCATCCGCTGTACCCGTTGTGGCTTCCTCTACATCGGGGAAACCAAGCGGAGGCTTGGGGACCGCTTTGCAGAACACCTGCGCTCAGTTCGCAACAAACAACTGCACCTTCCAGTCGCGAACCATTTCAACTCCCCCTCCCATTCCTCAGATGACAT
>JAHRHZ010000076.1:440481-545268 GCA_024137785.1 Ginglymostoma cirratum
CCCCCTACCTACACTCACCTTTACTGGCTCCATCCCCGCCTCTTCGAAGTGTCTGCCTCCTCTCCACCTATCCTCTCCTCTATCCATCCTCTATCCACCTCCCCCTCTCTCCCTATTTATTTCAGAACCCTCTTCCCCTCCCCCATTTCTGATGAAGGGTTTAGGCCCGAAACATCATTTTTCCTGCTCCTATGATGCTGCTTGACCTGCTGTGTTCATCCAGCCCCATACTTGTTATCTCAGATTCTCCAGCATCTGCAGTACCTTTTATCTCTGATACACTTTCCCAGATGACCACTCCTGACATTTTGTGCTATTTGCCATCTCTATCAATATGTGGTCATGAGAAAATTGGATTGAGGTAGCTCATGGTCATCCATAGATAACACGGTGTAGAGCTGGAGGAACACAGCAGGCCACGCAGCATCAGAGGAGCAGGAAATCTGACAGTGTTCTGAAGAAGAAGGGTCCTGACCCGGATCTGAAGAAGAAGGGTCCCGACCCGAAACATCAACTTTCCTGCTCCTCTGATGCTGCCTGGCCTGCTGTCTTCCTTTAGCTCTGCACTGTGTTATCTCTGACTCCAGCATCAGCAGGTCTTAATATCTCTCATGGTCATCCATTCTTCTTTCTCTTTGCTTTGCCTCAGACCTATTTAGTAATTTATTTGCTACTGAATTTGTGGTTTCCTCAACAGGCTCAGAACAGAAGGCTCTTGTCTAGGGGTAGTCTGAAATGCAGATGTCATCAATAGGCAAGTGAGTATCCTGGATTTCTAGACCAGGCAATTACTTTTTACAGGGTTTCCAACTCTAGTTGGAATTTTCAGGCCCTTGTCTCCACCCATAGACTATGGGCGAAATCGGTAGAATGTGTCAATGTTACATGACTATTAACATTGATAAATCCTTTTGAATTTGTTAACCTGAGACGATTTATACAAGTTATCAAACATGTTGTTAGCTGCCATGATCTGAAGTACATAACATTTCCATTTAGTACAGGACAACAATTAGTGTTGTGCTACAAATTATAGATTGGACATTCCCGTAATGAACCATGCTAAGGGCAAAAGTTGAAATAGCTGTGCTATAGAATATTTGAAGTCATTAGCAGTATTTGTAGCCTACACAGTTGCATTGTTGATTCAATGCAATTATTTGCCACCAAATGATTGGATATGAAGCACTTAATCCTTTTTATGGTAATCAAATCCTAAATTACTGCCATACTTATTAAAATCAAGAAAGAAAAACTGAAATTAGAATTGTAGTTAATTTTACATGTCAGTTTTACTTTACCTATAAGCACATTCTACAGAATAATACTATTTCAGTACCATAATTAAATAACTTATTTTATTTACCTACGCTGCAACTATGGACAAAACTCCAAATAAGGCAGATAACTGTCACTTTCGCTTCTCATTTCTTTTCAGGTCTTCATCTGAGGGTGATGTATGCATCCTATATTAATGCAGAACTCTGTAGGACATTAAGTTTGAAATCAACCTGTCTCTTACAAATCCAACTTGTTTATTTGTCTTTCTGTTCCAAAATATGAGGTAAGAATGAAAATGAAAATACACTTATAAACGTGATTTATTGTTACAATTCTAATCATTATTAAAGACATTTGTTGTTGTATTGTGACAAAGATTTTGGATCAGTGTTTATGGAACAAGCTGCCAGAGGAAGTGACGGAGGCTGATACAATTATAAAATTTAAAGGCATCTGGATGGGTAAATGAATAGGAAGGGTTTAGAGGGCTGTAGGCCAAATGCTGGCAAATGGTACTAGATGAATTTAGATATCTGATCATCACAGATGGGTCTGTCTGACCGAAGGGTTTGTTGCCATGCTGTACAACCCTGTGATTCTATCGTCAGTCCTGTACATTTAAGACAGGGAATACCTACTCTTAGTCAACCTCTGTGTAAAGGAGTCAGTGGACTCAATCAGTTATGTTTGTGTAATGTTCAGTAACATTGGTAAGCATATAAACTAGACAATGGGCTGAAATTTCTCATGTTTTTACAAAGTGGTTTTTTTGAGGGAGATTCATAGTGTCAAGTCCAGTAATGCTCTTGACGACATTTCTCATGCAATCCCTTGCTCTCCACCTGATTAATTATGCGTCTGGGCTCTTACGACACCCGTCTCATGGAATTGGATAACAGGAGAGGTGGAATTTCTCTCTGATGCTAAGACTTTTTGAATTGCCATCTGTCGCCTTGACATTTAAACCCCAAATGTACAACACTTCAGATGGCACCAGCCTGAAATTGCCCTCAGATTATGCTTCCGCATCATTGTCCTAGAGAAATCGCCAAGAAAGACAAATCACCAGGCACTGCTTTCTCCTGCCGACTGGCAAAGGAGGCAACAGCACCAGGCTCAGCCAGATTGGATCCAGCTAACAAGTTGGGTCAGGCAGTATCCTGAGTGAAACGTAATGCACAGTGGTGCAAGAAGAAGGTTAATAATTTTCAGTCCTCACACATCTTCTCAACCTAACCCTCGCAGAGCCAGTGTTCATGCTCACTCTGCCACAGAACATGCCACTCACTGACTCTTATGGACTACAACACTGACTATTGCATGGATTACGTTCACTCAATATCTCCTACCAATCTCATCCTTCCAAACTACTAAACCTTCCTGTGCTTTGTGCTTCCTGATCACTCACTGTGGACACTTCACCCACTTCATTGGCACTACTAACTGCCTTCATCCATTTCCGCCATATTCAACCCCTCCTTATGTCCGGTTATAATCAGTAAAAACATGTCAGAATCTGGTTGAGAGCGCGAAGACTGGCAGATGGATGGTGGATAGAAGGCTCCTCAGGCCATATGAGAATACAATTTTGGATTTGGATATGGAAGAGTTTTGGCCACTTATGTGGAGTTAGAAAGACCTCCATGGCAATCAACAATAACTTTGATTGTGCTGTACTGTGTGCACTCGTTACCACCAATTCTCAGTCTGCATTAGCTTGTTATTCCTCTCAAACAGCCAATTCCCTGTGTTTCTTACAGAGGCACTCACAACATCCAGCAAACCTCCATGGGGCAAGGCCAGCACATTCCCTCTAAACCTTCTGTCCTGTCCCTTAAATTGATGACCCCTTGGTCATTGATCACTCTACCCAGGGGTATATGACCCTCATAATTTCATCTGAGGAAGAACCCACTCAACCTTCAAACGGTAAACCAGTACCCTCCACCAGCTCAGACAGATACACTCATGAGGGTGCTCTTCCTAGATTAGAATTGAGAGTACAATCGAGTGAGCACAGCACTGACACATTTCCACAGCTGGTCAGGAGGAAACACCCAGGTCTCCCTGGAGATCAGTCTTACATCCTTTTGATTAAGGCAGGAAGTCAGACTACAAAACGTGGAAGGCTGTTGCAAGTTATAAAAAACTGTTAGGAGAAGATAAATTCCAAATACCATGTGGATCAAAATTTAATGGAACAACTAAATTACAAACTACTCACTGGTCAGGTTATTTGACCAATATCTACAGTGCTGTAATTGGCAGCACATAAATGTCTTCTCCAAAGGTTCCGGATAATTAAGTATAATGCATCATCAAAAGGAAATGTTCTGCCCTGCCTCTGTATTATTGCCTGATGTTAATTAACTAACATTCAGCACAGAAAATTAGTACACCAATCCAGTCTATCCACCAAATTCCTTATATCTTTCGAATGTATCATTTAATGCCCACTTCCGTGAATTTGGGTTCAAGCCAAAATGGCCAAGGTGAAGGCAAGTTCATGTCCTTTCTGGAGGTTTGGGATTCTTTAAAGTGCTATTCATGTCATCACTGACGTCTACAGCACACAAAACAGCTCTTTGACCCACTGAGTCTGCACTGATCAAATACAAGCAGTTAACAATTCTAATCTCATTTTACTGCACTTGGCCCATAGTCTTGTATACCTTGGCATTACAAGTGCACATCCAAATCCTTCTTAAGTATTATGAGTATATCTACCTCTACCACACTGAGAGGCAGTCTGTTCTAGATTCCTACCATGCTCTGAATGAAAAAAAACTTTCCTCACATTCCCTCTAAACCTTCTGTCCTGTCCCTTAAATTGATGACCCCTTGGTCATTGATCACTCTACCCAGGGATATATGACCCTCATAATTTTATACATCTTAATCGCTTCCTCCCGGCCCTCCATTCACCTTTGCGCTAAAGAAAACAACACCAGTCTGTCCAATATCTCTTCATAACTAAAACTAAAGCCCAGGCAATATCCTGGTAAATCTCTTCTGTGCCCTGAACAGCACAATCACATCCCTTCTAAAACTGTAGATTCCAGAACTGCACGTATCGTTCTAACTGTGGCCTAGCCAATGCTTTATATAATGCCAGCAATAACCTCCTGGCTTGTAAACCCTATCCCTTGACTAATAAAGGAAAATATCCCATATGCCTTCTTATTTTAACCTGTCTCACTCCTTAAGGGACCATGTACATGCACACCAAGGTCCCTCTGATTCCCAAGGTCCTATAATTCATCACATATGCCCTTCCCTTCTTTGCCCTGCCCAAATGCATCACCTCACACTAATCTGAATTGAATTTCATTTACCACTGATCTGCCCATCAAACCTACTCTTAACTATCCTCCTGCCACCTAAAGCTATCTTCCTCACTCTTTACAACCCTACCAAATTTCATATTACCTGTGAACTTACTGATCAACCCATCTACAGTCAAGTCTAAATCATTTATATCAACCAACATCAGCAACAGCCCTAATACTGATCACTGTGAAACCACACTGGATGAAATTAGTGATTTCTTGGGACGTCACTCCTGTTGATTTGATCTCAATGCAGGAAGTTGTGTGCTGTCACTATGCCAAAATCCCCTGCTCTGGTCCCACTCATTTGTTCTGTTTGGGAAAAACTGCAGGCCACTCCTCTGAGTCTGCCTCACTGCAATGACTTCAGGCCACTGTTCCCCTGCTCTGTGTTCCATGCCCCACATGCTCAATGAATAACTTTATGATCCTGAAGCTGAAGGAGTTCACATATGTGTTCTGGAATCCTCAAAACCTTCTATTTTTGTGCAGGCTTTCCAAAATATCCTGTTATTCCTGCTTGGACACTGAAGTCTTTAACAGTGATATTAAATGTAATGGAAATGGTCCCTGTTGTGAAATACATGCCAGCCTATATTACTCTCCTGCCTTTGCTCTTGTGGACTTGCACAGGGTGAACCTCACAATGTATACTGCTTTATATAATCATCCATACTACATGAGTTGTTTGTCTTTAACGTGATGCGCGCTAAATTAGGATTTACCAATGCCTGTCTTCTCCTATCTCACTCACCCACTTTTTGTTATTGGACTCAATATGGAAAAGAGACATAAGGATTCGCACATAATGAAGACATTGGGTGGATGAGTGGCTACTCAAAGCAGCAATACCCTGTCATAAATAATCTGCATGATATTTCCAGTGAGATTTCAACTCTTGATAATCTACCGCCCGGAACGTTCATGACATTGTCTTCCTTTGCAGACAGTATAGAATCTCTACAGTATCAAAGCAGGCCACTTTGCCCATCAACCCTCCAAACAGCATGCCACCCTTGCAACCATGCATTTCCTGTGGCTAATCCACTTAGTTTGCACATTCTTGGATATTATGGGCAATTTAGCATGACCCATCCACCTAACCTGCCCATCTTTGGTCAGTGGCAGATACGGGGAGAAAGTGAAAACTCCAAACAAACAGTCACCTGCAAGTGGAATTGAATCTGGGCTCCCTGGTGCTGTGACACAGCAATGCCAACCACTTACCATGCCACCCTTAAACTCTCATTCCTTGATCAAGCATCAAACCTGGGTCATGGTGATGAAAGTGCTAAATCCTAATCACTAGTCCACTGGGAAATATATGGATGGTTGCTCACCCTCTTGCCACCTTCATGCATTGAAGGAAAGACGGTAATTCATTACTGGCAGTTTCACGTTGTCAGGTTACTAAATATATTTCTCTATTGCAGCTAACTCCTTTGTGCCAAGTTGTAGCTGATTTGCTCTGTCACTTCTCACTGGTACCGGACAGCTCACCAAGTGCATCTCTGTTTGTACTTCATCTGAACGATTTGGATGAGAATTAAAGAAGCATGGTTAGTACGTTTGTGAATGACATCAAAAGTGGTGGTACAGTCGACAGTGAAGAAGGTTATCTAAGATTACACAGGAATATTGATCAATTGGGCCAATGGGCTGAGGAGTAGCAGCCAAAGTTTAATTTGGATAAGTGCGAGGTATTACATTTTGGGAAAACAAACAAGAGCAGGATTTATGCAGTTAATGCTCGGGCCCTGGGTAGTGTTGTCAAACAGAGGGACCTGGGGGATTAGGAAAATAGTTCTTGAAAAGTTGCATCGCAAGTAGACAGGACGGTTAAGAGATAACAAGGTGTAGATCTGGATGAACACAGCAGGCCAGGCAGCATCAGAGGAGCAGGAAAGCTGATGTTTTGGGTCTGGACCCTTCTTCAGAAAGATGGTAGTTAAGAAGCTTTTTAGCACACTAGCTTTCATTGCTCAGCCCATTGAATGTAAGAGTTGGAGCATGATGTTGAGGTTGTACAGGACATTGGTGAGGCCACTTTGGAGTACTGTGTGCAGTTCTGGTTATGCTGCTATATGAAGGATGTTATCAAATGGGAGACTGCTCAGAAAAGACTTACAAGGATGTTAGCAGGACTGGAGAGTTTGAGTTACAAAGATCGGTTGGGAAGGCTGGGACTATTTTCACTGGAGTGTAAGAAGTTGAGGGGTGACCTTAAAGAGATTTATAAAGTCATAAGGGGCATAGATAAGGTGAATAGCAAAGGTCTTTTCCCTAATATGGAGGAGTTCAAAACTAGGGGGCATATCTTTAAGATGAGAGGAGAAAGATTTAGAAGGCACACAAGGGACAACCTTTTCACACAGAGGGTGGTTCATGTGTGGAATGAACCGACAGAGGAAGTGGTAGGTGCAGATATGGTTACGACATTTAAAAGACATTTGGATAGGTATATAAATAGGAAAGATTTGGAGGGATATAGGCCAATGGTAGGCAAATGGAGCTAGTTTAGTTTGAGAATGCTGTACGACTCTGACTCTAACGCAGATGCAAGTAACACATTTGAGTGAGCAGCAGCCATAATTTAGCTCTCAGGCTTTATTTCATTACACCAAACCTTGATTCACCAAACCCTATACCAAGAAATTGAGGCTTTTGAGATAAGCAGGATGATTGCTGTGGGAGGGGCAGGAAGGAGTGAGGTTTGGTTTTAAGGGAAATAGATGGGGAGATGGTAGAGATCATGGTTTGGGAAGGGATGGAAGTTTTTGAGCATGGAAGTCCCATAGCTTCTTTCTGCACCCAAAGGAACTTTCCATTTCCTACCAGCCTAAAGGCAAATCTATAAAAGCAAATAAAACTCACTTTCTCCTCAATCTGTTGCTCATAGGTTTCCCTCATGGCAACAGAGCCCAATCTAGCTGAAAGCTTGCTAAAATAATAATGAGGCCTGAATGATATTATCAATCCTGAATTTGTATTTCAGTGAGTTGCTTATCTGCTAACGTGGTGTAAAGAAGGTATGCAGCACAAGCCAATATTTCAGTGTCACGCATATTCCATATTTTCACCAGTTACAACGGTTACAAGATTAAGCCTTTACATTTTAGTATGATCTTTAGTTTGCTTTGTTGGTTAGTTCATTACATTCTTCAGTAATTTCTTGTAGTTGTTTAATTAGAGTTCTATATTCCACCAGTAGATACAATGATTTTTCACAAGGGTTTACTTGAAGAATTTGATACCCAGGCTTTTAAAATGGCAGAAATCTATGCATTAAAACTAGTTGCATTGTGTAGCAAGTACACATCAGAAAACCAAAAGAACTACCGATGCTGTAAATCAGAAATAAAAACAAAAATTGCTGGAAAAGCTCAGCAGGTTCCTCAGTCAAAGAATAGTTACTGGACCGGAAAGGTCAACTCTGATTTCTCTCCACAAATGCTGCCAGACTTGCTCAGCTTTTCCAGCAATTTCTGTTTCTGATACACATCAGAAATCTGAGCATGCAGCTCAGCAGAGCCTGTGGGATGTTGCAAAATATATCCCATTGACATTTGAGCGAATAGAAATTTATGAAAAGTGTCATAGGTAGATTTGATCTTAGACCCTGAAAGCATGCTTTCAATTAAAAATTTGCATCCAATTTCTTTCATATTGTTGAGCCTTTCAAAAATCAACAGAATCCACGTCTGCTCTGAGAAAGTGACGGTTTTGCTGTACCAGTTAGATATGCTGCTGAGCCGGATCGCTGAGGCACTATAGGACTGCTTCCCAACATGCCGCTAAAGCTGCAGAATTAATTGGGGCAGGTTTAATATAAGCTCCGTTTGTCAATATTTTACTTTAGTTTGATGTGTATTGAGATCCACTTGCTACCCAAATTATACTCCCTGCCAAAATAATACTATAATTTTCTGCTCCCTTCTCTATCTGGAATTTCTAACAGTAAATTATTCAGGAGATTCTTTATTACATGAATTTGCACTGATGCCCATTAATAAATGTATTAATTAATTTGCACTGAATTGTAAGTTGCAAGTGCTTTGAATGCTTAAAAATTGTGCAGAAGTAAATAAACCTCCGAGCCATTTGAAGTAATATTAATAGACCATAAAATCAAATGGGACGGAAATATTTGAAAAAAAATGTTAGAAGTTCTAAATAAATTTGGAAGCAACTGAGCCATTGGAATTCATTACAATAAGAAATGCCAAAACTAACATTTCAGATCAAGAATAAAATCGAGTGAAACTGTTCTGTGTAAGGAGTACAGTACAGATTTCAAACATTTCTACAAAAGGAAAACCTTTCTGAGTGCAGACCTATGACTCTGCCCAGATGGAACATTACTTTCAGAATTATAATAGCAATTAACTGGAGCAAGTGGTTTGGAGGTTGACAATTGCCACAGGAGAAAATGCACACACAAGATGGAAAATGACATGTTACCATGCTCCTTTCATTTTCTTCACACTTAATGACAAGGTCACAATAAGGGCAAGAATTCTATGCTAAATATAGGGATTACGCACCTACAATTAGATGAGAAAAGCTGGTTGATACGCCACATAACTTGTTCTATGTGACTGATTATAAGCATTTGCTCAAGATAACTCAGAGAGAGAGTCTATCAGCTGATACTGGGCTAATAGTTTTTTCTTGAAACCTTGGAAAAATCTGTACAAGTTGCTTAACTTATAACTGACAAAAACACAAAATGTTATATTGACTTGTCACTTTACATTCAAATATATATTGACATGGCAAATAAATTTTGTAAATGACCTCTGAAATATGTTTACAAGCATAAAATAATGACTCCACCCAATATCAGCACAATGTAAATGTTTGAAAATGTAATGCATTTGAAAGTTTAAAACATGTGAGGCCTTTTGTGGCCCTTGAGATAGGAATCTTTATAATTAATTATGATAATTTTAAAATTTATATCGCAAGTTGACAACTCCCATCGCCAAATTGCTTTTTTATGGTTCGACAGAAATTTATGGTTCAATGTGAAATGTACTTGGCACAGCAAATTTTGTAGAACTGCTGTGTAGTTACAAGCTTCTGTTATAATGATGTGCTGAAGCTGATAAATAACTTTTCATAATTGAGTCTACCACAGTGGAGTCAAGGTGATTTTAAGTATTCAGAGTGTAGAATTTTAATGAGCTATCAGTAAAATTAATGGTAATAACTACAGTGAATGATGCTCTGGAATACTGGAAAGAATTTGAAGGAAAATATATAATCATAGTTAAATTACATTCCTCTTTTGAAATAAAATAAAATTGATGGATAAAACATTTCCTAAAATAACATTTTCTGGACAATGCAAGTTGAAATGCATTTGTCAAATAGTTTATAATCAGTTTTAAAGATTTATCTGCTTTCAGAATGGAGTTGGGTGACTAAATGTGTGATTAAAGCATTGTTTGCTTTCTGTTGACTGATATGATCATTCATAACCAGGTGGGCAGAGTATAAGACTCTGTGCTTGTCGGATAAATTAAATGTACTTCCATCCTTAAATACTCCAGTGTATGGGCAGATTAGCAAATCCACCTCTGACACCCTCTAGTATTTGTAGTGATGTTGGTCAATTAGTCCAATAAGTACTAAGCTATTAGCTTAAGTATTTCACAGACTGATGATGCAGCCCATGCCTATTTTATTACAAAGAGGAATCATTGCAAGAAGAGCACTCTGATCTTGAGAATTTAGGCTCAAGTGTTGCTGTGTAAATGTTGTTGACTCAAGTTCATCTTGATGAACGCTCTAAACTGGAAAAAATACTATTCTATATGAGTTCCTAAATTGTCATTTGTTAACTCTTCTGTATGTAATCTTCTATTATCATTAGAATCACTACAAGTGCAGGAACAGGCCATTCAGCCCATCAAATTTACAATGACCCTCCAAAGAACAACACACCTGAACCCTCACCCAATGTTATCCTTGTAACCCTGCATTTACCATGGCTAATCCACCTAACCTGCACATCTTTAGACTGTGGGAGGAAACCAGATCACCCAGAGAAAACCCACGCAGACAACCTGCAAATTCCACACAGACAGTTGCTCAAGGGTACAATTAAACCCAGGACACTGGCGCTGTGAGGCAGCGGTGCTAACCACTGAGCCACCATGTCACCCTGTGCCACCCTATGTCCCTGTGAAGGATCTTGAAGTGCTCTTCTAAATCAATGGTGCCACCTGAATGCAACTAGTTGTTTTTAAAATGAGAATCTGGAATTTCCAACGGAATTGGTATCAGTAAAAACAAAAAAAAATGAGAAGCACTACAACAAAATTAAAATTATCACATATGATTTTTCTTTCACCGTTTGTGGTGTTCGTCTGCGAATATAACAGGGGAATGGAAGAAATCCACAGAGAGTTGGGGCCAAAAAAAATCAAACAAATGAAAGGAGAAACCTGAAAATAATAATCTCTATGTTATTGCTATTATGACATAAAGAATTTTTTTTCCAGAATCCTCACTTGATGGAAATTCCATATTGAAAGCATCACACTGCGTATAGTTTCTTAATAAATCTGGTTTCTAAGCATTTCCCATTCCCACTAAAATCACCTATTTTGGACAATGTGTTAAAAAAATTTAATTTAGCGATGTGGTTTACTTCTATCCCTATCCCCATCACTGAGTGCTCCATTATCAACAACCTGGGGTCATCATTGATCAGAAACTGAATTGGGCTAGCTATTTAAATAAAGAATCTTCAAGAGCATTTTGGCTCTGTATTGAGTAACTCATCTCCTGACACCCCAAAGCCTGCCCATCATTTAAAATTCACAAGTCAGGAATGCGATGGAATATTCTACACAGTCTGGGATGAGTGCTTCTCCAAAAACAGTCAAGAAGTTTGACATCAACTGGTTTAAGCAAAGCATTTGATTTTATTGTCATATGTATTTGGAAAAGTACAGTAAAAAGAGTTTTGTTACCACAATCTGGCGTCATTTTGGATTACAAAATGAATAAAAAGAAATTACTTAAATAGAACTGCATCTTCTGTTCAATTGACAGAAAAATATAATGACAGAAAAATAGGAAATAATGTCCTACTTTACAGTCCTTCATGTCAAGCACTGCTCTGTGTTTTCTTAAGGTCTCTGGGGTTTCTGTAAAATCAGGTCTCTGGAAAATTACACCAATGAGTAGCCAGGTTTGCAGATACATTTATATCTTTGTGTACCTCCGATGTTCGTTAATTCCTGTTGTTTAACGTTCTGCACTTCTGAGGTTTCTCTTTCTATTCTCCTGTCGAGACTATATGAGGCTGGAATGATAAAGGGTTGGTGAACCAATTAGGCTTTCCCTGTATTATTACCTCATCGAGAGACACACGACAATTTATTCACTCTGTCCATTATATTTTATATTTCCTTGCAAAAGAATTCTGAAATCTGCTTGTCAAATGCTTTAATTTTCAGTATATTTTCCAAACTCTAACCATTATTTTGAAGGCAAAAAATGATCGTTCCCTTCTACTATGTTGACTGCACATGCTTAAATTCCTGTTAATTTTTGTTGGGAAATTTACATTTCATATGGCCTGCCTGGGTGCCAGAGGATTGATGGCTGGAAAATTTCATCTAGGACTAAAATAAACTGTGTTGACTTTTGTCTCAAATAAGCTGGCTGTACACAGGGCATTTCACTTCTGGTCTCCTTCCTCTTGGTTTCGTTAACAAATGCTGGAAGAGCTCTGGAGTTACCTCAAGTGCAAGTAGAAACACGGACCTTGAGGGGATAGGCTCATCGTCTCTCATATAGGAGACATTGTAATCGTTTAGTGCTCCTTGCAGCTCACTGTTAGCCAGCAAACACTTTGTGACATTCCTGGTTGATTGCAAAACAAAACGTGCAGTTCAATGGAGAGTAGACAGCCATGTGAAAGATTCTCGTTAAGGCTTATCCAATAAAGCAGTGATTGCTGTCATTTTTTACTTTATGCTAAAAAAAATGTAATGAATTCTGCTTAGCTTTAACCTGACATTATTAGCCTGTTTTTGGTACTTCGCAGGGAGAATTTTGCTCTTACCTAGAAGCCAACAATTTTGAGGCTCATTTGAAATTGGGCTTTAGGGTTTATCTGAATAATCCTGTCAAGCCGTAGGTGACTATTACACCTCCTGAAACTGTTCAGCAATTTCCTCTGGACTAACTTTAGCTGGAGTGTGGCTTGTGGTGCTGTGATTAGTATCCCTGTATTGGTCCTTGGATTTTGTTGTGTAAGACAATTGCTGTGAAAGAAATACACAAATATAAACTAAAGCTGTTCCGACTCTGAGATAGGTAACACTGCCAATGAGCAGTACATTGGGCAGTTTGGAGCAGTTCAGGTAGCCAGTAGCCTGGCATGCCAACCCAATGAAGATGCAAATATCTCAATTACTTTTGTTGGGGTCAGTTAATATGCCAACAATTAAATGTAACCTGTAGATTTTCACTGAGTTACAAAAACTGCATCCTGTTATCTAAAGCAAAACCATCTTCTGTTGAACCTTATTTGTGGTCTACCTTCTGCTACAGATTACACAATAGCCCCTAGATTAACACAGGAAGGAGGATTGATAATAGCATTCTCGCTCAACTACAAGTGTTTGCTACCCATGCATCACATTGGATTATAACAAGGTGACAATGATAGCTCTCTCATCACTGTTATAACAGATTCATACCCCATTCCAAGACCCGCTAGAGTAGATATTGACCTAAAATTTATGGGATAGCTAAAATGAAGTTAATTAAAATAAGGAGAAAACATGAAAGCTTGGTGGTGCTCATGGTCATAGTTTAAGCATAAGCGTTAACCCTTTTAGGACTGAGATAAGGAGGAATTTCTTCATCCAGAGAGTGGTGAACCAGTGGATTTCACTACTACAGAAAGTAATTGAAGCCAAAATATGTGTTTTTAAGAAGGAGTTCTAGCTATTGTGGCTAAAGAGGTAAGGGATATGGGGGAGAGGGCATGATTAGGGTATTGAACTCAATGAGCAGCAATGATCATAGTGAATGGTGGATCAGGATGAAGGGGTTAAATGGCTTACTCCAGCTTCTATCTTCTATGCTTCTCATGCTTAAAGAGGTCATTGGTTTAATTGTGTTTAAGAACTGAAGATGGGTCACTGGACCAAAATGTTGACTCTGCTTGCTCTCCACAGATGCTGCCAAACCTGCTGTCCATTTTCCAGTCATTTTTATTTTTGTTGTGGAAAACACAATGTTTGTGATTTTTGCTCATAGTCAAACTGATCACTTGTTGGAGTCTGGACAGTGTCAAGACTTTGAACGTGCATCTTCTTTGTATGGAATAATATGAAACAATCATGCCTCATGGCAAAATTAACAAACTGAGGAGGCTTGCTCCTATTTCCTACATTTTTATGTCTGATCAACAGTTTGAACTGAGACTGGGCAGGCTGATCACCTGTTCTTAACTGATCTTTGGTCAAGTCCAAGTAAAAGTGATTATAAGCATGGACTATTTTGATTGACAGACCCTCTAGTGTAGCTTAAAACAAAACAAGTCATCTGTTTTATTTTCCCAGTTCTAATAGGCTGTAGTATCTGCAGTTGTGGCTATTTTATTTTGTCAGCTAAGTCTCCTGTGAATGCTTGTGTGAACTTTAGAAGTAAAGAATGATTTCTTGGCAGGAGGTTGTGAAAAGTGTAACTGTTTGTAAGGGTTATTAAAGGATTACCAGACTTTTATGAAGTTAATGAATGAACATTTGAGAAGTAATCAACAGTTTATGTTAGGAATGGATATTCTTTTTTGTTGTCCTAAGTGTGTTTGATTGTCAGTTCCATCAGATTCTTACAGGTTTCTTTTTCCCTCTCTATTTAAAAGCCTTCCCATTATTAGATCAGCATTTAATTGCTTATCCCTAACGCCCAGAGCACAGTTAAGTTCAATTACATTTCTGTGCGACTGGAATCACATGTAGGCCAGATCAGTTAAAAATAACAGTTTCCTTCACTAAACCTCATTAGTCAACCGGTGCTGTGTTCCTCCAGCTCCACACGGTGTTGTCTCTGACTCCAGCATCAGCAGTTTTTACTATCTCTTAGTGAACCAGATTTTAGGTTTTTTTCTGACAAGCAACAATGGCTTCATGGTCAACGTTCGATTTATGGTTCAGATTTTGTTTTTATTGATTTCAAATTCTGCCATCTGCCATGCGCTATTCAAACCTAGGTCCCCAGAATGTCACATGGCTCTCTGGATCGCTAATCTAATCAAAATTCCATTCATCCACAATACCCTTGGTTCAGCTTGTCTGGAGAAAGACTCCCACTACTGCTTGAACAAGCTGTTGTGTAAACACAATGAACATCGAGTTACTTGCTTTGTAAAGAAAAGTGCAGCAATCCTTTCTTTTTAAAATGGTTCTTTTTCCATTTCAGCTCACAATTAAAAAATACAAAAAAAAGTATGGTTCTTGCGTTGTATTGTAGGTAATAACTATCACTTTTTAAATTTATTGCTTTTAGCAGGCCTCTTGTGGCATACTGTGAGGTCTCTGCTTCTAGACCAGAAGAGCTGGCTTCAAGTCCCACTTATCCTGAGGGTGTACCACAAAGGGCAAATTTTAGGGAAAGGCAATGGCCTAGTGGTGTTATCACTAGATCATTCATCTAAAAACTCAGCTAGTGTTTTGGGAACCTGGGTCCGAATTTTCCCATGGCAATTGGTGGAATTCGCTTTAATTAAAAAAATCTAGAATAAAGAATCAACTGATGACCATGAAACCATTGTCAATTGCCGGAAAAAAACTCATCTTGTTCACTGAAGTCCTTCAGTGAAGGAAACTGCCATCCTTACCTGGTCTGGCCAATATGCGACTCCAGAACCAAACCCAATGTGGTTGTCTCCCAACTGCCCTCTGAAATGGCCTAGCAGGCCATTCAATTGTACCTATCGCTCAAACAAATGAAACTGGATGTATCATCTGGCATTGACCTCGACATTTGAAAAGACAACTGCAGTAACAGCCAACACTGCAAACTCCTCCTGATTGACATCTGGGGGCTCGTGCCAAAATTGGGAGAGCTGTCTCACAGATTAGTCAAGCAACAGCCTGACACAGTCATACTCATGGAATCATACCTTTAGCAGTGTGATGCACTGCAGAAATTCATCCAAGATTCTCAGACAACACCTTCCAAATGCACAACTGCTTCCATCTAGAAGGCCAACGGCGGCAGATACATGGGAACACCACCCTCCGAGGCACTCACCATCCTGACTTGGAAATGTGTGGCCATTCCTTCACTGTCGCTGGGCCAAAATCCTGAAACTCCTAAGGGCAGGTGTAGATCAGGTGGACTGCAGTGGTTCAAGTGGCAGCTCACCACCACCTTCTGAAGGGCATCTAGGGATGGGCAGTAAATGCTGGCCCAGACAGCGATGCCCACATCCCACAAATGAATAAAAAAGTTAGTAACTTTTAGCAATGGTTGTACAATACAGTAGCTATGAATCAATATGTGTGATTTCTATGTATTTTAATATAATTTATGTTAGAGTTTGGATGTTGAACCATGGATCTTGGTTTCTGAGTATGAGCAGGCTTAATGATTAACTTGTCAGTATTTTAACTGGTCAGAGTTGTTTGCTTGTGTTTTAGTGAAAGACTACGTTTAAATATTTTTAAATAATATGATCTATCAAGTCAGATTTCTGTCTGGGATCTGTCTTTTCCAGTAAATAACATCAACTGGGATAATTTTTTATCTTGCTTAAGGCTAAAAGCTTAACTTTTTTAAAATTGAAACGGTTGAAATTAAAAGTGGGTAATGAGTTGTACAAATTTGTAGTTGACAGTCTCCTTAATGTGGGCATGACAATATGGTTTAAACATGTGATGACTGTTTTTACATAGAATCCTATGTGGAAGCAGGCCATTCAGCCTTTCAAGTCCATATTCAACCCTCTGAACAGCATCCCACCCACACCCATCCGTCTCTATAACACCATATTTACCATGTTCAATCCACCTAACCTCACATCTTTGGACTATGAGAGGAAACCAGGGCACCTTGAGGAAACCCTGCAAATATGGGGGAAATGTACAAACTCCAAACAGACAGTCACCTGAAGGTGGAATTGAACCCAGGTCCAGCAGTGCTGTGAGGCTGCAGTGTTAACCACTGACCCACCATATCACCCTAATATTCCCAGCTAATTATTGCAAACTCCCAACAGAGATGAACAATTTTCATTTAAGTAAAATGATATTAAATGCATGTTAGTAACTCAGCAGTTTTTTTTCTGTTTTAGAACAGTAAAACGATGAGGCAGTAAGCAGCAAAGCCCACAAGCATAATCGCTTGAATGGACTGAAATAATTATTTTTGTACGCAACACAATGTTAAATACTTTACTTGCTGGACATTCATTGGACAGCTACAACTCATCAAATACAATTAGACTTATATATAAAAGCTAATTATGTGCAGAAGTGCCAAGCTACAGTTTCTAAAGTACAGAGAAAAGAATATTATGAAGTATGATACTATATTTGTACAATTGTTTTATTTTAAAACATTTGTGAATTGTTTAAATTAAAAACTAGCCCTTTCCTAAAAAGAAACTAGCTGAGTAGCCTATTTTTCATCTTGTATTTGCAGTTTGATTCCTTGATCCATCTAGAAAATGTCCATTATTATGCCTTTAAATCCAAAGTGTTGTAATATTATTGATGTGTTCTTATCCGTACACTATAGAATGTGGCATAGGCAGGTGACAAAAACCTGTATGTTCTCTTTCAGCAACATGTCTGTCATGTTATGCATGCTGGTGATGGTTCTTAATTCTTATATAAATCACCCTGATTAAATTTCAAGAAGCAACAACAAGCTGGAATGTAGTGATGAAGAGGAATGAGTTAATTTAATGCAGATGAGTGAAAGTATTGCTCCTTGTATAATGTGCAGAACTGATCCCAATCCACAGAAACATCATTAACACCTGAATAAATTATACAAATACCAAGGGCTGTCAATACGCAGCAGCTGATATTGAACAGATTTAGAGAATTAGTTAGCAGTGAGAGGCAAGAATGATGCCAGTCAATTTCGACAGATGAACTTGACGAATTGAAAATACCACAGAGTTGCAACATTGAGCTCTTATTTAAATCAATTAGGAGAAGAGCAATGTTGAAGAAAGTGATTAAAAGAAGTTGGAGACTAGATGCAGAACATGTAATAAAAGAAAACACAGATAAATAAAACAGAACACTCTGTGATAAGTTGATTAGTAAGTTGCCACAGTAAAGTTAGGAGCAGGGTAAGACAAATATAATAAAGATTGTACAGACACATGGGAATTGTTAGAAATCTGGAAAAAGGCATCAGTGTCTCTGTAGTAATGAATAATGGGAGTGACTTTTGCCTTACTTTTTAAGCTGTGGGGATAAAGAGATGGCCAAGATGGAGTTTTGTCCTTTAGTTCTCCTCTTAGTGTACAATCTCATCTCTGATAAGAATTTAAGGTGGAGCTACAATCAAGACATTTGTTAAGCATCTGAATTGTAATTTAAAATAGATTGCTATGTTTATTAAAGAGGTTGCATGGCACTTTGGCAGCTAGCACTTAAAATGATGCCCTCTCCTAAAAGCAGCCAGCTATTTGGGAGTAAACATGACATTGATATCGATAACAGGCACTACTGAAAGATTTACTTGCCACTTAATTGGAAATTCACTATTTCATGTCCATTAGCAGGTGAACCCATCAAATAGACCTCTGAAGCACATAATGAAACGTTTCAAGACATTTTGTCAAGATGACAAAAACATTTGGTGCCAGTTATTTGACAAAATCTCTGAAGTCATCACTTAAAAAGAGGTAATGCAGGGCCATTTCACATTATAAGAATTGCCAGGCTATTGGATTTTAGTATCTTGCTCGGGATTCTGTTCCATCTGGATGAGGAATAGGAGGAAGACATGAGACCAGGCAGAGCAGCACCAGCTGCTACAGAAAAAAGGCAAGGGAGCCTGAGAGACAAAGGCAAGGTGCCATCCATCCCCAATGTAGGTACAGGCCATCTCCCCAAATCTAGCCTCCTGTATCAGGACATTCAGTGACACATCATGTTCCCTTAGTTCTTGAGCCAGTCATCCTGTAATATGCTGCCATAGGTCACCTAGAACAGGCCAAAACTTCAGGTGAAGTGGGTTCGAGATTCCATATAAACTGATCCATTAAAATCGCATCTAATCAGAAAATAAATGCAAAACCTGTTTGTCTTTGCTCAAATTATAACAATCATTGACTGGGACTAAATCTGTGTGCCAAATACAGACATTCAAATACATTAGTCATAGAGATCTACAACATGGCATGGAAACAGGTCCTTTGGCCCAAATTGTCCATGCTATCTAGTTTTCACAATTTAAACTAATCCCACTTGCCTGCATTTGGTCCATATTCCTCCATAGCTATCCTATCCATGTACCTGTCTAAATGTTTTTTAAATGATGAAATTGTATTTGCTTCCACCACTACCTCTAGTAGCCTATTCCAGGCAGTCACCACACTCTGTGTGAAAAAAAGTGCACTTTTGGACTCTTTCATTCTCTCCCTTTCACCTTAAACCTATGGCCTCTAGCTTTGGACTCCCCTACCCTGAAAAAAGCTGTCAGCTATCTACCTTATCTATACCTGGATTGATTGATTTAATGTCATGTGTGCTGAAATACAGTGAAAAGCTTTGTTTCTGAGCGGTACAGGCAGATCATAGTAAGCAAAGGATGTACAGATCAAACAGACATAGGTAGAGGCACACAGGTTACATTGCATAGGCTGTATGCTAGACGAGATCAACGTTTCCAAGATCAGCGTTATTTGAGGCTAGAGAGTCCATTCATCTGTCAGATAATAGCTGGGAAGAGGCTGTTCCTGAAACTGCTTGTGCGACTGTTCAGGTTCCTGTATTTTCTGTCTGACAGAAGAGGTTGCAGGAGGTCATTACCAGGGTGAGATGTGTCTTTGATGATGTTGGCAAACTTTCTGCGGCAGTGAGCAATGTAAATAGAGTCCATGGATGGAAGGTTGGCTTTTGTGATGGTCTGGGCTGTGCACACGACTTTCTGTAGTTTCTTACAGTCCTGGGTAGAGCAGTTGTCATACCAGACCATTATGCACCCAGACAGTATGCTTTCAATGGTGCATCTGTAGAAGTTAGTGAGGGACCTTATGGACATGCCAAATTTCCTGAGCTGCCTGAGGAAGGAGAGGTGTTGTTGTGCCTTCTTGACTGTCGCATCTACGTGGGAGGTCCAGGACAGGTTGTCAATTATCATCACTCTAAGGAACTTGATGATCTCCAGCCTCTCAACCTCAGTTCTGTTGATGTAGATGGGGGACACATTCTCCTACTTTCTTTCTGAAGTCAGTGATCATTTCTTTAGCTTTGCCGATGTTGAGAGACAGATTGTTTTCATTGCACCATGTCACCAAGCCCTCTATGTTTCTTCTGTAGTTTGACTCGTCCTTGTTGGTGGTGTCATCAGCAATATTGTAGATGGTGTTAGTTCAGAATTTGGTAACACAGTTGCGGGTGTACAGGGGGTATAATAGGGGCTGAGGACAAAACCCTGGAGGCTCCAGCGTTGACAGTTAAAGTGATTATGGCCTGATTATGGCCTGTGCAGCTTCCAGTTGCATAGGGTGGGGCTGAGACCAAGGTTAAACAGTTTTGAGTTCAGTTTGGACGAGATAATGGTATTGAAGACAGAGTTGTAGTCAACAAGCAGGAGTCTGATGGAGGTGTCTTTGATATCCAGATGTTCCAGGGATGAGTGCAGTGTTAGGGAAATGGCATCCTCTGTGGACTTGTTACGTCGGTAGACAAATTGTTGGGGACTGAGGCAGACTGGGACACCGGAATTGATGGGGGCCATGACCAGCCTCTCGAAGCACTTCACAATTATTGAGGTCAGAGCCACTGGGCAGTTGCACGTGCTTTCTTAGGTGCAGAGGCGATAGTAGTCTTCTTGAAGGAGGTGGGGACTTTGGCTTGTAGGAGGGAGAGGTCAAAGATGCCAGTGAATACCTTTCAGTTAGTCAACACAGCATGCGAGTGCTCAGTCCCAGACACCGTCCGGACCCGTCGCTTTCCTTCTGATTAGCACTGCAGCCATTCAGCTCTGCTTTCACTCCCCAGCCAAATTTCCCCATTTATGATTAAGAGAAAAGATGGTAAAATGACTGAAATACGAATTGTTTTGGAACTTACAAGTTTGAACAGCTCAAACATTTCACAATTGGAACAGAGCAGAGAATGGCCAATTCTGCCAATTTGTCTCTCCTAGAAAAAAGAATCAAAAGTTATAAAAAAAGCAAATTGACAACTTCAAGTGTGATCATTGTCAAATACATAAAACGAATAGCTTTGCCCCTTGCCATCCAGACTATACTTTTAGCTGAACTGTACTTTCCTTTCTGTCTCTGTACAAAGCATATTCAGCATTTTGATTTTGAGAATATATTCGAATATCAATGTTATGAGTTGTGGTGATGGAATGGGAATAACTTTGCTTGCGTAGATTTTGAGCAAAATCGTTCTATCTGATGGATCTTCAGTATTTATGTTTTACATTTGTAAAATTGTAAACAAAAAACTTCATTGATGATAAAAATTCTGACCTACACAAGACAGGTAAGTATAAGGGCTGGTGGCTGTATCTTTAGCGTCCTACCTGGAACGTCAGATGCCCTTCCTCTTTAGGTCAGAGTTTGCCTAGCTATTTCCATCACAGACCTCCATGCTAATTTCCATTTGACCAAGTGGGGCAAACATGCTAATAAAATAGGATCTATTCCTTAGAGGTTCAGACCACCCATGTGGCCAGGCTCCCAACAGTAAAAGCAACTCCATTAGATTAAAAGAACAGTTGTGGAAATTTGGGGTTTGGTTTCTAAGAAACTCAGATTAAAAAAAGAGACTCATTAAGTTTATGCAAATTGTATCACTGAAGGAATGAACATACAAATTGATTAACATTGTAGGTATCTGTATTGCACACCAGTGCTTTGCATATTATGCCATTAGTTTCCTGTTATCATGCCACAATTAAACTTGTCTATAAATCTGAACATTGGCACTGTGAATCTCATTTAAATTAAGATATCTCCATTGGCTTAAAATCATAGCAAGTGGCAGGTGGTGTGTGAGTGCCTACCATCTGTAACTGGAGCTATACCACAAAACTAATTTACTATGACTGCTGGTCTAGTAAAAGTTTGATGTCAAGCCACTTTTTGTCTTCTCTGTACCTAATGAGAGGGTTATGTATCTAATAATCTTATATTGAACTGTGGAAATAATATATCTGTATTCTTGCATTTAATACTCATCATTTTTTTACTGGGTGAAAATAAATTACATTTGAAGTAATGGTTTCCATTTTATTTGTTAGTGATCTAAGGTTGGGTGTACCTTTAACAATTTAGGTGGTTGTTATGTTGAGGAATTTGTATTTAAATATTCTTGCCCTATTGGGATTGAGGAGCAGAGGGAAGCAATGTTCTTACGCTGCTGTGCCAGATAATGATTTAGTAGGTAAATTGCATCTATATTTCTTGACAATTTAGGAAGCTATGCATCTCTGCTTTATTTTACCCATCTAATCTGAAACAGGCTCTTAATCACGCTTCATTCTGAAATCAATAGAATGTTGCAGCTGCAATATAGAATGGAATATTTAAATAAATAAACATATCAGTATGCAGAGAATAAATGTCTTTAACAGCTTTGGCACAAGTACAGGCAGTATTGATGTGAAGGAAAAACAAAATACATTTTAACTCTTAAAGCTGATTGACTCTCAGTTGCCCACTTCAGATTGTTACCAGGGATCTGTTAGGAAATGGGGATTAATTTATTCTTGGGAAGTGGGTTCTTTGGTGAAGATCTTTTAAGGGTGTTGCTCACCTCAATTTTGACAGGCTTTCTTGGCTTCAGGAAATCCAGCAATCAAAATGAGGCAAGAAGGGTGAGATCCAGAAAGTAAGTTCTTTTCTAGCACTGCTTGAAGGTCAGGAGAATTGAGGACATTTTATACCAGTTAAACACACAAGCAAACATGCTTCCTCGTGATGAAAAGACTTCATCACCTCGATTGCAAGTCCATTGATGAAGAGATGGCAGCCATAAGAATGAATATGTAACTTGAGAAATCTGTCCCTTTCAGTTCTATGGTGTTTCTCTGGAGATCAGGAGACAGCACAAAAAGGTTCTTATGGTCAGCGGGTCAGTGGTCAACTTAAGTAGATGCATTTTGGAGTGGCTGATGAAATAAGTAGCAGGATTATGCTGTTTTGTAACTGGAGTCAATGCTACCAGAAGTTCAATGATCTTTTTAGGGTAGGGGAAGTGAGTGGAGTGTCACTTTCAGGTGCCAATCCTACATTCCGTAAGTATCCAGCATTCTCCAGCACAACCCTCCTCTGGCCAACACTCCTTGCAGCTCCATTCATTCCTCAGGCATCTCTTTCACATTCATGTCTTATCAGCCAACACTCTCACTCACTTTTAATTTTGTTTTATCTCAGACCCATGCCTCACAGCTACCCCCAACAAAAATTGTCTCTGTCACCTCTTCACACAATTCATATCTGTCCCTCTTCTATAATGAAAAAACTATGGCAAACCTCAAGATATCTTCCATAGACAAGCATGGAAACATTTCTGTGATCAAATACGAGCTGGATATTGTTAAGTGGAATCTCTTTTGTTTGATAGGTATTGTTGACTAACCTGAGAGTATCTTGATTGTCACATTAAACCATAATTCCAAATGACCAACTTCAACGGTGTAATTACTCTAAGGCTCTATGTTTGCAGTCTATTATTCCTAGATCCACATATTTATTTCAGAGTCATGAAGCTTGAGTCAAGAAATCTCCCGATTTATCAATCCTGCCTCAGCTGAATGGTGGGATTATGACACTGAGGTTTGTGGTTGTTGGATAGAATTGTGTCCTCAACCCCTGGATGCAGATCAATGCCAGCCACAGGGCCCATCAAGTGCAGTGCTACAGTGTTTAAAAGGTCCACTGAGACTTGCTCCCAATTGTTTTCTTTAAATCCTCGACCATCAAGCCCACACCCGCCACACTTCCCCCATGTCCAACTGTGCAAACTAATGTAATCCATGCCCCCACTCAAGCCCAATGACCCCATGGCTTTTGTCCATACCATATACCCACCGACACCTAATGGCCCCTTATGGTCTCCGTGCTTACTCATTCAATATCCATAACTATGTTGAAATGATGTAACAAAAGGTTTAAAGCTACATTATTGTCTGCTTTACATTTAAATAAAAAGTTACTTCCATACATGAAAATCCATTCAAAGCATTTAAAACCCCTCAAAAAATAAATCCCTTATTAAAACAAACATATGTATTCGTAATCTACATCAGAAAAAAAAGTCTCTTCATGTGATGATTCAAACAATAAATTTAAGATTCCGTATTGAAACATTAAGAGCTGGTGGAAAACAGCCAATCTTTAATAAATGATATGATGATAGCCCTTGGAGTAATGACAGTGAAGAGCTGATGTAACTTCTAGAACCTATTTGTATCATGGATGTGGCAGCCCTTTGTTTGAAAGCCTGGGGATTTAAACAAATTCACAGTTTGAGATGTTTAACCTCTCACAGGTACATGCAGGCCGATTAAAGGACTGGGGATTTAAATAACTTTATAGCTTGAGTGTTCTACAAAAGTAGTAATTCTTCTGTTGGGTTGGAGTCCTGTGCTCATCCCTTCTTCCCTGGAGAGCAGCAGATTGTTAAGGAGAAAGCAGCAGCCATTGCTGCTCATCTTGATTCTCATCTGAGGTCCATGAGCTCCTCCTATGCATGCATTCAGGCATTCAAAGTCATGAGGTGCCTGCATGGAGTTGATGGGAGAAATTGTTTCCAGTGGCAGAAGAACCAAGAACAAGAGGACATCAGTTTCAAGTAAGTAGCAAAAAGAGTGATGGTGATGTAAAGAATAAACGGAGAAACTGCTGAAAACAAGATACAATGATAAATTTAAACTAGGCATGCTTGCCTCAGCTTTTTCAGACCGCACGTGTGTAATCATGCGCAATATAAAGCTAGGTTTTAAAAATTAAAGGAAATCATACTTTGGTGTGCTTTATTCTTCTTCATTTTACCTTTTCATTTTATCTTTGTTACATTTTTAAGTATTTTTAAGGTTTTTAACACTCATTACTTTACTTTAATTCCATGATTTCACTGTTATTGGTGTCAGTAAACATACCTAGGAATAAATTCTTTATGCAGTAAGTAGTTAAGCTTTGGAATATACTGCTCAAAAATGTGTTGGAGACAAATTCAGTAGAAGCCTACAAAAGAGAATCATTGAAAGAGAAATATTTGCTGGTGAGAGGAAAATGGCAAGGGGCTAGGAATAGGTGTGTTGCTTTTGCAAAGAACCTGGACAGACATAATAGGCTGAAATATACCTCCCTCTACATTGTAACTATTCTATGATGTTTCTAAGGTGCAGTGAAGACTGACAATGGCAATGTGAGTAAAGTCCTAGATAGGTGAAATTACTTTCAAAATGTTTGAAATTAGCTGCAAAACAATGGAAGAACAAATCCTGAAATCAATCATCCATCCCCTAAGCAAGCAAGCAACTGTTCCACTTTGTCATTTAAAGTCTTTCCAGCGAGTCAGTTTTGTGCAGCCAGGTCCTATTGTGCTTTTGCCTTATTAATCCCAATAACTTTCAGATACCCTGGAAACCTGTCAGCAGGTTCTTAATGAGATAGTAGGAACTGCCGATGCTGGAGAATCTGAGGTAACAAGGTGTAGAGCTGGAGGAACACAGCAGGCCAAGCAGCAGCAGAGGAGCAGGAAGGCTGATGTTTCAGGTCGAGACCCTTCTTCAGCAGGTTCTTAAGGCCAGACTGTAGAGTTACGTTTCCCTTAATTTGTTAGAACATGGGGAGGTGGGCCATGGATGGGAAGTGCAGCAGGATTTCCCTTTTGTCATGTAGCGGTCACTCATTCGGTGCAACACCTTCACCAGTTTGATACAACCAGGTCTGTGCTTTAACAGACAATGGGGCTGCTGAAGGTGTGGATTCAAAGTCCAACGTTGTTGAGAGAGTGAATGCTGCATTATTCTTGCACACTGTTTTCTGTATAATTGGAACAGGCAATGTGGTGATGAGACACATACTGTGCAGCAGGGAAATCTGAGCAATCATCCAAGAAGAAGGATGAGGACAATACACTTGGAGAGCCCTCACTGTGGCTGTGAAAGCTCAATTGCTTTGGGTGTTACAAAGCAGACAGGACCAGACTGATACGCAGCTCTAGTAGATGCCAGCTGGCTACAAAAGACCATCACAGACAGTCAAATTCAAGATGCCAGCATTTGGTTTGCATTTTGGGTGTGGACTGCAGCCTGAATTCGTTTCCTTTGGGTCCGTTTTGCTGTCTGTCAGTAAAGACTCAGTTTTGGACTTGGCTAAATGTTTGCCTGTCAATGACGTTTCCCTATAGGGAAATTACAAATTGTAGGTGATATTGGGGAATTGGGAAAACAGTAGCAGGGACTCAGCGAGGGTATTCAGAGGGGATGTATCTAAGGTTAGGTAAAGTGTATGACCTGGTGAATTAAATGGCAACTAGGGTAAAAGATTGGCGTTGCTTTTATGAGCAAATATCAATCCTGGCCGTATGCCATGGGAAGTGTGTCTTCGGTACTGCTTTGCCGTTATGCTTCCAGTGAGGAGCAGCACTGGATTGCTAATCTTTGCCCAGATCTAATGCGGCTTCTCGTGGATGGCACGGCAGCAAGGAATGCTGGTCTTTTGTTGGTATCTGCTGAGTGGTGCATTGTTCTGGCAATGACACATGCTATGGTGAGGCTATAATCAGAGGTCAGGGTGTGAAGCATATAGTGAATGATGAGCATTTGGTCAGATAAGGCAAGAAATCTTGTTGAGTTTTGCAGCAAGCATTCCTCCAAAAACTCAAAGCAACAGGCATTTGGCCAAAAAAATGTAAAATTTGGCCCAATGTATCTGCCAAAGGATATTGATAAATTAAGTAAGTAGGCGAAAAATTGGCAAATATAATCATGGAGAAATTGAGTTTGTCTACTTTTATTGGAAGAATAAAAAAAAGCAGCATGTTACTTTAATAGGGGACACTGCAGAATGCGACTGTACAGAGGTATCTTCATGTCCTTGTACATGAATCGCAAAAAGGTAGCATGTAATTACAGCAAATAATTAAGAATACAAATGGAATATTTGTCTTAATAGCAAGGATTATGAAGCATGAAAGTAGGAAAGGTTTGCTACGTCTGTACGGGGAATTGGTGAGACCACACATGGAGTACTTTGTACAGTTTTGGCCTTCTTGTTTAAGGAGGGATATAAAAGCATTGGAGGCTGTTCAGTGAAGGTATACTAGGCTGATTCCTGATAATGTTGTCTTACGAATAAGTGTTGAGCAGGTTGGGTGAGGCTATATTCATTGGAATTTAGAAGAATGAGAGGTAATCATTTTGAAATAAATAAGATTCCGAGGAGGCTTGATGGAGGTGGGTGGTGATTTTGAACAATGTTTTCCCTTGAGGAGAATCTAGAAAAAGGGGACACAGTTCCAAAAGAAGCTGTTTCCTTTTTAAGACATAGATCAGGAAGAATTTCTTGTCTCCGTTAGTTTTTAATCAGAATTTGTTTTACGTCAACAAGCTGTGGAGGCTGGATTATTGAATTTATTCAATGCTGAGTTAGTCAGTTGTTTTTTTCTCTACAAGGCACTAAAATATTATTAGAGTAATGGTGGGGAAAGACAGACAGGAAGGAAAATGGACTTAATTAGATCATGTGGATTGGCAGATAAGGCTCAAAGAGCCAAGTGGCCAAGACTGCTTTTATTAATATAGTTTGGTTTTATGAGATGAGGGAACTCCAGGGTTTCTCTCCAAACTAGTGGCAAGTTGCCATAATAAAAGATTATCAACAGTTCCTTTATCAATACTTTCCAATAATTGCATTCCAATTATCAACCCAGAGTGTTGCAGTTCCAGCTGGGTTCATGTTCCAGGCCACCCTACAAGGCTTGTTTTCCTTCTGCAAGGGTTTCAGGATTTTGGGTGAATTTTGTTTATACTGACATTACATCCAATTTATTATTTTATGTTAATATTTGAAACAAGAGCAGCTTTACTGTGGATTTTCCTAGTGGCCTTGCTAAAAACTGTAGCCATGTGAGAACTGAATTTAACCTGCATGAGAACTTCTGAAATGTCGCATTTTTTCCTCCGGATTTAGATTGATTTGGAAGTGTTAGCAATTGAAGAACGGCGATGATATTTCTTTGACCAAGTCAGGGTCTAGAATGGATGCTGCTGAGGTGTCCCAGCTTTGCAAATGAGTACATCAGAGATGTTTGAGGTCAGGAGTCTGACCTGTGTTTGTGAAGTCGTGGTTATGTTCTACCTCACGTTAGAACAGTAGGGCATACTCCAGCAGTTCAGGGCCGTGATCAATAAATGTTGAGAGGCCAATCTTCTCAATCGGGAACTGAGGTTAGGATTAACTGCTGGCATGTGATACCCAATGATTGATGCCCAGTGTTAAATGAAATTAAAATAACAGCTGCAGCTATTTCACTGAAGAATGACACGAGCCAAAATTTAATCTTTTGAAAATAAGTTATTCTGTCTCAGCATGTGATTACTTTTTGAGCAGTTCCTTCAAAAATAGATGAAAGCTAAAGCATTGTCAGCATTTTCCAGATGCTTATAAATCACTGAAAGTAATAATGAGTTTTGATCTTAATGGTTTACTGCTTTGAGAAAAAAAAATATGGAAGCATAGTCAATGACATAATCTGCTTCACATTTAAATACACAAAGCTATTTTTGACTCGTGGTGAAATAATATAGTTATGCGTTGTAGGAGTAAAAACAAATAAATAACTTAAAGATGAACCAATCTACCAAGTGTGAGCAATCAGGTGAATTCCTGTTTCGACTGATTCTAGCTTTGAATAGTCTGAAATTCAGGCCATCGGAATATAAACTCAAATTTTCAGATCCCATTAACAATTTCAGTTGTGGTAATGGTGGAAAGATTTGATTACAGTGTATTTTCAGCTGCAGGTATCAAAAATTGTGACCACTCTGGCTGCTGTTTCATCGAGGCAAACCTCATACTGCCTCCAATGATATCAGCATGCAGCCCAGTGCCAAATGTGCTGCACGCTGATTGTACATTCAATGGGGTGAGTGGGGATGAATAATGTGTGCAGCTCTAATGTGTTTCAGCTAAGCTTCACTCTGAAAGGTAGCCTGTCGCTCTTACAGGGCAGCAGTTACCATTATTCTGAAGTTGCTGTATACCCTGCAGGAAAAGATCAAGCTACAGAGAAGACTCCCAGATATCTGATGCAGCGCAGGAGGAATTTGCACAGGAGGTGGGAGGTTTCAAAAGAAATTCTGAGAAGGGGATGCCCCCATGAACTTGAAGTCAATGCCACAAGGAGTTCAATGATCTGACATAGTGGGTAAGGTCAGTGAATGCATCTTCAAAGACATCTCCTATCGACCACGCTGTCAAAGTCTCAGACAACTCATTGCTCCATTCTCCCATCACTTATGCGTCAGTAATCATTACTCACTGTGTTACATCTCACAATGATGTATCTCATGATGCCCTCACTGTATTATGGCATGTAACCTCATGCTATAGATGTCTCAGCCTCCCATCCTTTTGTAGCATGACTTTTAAATTTCAAACATATACTTTATTCATTGAAAGACCACTTTGTATAAATACATAGTTACAAATGCAACTTGGTTCTGTGCAGTGGCATTTCAAGGAAACAGACAAACATTTGAGATTTTCTGATGAAGGGTCTAGGCCCGAAACATCAAGCTTTCCTGTTCCTATGATGCTGCTTGGCCTGCTGTGTTCATCCAGCCCCACACCTTGTTATCTCAAACAAACATTTGAGTTTGACGATGTCCATACAAACCAAGAATATCTCTTACATGCACAAGACTATGTTTACATGCAGTTGAGGCGCTAGGAGGGTCCGATAACTGAACGGACCCACAAAAAGAATCAGATATGGCTCATAATTATTCTTTCAGGTGAAGTAAGGAAAGTTGACCTTAAAAGTCTAAAACTAAACTCTGCAAACACCCACAAGTTTTTAACTCCTGTACAGTACAAGTGACAGAATAAATTCTTCATCTGATCAATTGACACCACATTTTGACCAGATGTCAGTTCCTAAGTTTACCCATTTTTCACAGTACATATAACAGGCACTGTCTGTATTTGATGCATTCACCCACAGTCTTCTTCATCTTTACTGATTGCACGGTTTAATTGTTCCGAACCATAAATTAAAAATACTTCCAACTAAAAATGCTTGACCCTGTTTAAAACCCTTTCAAGATGAAGTCTTTCATTAGTGAATACTTACTGTTAGAGATTGCTGCTGGGTGAATGATGGCAGTGTGGTGCTTTGAACAGCTAATATGTTAGTCGAGTAGAAAGTAGAAGATATCATGTGAAGAGGTCCCTGACCTTGACCCCAAACTCTTTCAGTATTGCAGCCAGAACCTCAGCATCAGATTCCAACAGTCAATCTCTGTGTTTACTTACACCCATTTCCTTCTCAGGATTAACCTTAAGAGTCTTCTAACCTCTTGGGAAAATTATTTCTCTTCCCCTTTCCACTTCTATTACCAAAGCCTACAGTGTCACATCAAGCAAACCTGGGAGCACTCCTCTTTGTTTATCTCTTTTTACTTCTCTCCTAGTCTACCACACTGATAGTGAAACAAGTTCCACTCAATAAACACAGCTCCTCTTTAAGAGGAACACATTGTCCTTAAGAAATGCAATCATGCTTATCAACTTGCAGACAACCTTTGGGCTCATACTTTGTTGAATGCTGAAATCATTCAGGTAAAAAGGCAGCACAAAATGTTCATTCTGGCTACCACAACAGGATGAAGGATAATGGCAGGAAAATTGTACATTCTAATCCTTTCCTAGTAGTGGACAAAATCTAATTTGTTTTCCTTGTGCATCAGTTTTACAGTATTTCACTTTTCCTTCCATTAATTCTTTTATTCCCTTAATTCTTTTCATTTGAGTTCTGATATTTTCACTTCATTGTACTTAACAAGAATCCTTATCCTGAGTATTCTAATAGTCAAACAAAAACCGAAAGAACTGTGGATGCACATGCAAGAATCAGGAACAAAAACAGAAGTTGCTAGAAAAGCTCAGCAGATCTGGCAGTATCTGTGAAAAAAGTCAGAGCTGATGTTTCAGGTCTGGTGACCCTTCCCCAGAACGTTCTGAGGAAGGGTCACTGGGCCCGAAACATTAACCCTGATTTTTCTTCACAGATGCTGCCAGACCCGCTGAGATTTAACAGCAACTTGTTTCATTCTAATATCTGTTTTTGTAATTTTCAAAATAACTAAGAGCACTGTTGATCTTAGGTTGCACAGTCTATTACTCACAGTACTCCAGATATGATCACACTAGCATCTTGTATAGTTGCAGTAAGACTTCCATACACTTATGATCCAACCCCCTTGAAATAAGGACCAACATTCTATTAGCATTCCTGATTACCTGCTGCTCCTGTATGTTAGCTTTCTGTCTTTCATGCACAAGTACCCCCAAGTCTCTTTGTGTTGCTGCTTTCTGCAGCATTTTTTTCCATTTAAATGATATTCTGTTCTTTTGTTCTCCCTACCAAAATGAACAAATACATATTTTTCCAACATTTATACTCCATTTGCCAACTTTTTGCCCGTCTCCTTTAACCTATCAATATCTCTCTGTAAACTGTTTGTATCTCTTTAACAATCTACTTTTCTACCTATTTTCATACCATCTGCAAATTTAGGTAGAGTACATTCACTTCCTTCCTCCAAGTCATTAATATATATTGTAAGCTTTTGGCGTCCCAGCACTGATCCCCTTGGAACCCCTCTGGGCACAGGTTGCCAACCTGAAAAAGAGCCCTGTATCGCTACTTGCTGTTTCCTGCCCAGTCACCAATTCTCTATCCATGCCAATATATTACCTCCAACACCACAGGCTCTTATCTTATGACCTAGCCTTTCATGAGGTTTCTTGTCAAACACCTTCTGGAAGTCCAAATACAACACATTTGCTGTTTCCTGTCCATCCATTATGGTTGAAACCTCCCTAAAATACACTAATAACTTAACCAGAGAAAATTTTTATTTCAGGAAGCCATGCTGACTCTGCTTGATTAGATTATGCTTTCCAAATGTTCTGTTCTGACTTCCTTAATAGTTGATTCTACTACTTTTCCAACAATAAAGAGCATCATAGAGTTATACAACATGGAAACAGACCCTTCGTTCCAACTTGTCCATGCCAATCACATATCCTAAACTGATCTAGTCCCATTTGCCAGCATGTATAAGTCCTGCCCTGATTTGTTTTTCCAAAACGCAGTGCCTCACATTTATCTAAATTAAGCTCCATCTGTGATTCCTCAGCTCATTGGCCCATCAGATCAAGGTCCCACTGTACTCTGAAATAACCTTCTTCACAATACCAACTGTTTTGATGTCATCAGCAAAATTACTAACTACAATTCCTATATTTACATCCAAATCATTTACATAAGTGACAAAAAGCAGTGGACCCAGCACCATAGATAGAAGGGCATGAGGGTTGAAAACAGGGAAGGGTGGCTCTCAGCAGGCACACCAATGTCCAATGTCCAGTCCTCTGTTCAGATACAGCTCCCAGCCTCTTCCTGCTTCACAGCACTGGGGACCGGTTTCAATTCTACCCTCAGGCGACAGTCTGTGTGGAGTTTGTACATTCTCCCTGTGCCTGCATGGGTTTCCTTCGGGTGATCTGGTTTCTTCCCACAGTCCAAAGGTGTGCAGGCCATATGAATTGGCCATCCTAAAAATAAAAGCCCTGTAATGTCAAGGAATAAGCAGGTTAGGTGGATTGGCCATTGTAAAAATCCCATGTGATGTTACAGGGATAGGATGGTGTGGGTCAGGATTGGGATGCTCTTCGGATTTTTGGTGCAGTCTCAATGGGCTGATTGGCCTCTTTCTGCACTGTAGGAATTCGATGGATCTATGATTCTATGATTAAACAAGGTAACAGCTACCAGGAATACCACACAGCAACACATCTATTAACCCTAGTGGCAATAGATTGTAGTCCTTACCTGGTCTATTTAGAACCTCATAAGATGGAGGGGCAAGAAATTCAGCAATGAGCCTTCCCACATAGAATTTAATTCCAACGGAGATGAGATAAGGTGGTGCAGTTTGGGCATGCCACTATCCCACTCTTTCAAGAAGTATAGTAAAAAAGAACAAGCAAGTTTGTAAGAGAGTTAATAAATGTAATGCATGAATGTTTCATGATCATCTTGAACTAGTATTTAACTGGCTCCAGGTCCACAGCTAGGCCCGGGCGCCCGAAGCACTGGCCATAGGGTTGGCTGAGGACCCCGGAGACTGATGACCAGTGGCTGCATCTGAGGGAGTGTCAATGGAATCTGCGAATCACCAGGTCCATGGCTTATGACGGTCATCATTGTCGAGGAGGTTTGTAACCGAGACCCCATAGCCCATTGTAGAGACTCAGGAGCCTGTTTCAGAGGCCCCAGCCTATGTCAAGCATTGATTGAAGGCGTAGTGGAGGAGGAACAAGAAGAGACAAAGATGAACTCTATTGCAGTAGAATCTTGCGTTATATTCAATGTTCCAAGATGGCGACGGAGCATGGTGACACTCTGTATAACACATGAAAAGACACTTTTCACTGTATTTTTATATTCATATAACATTAAATCTAAATTTAATCGAATCTAATCTCTGATCAGAAGTCACTACACCCCTGGGGCTAGCTAGCAGAGAATTGTCACATTTAGTACGAACTGCAATTCACTTAAATAAAAGTGAAAGGGATAAATATTTAACTGCATAGGGCCAAGTTTGTAGAAATAGTGGCAGAATTAAAGCAAATGAGTTGGTGAATGCTATTTATTTATGAAGACTTTAGTTGGAAAATCACCTTTGAACAGATAATGCTGAAAATGTAATACAAATACATATCTAAGATCAGAAAGCTGAAACGATCAGAGCAGTTGTGGCCCTAATTGGTTTAGCAAGCACATTGCAAGAGATACAATGAAGAATATGGGCAAAGTACACCACAATAAATATTGGAGTTTGAAAATTAATTTTTCTCTTAATAATTTGTGCGATTGTATGGTTGAGTGGATTATCCACTTGCCTAAAACTCATCCAGTTCTCATTCCATTGATTTCTTTCCCTGTAATATTAAAAATGAATACTTCCTTAAAAATTTACAACATGCTGTGCTCAGCAAACTGTACTGAGGTCAAATTTATGGCTTGACAAAGTTACAAGTTGATAAAGTTTGAAATAAATCTTTGGACTTAAACTGTATACATTTCTGAGTCCTCCGAAAGATAAGGGAGTACAATTGTGAGGCAACAAGAGTCACTCGATGCTGGAATGGAATTAGAGGATTGGAAATGTACTAATAAGTGTTAATAAAGGTATGGAATAGTGACAAACAATTACTTATTAATTTATGTAAAGGATAAACAGGAGCAATGATGAAGATTATTTCCTAATAACCTGGTAAATGGTAGGCAATAAACATTCTGCTGTACTAATTTATTTGTTTTATTTTGAGGAGGAGGCAATTTAATGCATCATAACTGCATTACTTTCACTATGGAATGCTATTAGCAGCTTCTCTTGGTCATCCATTGTGTGTGTATAACTTAGTGCATGACCGAAGGCTCAGTCCAGTTTTCTGTCTGAGTAGCTGTCTATTGCCCAATCCTTCGCAGTGGCTCAGTGACGTGGTGTACCCTGAAATGTTGGCAGAGCTGACTTTACCGCTGTTGGCTTCTGATTTCTCCGGAGAATCTGGAGGAGGGAAAGAAAGAGGATAAAACTGGGTGCTAAGGAGAAAAGTTCACTTGTCACCATCAACTGGAGTGACATTTGGGTTGCTGGTAGATGGAGATTGCAGCATTCAGTTAAGCAGGATGTTGTCATAAATCTGCAGCTGGCCCTTGCTTTCCTAACATCAACTCCTCCGCAGGGTTGGGTGAAGGCTTTCCTTGGGTGAAGAAATGAGAAAGTAAAAGCTTGGGAGCTGTTTTATTTCTCATTTCATTATAGATTGTTTCCTCCTTGAAAATCATGATATGCAGTGAAGCTGAAGGATTAGCGTGGTTCTCATAACATCCATAAGAATAGATGAAGGCATCAAGCGAATCCATTAAATATGAAATTTTTAGTACAGAGATTACATATAAGCATGGATGTGAAGGATGAGTGTTTGAGTGATATTTTACTGCAATTTAGACATTGCTATCAACATTACATGCAGCTTGAAATGTGACCGTTGTAATTGGGTGACTTATTTAGTGCATAGTTTTAAGATGCAGCTTGCCTGAACTAATAAGGATAATAAAATATATCTGGTACTGACTTGCATGTGATGATGTTGTGAGCACAGAGTATTATATCCGCCATGCGCTGTGGAATACAGACTTCATCCTTGGTGTTATTTTATCAGGCAACTCCAGCTCTAATTCAAAACTCTCTTGCCATCCTCATAGACATCCTTTGTAATACAAAAAGCTTATGAATTACTCCAGATCCATTTTTTGTTATTTAAAATAATGCAAGTGTTTAATTCCTACAGCAGCACATTAATGCTTACCTGCACTGAACTCTCACTCCTCTGATGGCTGAACTCACTCTATATCGATAGTAGGCCTAATTTCTAAATTATTACAGAGCTAGCCCATTTCACATTCACTAGGTTTGCACCATATGCTGCCCTACATCAACACTCAATTCTGCCCAAGTAAAAATCTATCAATATAAATCCAAATCTGTACCTTTAACTTTGCAACAAGGAGAATTGAGAAACACAATACATTTTCATTTGAGGTTGTCTGTGATTTGCTGTTCATTCCACACACATTAAAAGTTATAGGATATTGTTTCCAGCAGATTTGCTAAATTGCAAAAGTAGGCAGACACTTGACATTTTTAGGATGGAGGGAGATGGCATGTAACATCAGAAACAAAATTCCAGGTACATTTAAAGCTCTTTTACTCCTGTGGATACATATTAAGACCATAAGACCATAAGACATAGGAGTGGAAGTAAGGTCATTCGGCCCATCGAGTCCACTCTGCCATTTAATCATGGCTGATGGGCATTTCAACTCCACTTACCCGCACTCTTCCCGTAGCCCTTGATTCCTTGCGAGATCAAGAATTTATCAATCTCTGCCTTGAAGACATTCAACGTCCCAGCCTCCACTGCGCTCCGTGGCAATGAATTCCACAGGCCCACCACTCTCTGGCTGAAGAAATGTCTCCTCATTTCCGTTCTAAATTGACCCCTTCTAATTCTAAGGCTGTGCCCACGGGTCCTAGTATCCCCACCTAACGGAAACAACTTCCCAGCGTCCACCCTTTCTAAGCCATGCATTATCTTATAAGTTTCTATTAGATCTCCCTTCAGCCTTCTAAACTCTAATGAATACAATCCCAGGATCCTCAGCCGTTCATCATATGTTAGGCCTACCATTCCAGGGATCATCCATGTGAATCTCCACTGGACACGCTCCAGTGCCAGTATCTCCTTCCTGAGGTGTGGGGCCCAAAATTGGACACAGTGTTCTAAATGGGGCCTAACTAGAGCTTTATAAAGTCTCAGAAGCACATTGCTGCTTTTATATTCCAACCCTCTTGAGATAAATGACAACATTCCATTCGCTTTCTTTATTTGTGTCTTTAAGACAACAGAACCCAAGGTCTGCAACCCTGCAGTGTACTCCCAGCATGATTCTTCTATGAAATATTACAAATCAAGCCAGGACCCAAATATGCCAGATCATTATCTTCCTGAACAGTTTCCACAAGGATTTGGAAGAGGCATGGCCTCTAGCGAGCCAAAATGTGGACAGTCATGTTAAAAAAAAAGAGGAATGACAGTTCTTAGGCTAAAAGGTTCCAACTTTCCAACATCTGGAAAAAAACAGTGGGATGACATTCTTAAGTGGAAGCAAACATACCAGATTGTTCAAAATTAATTAGAATCTCACAATGGAGTGGATGCCTGCAGCCATGAGTCAAATTAGATGGTCTCTACTGGGTTAGCAAATTTTGGCAGTTTCATTGTGAGAAGTCACTGGCAGGCAGATGCCTGTCTTTGTAGTGCTGTCAAAAGGCTCAAGCATCTTAAGTCGTTAATGGTATATTCTGGGTAGAGTGAGTCACTGATGAGTGACTAGAGTGAATAATTGTGATTTCTGGGAACCAAGTATAAGGGGAGGCATTGGCCTAGTGGCATTATTGCTAGACTATTAATCAGGTGCAAATCTCACCATGGCAGATGGTGAAGTTTGAATTCACTAAAAATCTGACATTTAGCGTCTAATGACGACCATGAAACCATTGTCAATGTAGCACATTAGACACAGTGTGATCTACCCACTATGGTTCTTAGGTGATCCAATAATACCAGCAAACTTTATTTAAAAGAATGAATTGGGCATATAATTAAATTTCAATTGACTGAACTAAGAGAGGTAACTGACGATAACTTTTACTGTAGAGAAACTGCCTTATGGTGAAAAATCTGTTTAATTGATGTGACTTTTTTAGATTATTCAATAGAGATTCTGATAAAAATAATAAAAAAAGTAGCTAAGGGTTAAGCGTGATTTGAATGAAATATTTTTTGTGCGAGGATTTGGAAAATATGTGATCCAATTGCACTGTTTAATCACCTGAAATGTTGGTGTCACCTGAGACCTTTTCATGCAAATCTCCATTTCTAACTAAAGAACAATGTAAATACATATACAGCATATCAGTCATTCTATTCTTTTGACAAGATAAAGATGACAATTCTATTTTCCTCTTGGATAAGCTACAGATAAAACTTTGAATTGTGATGTGCTGACTGCCACTGAATACAGCATTGACTAAAATAATTTAGTGCAATGGATTTTCAAAGGCATGTTTAAAAAAATAATTACAGGAGCAGTATACTTTTTCTTAACGTGAGTTTTAACAACAGCACCGCAGTGTGTTTAATTAATTCAGTTTATGGTATCCATATCCTTAGAGATTGGATTAGTTTTATTTTGCATCAAATAAAGAGCATTATTTTTATGAATATGCGTGATAAGTGCACATGGATTATATTTTCCTCCTGTAGCGCTGATGTGGATATGCATTCAAATTCATGCAATTTTGCAAACAAAGCTTTAGAGTCTATTCATCTGTCCTTATCATTGTTCTTCAAATTGCTTCTATTCAAACATGGCTTGAGAAAAAGTAATGAAAAAAGCTTTCCTACTTAGCAAAGTTGTGTTGAAGGACAGTCTTAAGTTCAGGGGATAGTAGTCACATAAAAAGTAAATGAGGAATTTATTATAATTGTAAGTAGGAAAAGTGGGAGAAGTTTGAGGAACTCACTGTAAAACTAGATGTCATAAGTAGTAAAGAGAATGGTTCTGTTTCACAGTATTTATAGATTCAGTCGTCATTGCTCAAAAGCATATTGTACTTGGTGCAGCAGGAACAAAGGGAGTGTCAGCTCCAGGCTGCAGATGCCTCAAGACACCTAGCACTTGTAGATTACATTACTGCAATCACTCTTGCTTTTTACAAATTCAAAAGCTAAATCGTACTTTGTTTGTGTGTAAGTCATAGTTATGTTGAGTTTTTTGGAGAAATTTCTGTCATGAGGTCTAACAGGTTTCCTTGTCATTCCTTATCAAACTCCCTGCATTAACTCTGCATCTGTGGAGAGAAAGCAGCGTTAATGTTTGTGATGAAAGGTCACTGGACCTGAACTGATAACTGCTAGGAAAGGATACTTGGATGTGTACCTGACACTGTATCTTCGGTCCTGAAGACAAATAGCTTGCATGTTGACATGCTGGTATGTGACCGTCTCCAGCAGCTCCTGAGGGTTCTAGACCTGCTAACCATGGCAACATGTCGATGGGTCCAGCCAGACAGTCTCAAGACCTGCTACGATGCTGCAGCTTCTGGGCAATAGGACCACTGCATACCCACATACCTATTGCTCCTTTTTGTCCCGGGGTATGTAGATAAAGACCCTGAATGCTGA
The DNA here is from genome assembly GCA_024137785.1 of Ginglymostoma cirratum. NCBI lineage: Eukaryota > Metazoa > Chordata > Chondrichthyes > Orectolobiformes > Ginglymostomatidae > Ginglymostoma > Ginglymostoma cirratum. Next base: position 479,392 of record JAHRHZ010000076.1, read on the forward strand.
CACTACAAGGTCCTCTCCTGCCTGGTCTCCAGCAGTCCTTAAAGTGCCAGCAACCTGAGATGGTTCTTCCTAATACAGATATGGTTCACTCATAGTGAGGTGCTAACCAAATTCGACTATGCTTTCCAAACCCAACATGTCCACCAAGGTATCAGTGTCTGAGCTGGTGGGGGTTTCAGGAGACTGTCTTTCTGATACTTCCTCTGAAGCCTTGCCTCTGGCCCCAGTGCAGTGGCGAATTCACTGACACTGGACATTCCTCAGTACTGTGACGATGGCATTGGGTTGGTTGGTGACCAGGATCTGTTGGTTTAGCCTCCTCCTGGAAGAGATAGGCACCTTGCACAACACTACCTTGATCAGGAGCCCAGGTTCTCCTTGGGAGAATCATTGATCCCTTCTCCAGCACGTTCAGAATCTGGCAGCGTCTGATCAGGCTTGCTTCAGAATGTCATCTGACTGCATAGAAGCCTTTTTAAAGTCAGCGTGAGTACAAGGGATGCCAGTCTTTCAGCAGATTTCTACTGAATAGTGAGTTTTTCTGCAAATGACGGGGTAAGACAGACCTGGAATTGCCCATGGCAAATGCTGTATAAGCAAGCTTGATAACTAATGCAGCAATAATAAATCAAAGAACTGTGGTTGCTGGAAATCTGAAACAAAATCAGAAATTGTTCAAAAAACTCAGTAGGTCTGGCAGCATCTGTGGAGAGAAAGCAGGGTCCAGTGACCCTTCTTCAGGACACTTCTATTTTCCTAGTTATATTTCCAAATGAAATAGTGGGGCGGAACCTGAACAACATGGGCTATGGTGAGAAATGTGCCAGAATTACACAAAATCCAGCAAAGTCTATCTCAACATTAGGAACAACTCTTAACGAGATTCTAGACGTTGAGGCACAATTCTCATGAAGCAGTGGCAAGTTGCCTATTAAAGGGGATCATTGCTTGTTAGCAATCTTAGTAACCTTGCATCTCACCTCAGTCATATATAGCTTCGGATCGAAACACCTGCTGCAAGCAAGTCTTGATATGGAAGTCAGAGTCATCTGGTGTCTTCCGCTTTTAAGTTGCTCTAGAGGATATTGATGTTGGATACAGGTTATCAACATCTGAGGGCATGCTCTACGGGCACTAGGCATATACACCCATGTCCTGGAACATCGATATCTAATGAGTGCTTCTGTGAACCCTCTTAGCACATTTCAAAGCTGTGCTTCAGGAGGCAATAGTAGCTATTACTGAAATGATGCAGCAAGGACTCTTTGAGCTCACGGACACACACTTGCCTTGTGGACAGAACTGAGCTGCAGCTCCAGCCTGTTTGCTTTCCTCAATTAGCTCTCACTCAAATTGAGTGTACCTGGATGCTCACAACATCCTTAACTTGCTTTACCTAGCCTATTTGCGCCTTGCCCACATCCAGAGACGCCAGGCTTTCTGTGCTGATGTATTGCTTTGTCATTTAGTCCAGTCACAAGACCGGAAACTTGTTGTCAACATTCCTCAGTCAAGGCAAGGGAGATAGCCTTTGGTCAGAATGTCTCAGCAGAGTATGACAAAGGCAGCCTATGATACTAGTCATAGGCTTGGACATACACAGGCAAAAATTCAGGACAGTCAGAGTCAGGATCCTTTGCACTTTGGGAATGAGAAGCTGAATGCTGGCAAATCCATCATTCATTTTGACTCTTTCTGCCCTATTTTTTCATTAGAATCAACAAGGGACAAGCAATACCAGAGATGAAAGTGGGTGTCACACTATTATTGTTGGTTCATATGGGTTGTTTCCCTTGTGTGTGAATTGGCAGCATAGAGTGTATGGTGGATTAATAACGTTGAAGTCATTTAGACTTGAACCGTTAGTTTGCTCTCTCTCCGTGGATGCTGTGTCTAACGCGCTGTGATCTCCAGCATTTGTTGTTTTCAGCAAGAGAAGGAAGATGTTTCAGGCAATAGTAAGAACAGTAGAGCATCAGATTTGGTGGGAGGTGGCTATGGTCATGTGAGTATGATACAACAGTGAGGAGATAATAGCACTTACAGAGACTGAATGAAGAAGGCCATTGGTCTTGTTCCTACGGCACTGTGCATTCTTTCAGATCGCTGAGACTGTTTCAGGCTGGGACCTCAGATTGGTCTGGTGTTGTGGACTCAATTGCCTGTCCTGGAATGATGTGGAGGTGCTAGTGTGGGACTCGGGTGGACAAGGTCAGAAGTCACATGACATCAGGTTATAGTTCAACAGGTTTATTTGAAATCGCAAGCTTTTGAACCACTGCCCCTTCGTCAGTTGCAGTGAAGAAAAGCATACAGACACAGAATTTATCGGCAGAGAGATCAATGGGCACAGAGATCAAAAGATCATACAAATGGTGTGAATGGAGTTTTGAATAGTAAGTCTCTACAGGTGATAAAAATGTTGGACGATGTGAATAAAATGTCAACTGCTGAATAGTAAGTAAATGGGATGACCTATTAAATGAGGCAGAGAGATAATTACAAAAAAATTAAAAATAAGGTGGTGTTGGAGACAAACCAAATGACTAGAATAACATGAGAGGTATGAAAATCACATGCTGAGGGTCTAAAAAAGTAACAGGTCATCCAAAACTGTACAAACTATTTAAGGTAGAGAGATCATAACAAGTTATAAAGGTGATGGTATAATTGCTACATGTGACCCTACCACACTGTTCTGTATTTGTAAAATCTTCCTACTGTCCTTTTTTAACACCATCACCTGGATAACTTGTTATGACCAATCTATCTTAATTAGTTTGTATATTTTTGTATTATTTGTTAATTTGGCTAGACCCTTTGCACGTGACTCTTATACCTATCATTTTATTCCAGCCATTGAATTTGTCTCCAGCATCACCTTATTTTTAATTTTTTTGTAATTATCTCTCTGCCTCAATTAAGCAGATTATAGGTCATCCCCTTCCCTTGTTATTCAGCTGTTGACACTTTACTCACACCATCTGACATTTTTGATCACCTGCAGAGACTTATTATTCGACACTTTACTCACACCATTTGTATGATCTTTTGATCTCTCTGCTCATTGATCTCTCTACCTATAAATTCTATGTCTGTGTGCTTACCTTTCTCTTCACCTGATGAAGGTGCAGTGCTTTTTAAGATTGTGATTTCAAATAAACCTGTTGGACTATAATCTGGTGTCATGTGACTTCTGACCTAGCCCTGAGATTCGTGGACATGTCAGAAGTTCATCACCCTGCCCCCAGGCCCCTGCATATGAAGTGGGGTGCCAATTTTGCCTACTCTTTCAAGCCAGGGGTAAATATCAAGAACTGTGAAGGTCAGTTCTGGACTGACAGTGCTTGTCCAGAAGCATAATAGCCCTTTGAAGATGGTGCCAGTTGCAGGGCTGCCAGTCCATTCTGGCACATCTCAGCAATGGCATATTGTTTCAGGTATGGTGAGTGATAGAATGGGACCAGAATCAGACTAGAGGGGCAGCAAAAGGGAAGAGTAGATGGCTAATGAGGCAGAGATAGTAGGAACTGCAAATGCTGGAGAATCTGTGATAACAAGGTGTAGAGCTGGATGAACACAGCAGGCCAAGCAGCATCAGAGGAGCAGGAAAGCTAACGTTTCGGATCGAGACCCTTCTTCAAAAATGAGGTTAATGAAGCAGGTTTAGTTAAGATACAGTGAGACATCTTATTACGCCTTATGGAGGGAAAATCTCTGTGACAGAACTGACAGCTAAAAAATGCAAAATTGAGCCCATAGACTTTACAATTCTGTAAAATAAACACATCAATTTTCTGATTGCTTGTGAAATTGGAGGTTTAGAAGAAAGTGTGTTTATCTTTTGCTGACCACATGGTTGTATTTTCAGATATAGTTTTACATTATAGCAGACTTTCATCTGCAGGATCAAAGCATGATTTAAAACAATGCTCTAATTTTGTGACATTGGAAAAAAGTCTGGCTGAGTAGGAACTTCTTGACCAGGTGTAGAAAAATGTCGCTAATCATTATTCATACTTTCAAAATGTAATGATATTTTTAAACTATATATTTGGAGATCTTTTCACCTATTTCCAAAGGATATGACACACAGAAAATGTCTTTCACTGTTTAATGCATTACAAGTGCCAATCTATATCCAGCCATTAATTATATGCAAAAACACTTGCAAAGGGGACACAGTTCCTGTGCATTTCCTTTGTTAGGAAATTGTGTCACCTATCAAATTCTATCATTAACCGTGGAGTTCACACCTCCACAATTAAATTAACATCACCCTTTTTAGACTTCACTCATGTAACTATTTGAATATATAAACTGCAATTTCTTCATCTAAGTCAAGGATATGCATGGTAAAAAAGAAAAATGAGGTTGCAATACAGATAGCTAGGGGTACACCATTTATCGCATGCTGCAGTGTGACAATAACGTTTTTTATTTGCATTCAGAGGTTGTGGGCTTCATTATCTGGGCCAGGATTTATTGTGACTCTTTCATTGCCCTTGAGGACAGGAAAGCTAAATCTGATCTATGCCCATACAACAGCACTTTACAGTTAAAAATTAATACATTTAAATCACATACCGTTCGTCACATTAGATTGTATCTTGTTGGAGATGGTCGTTACCTTGCATTTGTCTAGTGTGAATGTTATTTGCCACTAGTCGACTGAGGTCTGGGTTTTGCCAAGGTCCTATTGCAGTTGGCCATGAACTACTTCAGTACCTGACAAGTTCAAATGATCCTGGACATTATGCAATTATTAGCAGATATCCCTACTTCAGTTTATGATTGAGGCAAGTTATTGATAAGGCAGCGGAGGAACTCCTGCAGAGATATGGAGCTGAAACAACCGACATCCCAAAATCCACAGCCATCTTCCTTCATGCTCGCTGTGACTTCATTCAGGAGAGAATTCCGATTAGTTCCAGTTTTGCTGGAGCTCCTTGATGCTACGATCAGTGCTGTCTTGCTGTCTTGCTGTCAAGGGCTGGCACTCTTTCCTTAACTCTAGAATTCATCTTTTTCCTCAAGTTTGAATCAAAGCTGCAATGAAGACAAGAGTGAAATGGCCCTGATGAAACCTACACTGAGTGTTAGTGAGCAAGTTATAGCTAAGCAATTGATGCTTGATATCCCTGTTCATCACCACTTTCATGACATTACTGATGATTGAGAGTATACTGATTGGTTGGCAATTGGCTAAGTTGGATTTGTCCATATTTTTTTGTGTACAAGACATATGTGGGTAATTTTCTACATTGGTGGGAAGATGCCAGTGTTGTAGTTGTTCTGGAACAGCTTATCTAGAAGTACAGCAAGTTAGGAGCACATATCTTCAGAACTATTGTCAAACCCTGTTGTCTTTGGGTATCAGCTGTTTCTTGATATCATATGGAATGAACCAAATTAGCTCAAGACTAGTGTTTGTGATAACAAGCATGGGGCTGGATGAACACAGCAGGTCAAGCAGCATCATAGGCCATGCTTGTTATCTCGGATTCTCCAGCATCTGCAGTACCTTTTATCTCTGATAGTGTTTGTGATGATGGCAGCTTGTGGAGGAGGCAAAGATAGACATTCCACTTCTCTTTTGCATCAATGTCCTAGACCATAATTGTGGTACCTCTTCCTCCAATGAGTTGTTTAATTGTTCAGCACCTTTAACAATTGGATGTGGCAGGACTGCTGAGCTTAGATCCAACCCGTTGATTGTGGAATCATTTATCTCTGCCTATCACTTGCTTCCGACACTGATCAGCAAGCAAGCAATTTTTTTTTTGTGGCTTTACCATGTTGACATTTTATTTTTAGATATGCCTAATGCAGCTCTTGGCATGCCCTCCTGCAGTCTTCATTGAAACAGGCTCCCGCTCTGGTTGTTCTGGATCATGAAGTTTTAGATCATGTTTGAGAATAATCCACTTTTTCTGATGTCCCATAGCTTTTTTGGCTGCCCAGACTTCAGTTGTGAGATTTATGTGCAATCTATTTAGCACAGTGGTAATGCCACACAACATAGTGTAGGGCATCCACAATATGAAGAAGAGACTTCCATGATATAAGGTCCAGTTGTTGGTCACTCCTATCAATACTGTCATAGATAAATGCATCTGTGGTAGGCAGGTTGGTGAGGTTGTAGTCAAGTATATTTGTCTCTTTTGTTGGTTTCCTCACTCTCTGAAACTGACACATTCCAGCAGCCATATCTTATAGGATTCATCCAGCGAGGTCAATAGTGGTGTTGCTCAGCCACTCCTGACGGTGGACATTGAAACCTCCCACTCACCATACATTCCATGCTCTGGCCACCCTTGGGGCTTCCTCCGATTGATGTTTAACATGGATGAGTACTGGTTTATCAGCTGAGGGAAGGTGGTGTGTTGTAAGCAGCAGGAGCTCTCTTGTTTCTTTGACCGATACCAAGAGACTTCATATGTGTGAAGTCAATTTTGAGGATTCCCAGGAAAACTCTTACCTGATTGTATACCACTGACCTGCTACCACCTCTGGGTCTATCCTGCCAGTGGGACAGGACAAATCCAGGGATTTTGACGATGGTGCCTGGGGCATTACATATAAGATATAACTCTGTGAGCATGTATGTGACAGGCTATTGTTTGACTAAAATATTGTTTGACTAATTTTTGTGTCAGCTTTGGTACAAGCAGCCAAATGTTGTCAAATAAGACCCTGCAGGGTTGACAGGGCTGGTTTTGTTGCTGTCATTCCAATGCCTAAGTCAATGCCAGGTGCTCAGTTGGTTACATTTTCTCATAACGCTTACCTGCTAATCATCAAGTCATTTCTCATTCTGTACCCCTTTATTGTCAATTATCATTTGTGCAAAACTCTTTCAATCCCTTTTATTTGTTATTACAGAGAACACCCAGAGATTCTTGCCTCTCTGTCATGCTTAAAAGCTTCTAAATAAAACTCACCCTGATTAGTCATTCATGAACTGCCCTCCACAAGTTCACAGTGGCTCTCTTTGATTGGCTAATATTTATATAAATGCTTAGACACTTTGCCTCAACTATAAGTCCCCGCAGCTAATGTTAAAATGAAATGTCTTTAGTTGTAATGTTTTGACTGTCTTTTAAATAATTTAGTGACCTGCTTGCACATGAAATAAAAAAAGATGAGTTGAGTTCTAAAAGCAACCAGACAGCTTCTGATTATATTACTTACTTGTGTTGACAATCAGACAATGTAAAGGTTACAATTAGTTATATTGAAGCTAGAGAGAGAAACTATAATTGGTGAGTTGTGAGAAAGAGGGAGAGAAATGAAGAAGGGAAATATATAGAGACAGTGGGTAAAGACAAATAACACGCACTTAGAAACAAAGCACAAAGTAACACATTCAAAACTTGTAGAGATTATTTAGAAATTTATAAGTACTGCCAGTGCTGCCAAATTTCTGCACCTAACTCTAAGTTCTGACAAATCCTTGAGGCATTACTTTATTGGTACAAAACAATGCAACCAAATCTGACATATACTCCTCAGTGTCACTACAAATTCATTATAATCTCTCATGGTATATCTTGCATAACAGCTCTTGATGAAACATCAACTTTAAAAATGTAAGGGGTTAAAAATAACCTTCATTAATGAGGGAGAATGCTGGAAATAAACACTGCTCACTTATGATTTGGCAGTCGAGGACAGAACCACAGAATGTACAAAGTACAGATTAGCATTCTCAAAATAATAGGTAATCATGAGTGAATGAAATAATCTTCTTAGTTATACATTACAGTGGACATTAGTATGCAAGAATATTTAGTATTCATTATATTTTGTTTATGATCCAAGGACGTCAGCCCTCGCTGTGAGGAATATTGCAGGAGGTTATTGGCAAGTTTTCAATTCATTTCTGTTTAAATGAGTCAAATGGTTCTGGAGAGCAGGCAGTAAACTGGAGTTGAGGCCCAGATGAGGTTAACCATGCTCATACGAAAGAGCAGAGCAGGCTCGAGGGGTTGAATTGCCTACTCCAGCTTCTCAATCTTATGTTCTTATGTTCACTACACTGTCTATGTTCCTGAAGTATTTTACAATGATCCTCAATGTATTGTCAAATTTTTGTGTGCTAATCAAATTTTGCATTTGTCCTCCTTATGCTCTCTCTATATATTATGCATATATATTTCAATGTATCGTGTATAAATGGTCCCAGGTGATGTTACAACTGGACGATTCCAATTTCACACTGAAATCTGGCTTCATAGAACATTTCATTTTATATTTTATTTTATAGTTAACATAATCCTCAACTGCATATCTGGTACTAACAATAAAATAGAAGTTTATTACGCAAAAGAAATATAAGAAGAATAGAATAAACTAAGCTATTTACATATAGCACAATTTGAAAGACTTCAAAATGCATAGTAAAATGAAATCCAATTTATCCCAACATCATCACTTTGCAATATTCAAACATGAGGAAATGTTTCCTTCTATGTACCATCTTTGGGTTTGACTTAACTGTTTCTCTCAATTTCCAGTTCAAAAAGGTTGATAGTCTTTCCCTTGAATAGTCACACAACTGTGATTAAATTTTCTTAGCTTCAAAAAATTCATTTCATTTTGCTAACCAAACAATTCTGGTCTGGAATTTTCAAACAAAAACACTTACACTGTGGTAACCTTTTTTCTTACTGTTCTGACCAACTCATTTTTCCACTTGATAATTGGTCACACATCTGGCTTCAACCAGATTTTCTTTAAAGTGCTTTCTAATCCAAAAGCAATTTCCGAAAGCAATTTACTTTGTGAATCTTCTAAACTAAATGCGATCTACTGCATTTCAATATTTACTCTTGATTCCAAAGCCCCCACAACCTAACAAATTCCCACCATCAGCTCTCATGATGAGACATCTAAACTTGAAACATCAGCTTGCCTTCTCTCCATGGATGCTGCCTGACCTGCTGTGATCTCCAGAATTTTTTGTTTTCAGTACAGGTTCCAGCATGTGCGGTTATTTGATCCCAAATGCTACGAGTTCAAAACCCAAGGTCTAAAGCATACGAATTAACCACACTACATCACATCATTTGCCAAAGATGAATAACAATGTATTTTTAAAATCATCTGGACACTTTTCCTAGATAGCATTAACAATAGTAACACATTGACATTAAACATAGAATAGGTTCGCTGAAAACATATTTCACATTAGTCCATGGACAACACATCTTGTAGGGTCTTTCATATGCTCTTGGTACATTGTCTTCAATAAGATTTTCTTGCCCAGACGCAAGAATGATTTTAAAATTATAAGAGCATAAGACCATAAGATAAAGAAGCAGAATTAGGCCATTCAGCCCAACAAGTCTGCTCCATTATTCAGTCATGCTGAAATATTTATCAATCCTATTCTTCCACTTTTTCCCTGGAAGGCTTGATCATCTCACCAATCAATAACTTACCTGCCTGTATCTTAAATACACTCAATGGCTTGGCCTCCAGAGCCTTTTGCAACAATGAGTTTCACAGTTTCACCATCTTCCTTGAGTGAAGAAACTCCCCGTCATCTCAATTCTAAAGAATCATCTCTTCAATCTGAGACTGTGCCCTCAAGTTCTCAAATCTCATAATAGAGGAAACATCTCCTTAATGTCAACTCTGTCCAGGCATCTCAGTATTCTGTAAGTTTCAATCAGATCCCTCCTCATCCTTCTAAACTCCATTGAGATACAGATCCAGAGACCTCAATCGCTTCTCATATGACATGCCCTTCATCCCCTGTATCATTCTTGACAACCTCCTCTGGACCACTTTGAGGCCAGCACATCCTTCCTCAGATACAAGGCTCAAACTGCTCACAATATTCCAAATGCAGTCTGATCAAACTTACATAGCCTCAGCAGCCCATCTCTGCTCTTGTATTCCAGCCGTCTTGAAATGAAAGCTAACATTACATTTTACTTCCTAGCTGCCAACTGAACCTGCAGCGTTATCCTTAACTGAGTCCTGAACTAGGACTCTTGAGTCGTTTTGTGCTTCAGATTTCCAAAGCATTTCCCTGCTTAGAAAATAGTCTATGCCTCTATTCCCCTACCAAATTACATTACCTCCCACTTTCCCACATTGTATTCCAGATGCCACACTTTTGCCCACTCTTCTAGCCTGTCCGAACTCTTCTGCAGCCTCCCTCTTCTTCAACACTGCCTATCCGTCCATCTATATTTGGGTCATTTGCAATATTGGTGATAATGCCCTCAGTGCCTCCTTCTCAACTATTGAATATTTTTGTTGACATGCAACTAGACTATTTTAAAAATAAACTGTTTAATCTCCATCTCATGCAGTAAAACAGCCTCCACACCAATGTCAGTGGCATCAATGGCGAGTTTGAATTGCTTCGTGTAATTTGGTATGACTCAACCTGGAGCAGTTGTCAGCGCAACTTTCAAGTCATCAAATGCACTTTTGCATCCATTCAACTGCTCTGGTGTGCATATTATTTTAACCCGGCAGTTAGGTAGAATTGGGCAATTTGTTAGGTTTGTCAAATTTTCACATTGTGACAGCTGTAGAAATGGTGGATCTAGATTTCCAATGCTATAGCCCAATGAATCATAATAGATATAAAAAAGACAAGTTCTGAAAATATGAAAATTATTTACTTTAACTTGTAAAAACCTTTAGAGGTATGTAATCTTGTATCTTTTTCTATTGCATAGCCAATTTTCTAATGGTAAAATAAAAACTACAAGGGCATCAACAAACAGTATGTTGAGATCATGTTTCTTTTTTGCACAGGACAACTGTGTAATGATGTCGTATCATTGCACTGAAAAAGAGTTCTATGTCCTGTCAATCATTGACAATCAGAGTCAGTGTCAACATCATTGGCGTGAGTTAGAGTTTCAGCAGGGGTGCATATTCATCAGTAATGGATTAATTGCCCATTTTCCATCCAACCTGATTTCCCTCTCCATTGTGTTTTATAGAAAGAAAAGTCAGTTTTGTATAAGGGTAATACCAAAACTAAATTTGCCTCTGTATCTTTCTTGCTGTTACAGATGTCACATTGGGCTGTGTTCCCTGGCTTAAGAAGACCTATCACTTGGTGAATCCTTAGGTTATCGGTTAAAAATTCATTAACCTCAGCAGCAATAACAAGTAGATTCAACAGTTCAGATATAAAGAACATTTTACGCAATCAGACTTTGAAAACTGCACAATATTTCAAAATTAAAACAGTGAAACTAGTCAACATAAAGCAAAGCAATTTAAATAATTTATGGGGAGAACCTCAAACAATGGATACGTGGAATAAAATTATTAGTGTATGTGAATTTTACTGCATTATAATTGATATACAATTATGATTGGACTTCATGAATTTTACTAAAATTTATTTATAACTGCAAAATATGCTAAGTTGTAGTGTAACATAGTTCTCAGAGCCTCAGATGCAAATCAAAAGATGATGTCATGTTTAGCTCTGGAGAGATGAACTTCAGAGCAGAGTGTTGTTTCGGTTTTGAGATAAGTGAGAATGCAGGCCTGAAAGTAAGAGGTGAGGTCTGATTTTCTGGTGCATTTGCTCTCTTCCCAGCTTCTATTCCTGGTGACAACTTCAAATTTTATGACCAAGAAGTTCTGCAGTACCCTACCAGAATTTTCTGGGCTCCAACATCCAGGGGCTAAATTTAAAAGACACCCAGATAACACATAACTCTCTGCAAAGTAAGAACACTGGAGTATCACATAAGCTATGTTTATCAGCCCCCAGTCACCCCCAAAAAGGATGTTAGAGACCAGGCAAAAAGCAACATCGTTCTCTCACGACAACCTCCCTAACGGTTCTCCTCAACACGTTCACAAGAGTGGAAAATGATATTCACTTTTTTTTTAGAATCATATGATCCCTTCAATGCAGTAAAATCCACTCAGCCCACTGAGTCTGCACCAACCCTCTGAAAAGCATCCCATCCAGACCCAGACCCTGTCCCCAATTCTAGCCCCACTGGCCTGCATTTACCATAGCTAATCCACCTAACTGCAATTCCCTGAACGCTCTGGGTAATGGCCTATATGGCCCATCCACAGACAGTCACCCAATGCTGGAACTGAACCCAGATCCTGTTGCTGTATGCATCAGTGCTAACCACTGTACAATATTGCCACACTGTGCTATTTGTTATAGCTACAGATGGCCTTCCTGAATGATAAGGGCAGCCTTCACTAGTTTTCTAATGTATTCATCATTTGAGAGAATGTGAGTTTAATTTTGATAGTCTGAGATTCCTGTGTATTTCCTGAATGGGCAGGTACAAAGGAGGAGCTTAACACTCTGCAGGTTTCGCTGATGAACACAGGGCATGCCTGACAGGAAATATTCCCAGCTTCCTGATTTCTTCCTGTTTTGTCAGATGTCATGGTGAAGAAGTTGACATGCCAACATTGTTCCCTGGTGTGGTTGTTGCTGTAAAGCGGGTAAAAACAAACCTTTAAACAGCCTTTAATTAGCCAAGCAAAGGACTAAACAAGTCTAAGGGCAGGTGGGCTGAAAATATGCCAGTATGTTGAGAGGTGGGGGGTGGGTGGGGCAATCAATTTCATTTTGAAATGGTTTCCCTTAGATAGCACATATTCACACAGTTTAAGGAGATTTTGTTTGCACATTTAAAATGAATAAATTCACAGGCAGAAAATATCCAAAAAAGGTCCAATATGTAATAAAATCCACTCCTTGTGCTTGCTCTTCCTTTGAGTTCTTACAAACATGTTCCTAACGTCGTCTAACATTCATATGCATCAGGTATTTCCTGATGCATCACCCAGTTTATCAAGCCAAAACACTTTTCACTGACATCAGACTTTTCATTATGCTGTATTGGCAAAAGCACAACAATATTTTACATTTACGGGAAAATATTCCTTTGTCCATTATTTTAATGGTATGACTGACCCTTTTAACACTTGGATACTTGAAAAATTTCATTGATTGCAAACACACTTGCCGAGCTACACGAAATCAGAACTAGGAGACCATAGTTATTTTGTCAAGGACATGCATTAAGCACAACTCAATTACCATGAGATTGAGAAACTTAAGGAATTACAAGATATTTAGCAGTTTGATGTTGCAGGTCTTGACTGTTAGGATTAGAGTCTCCAGCATTTGCTTTTTGATGCCACATGCAACTGTTACCATCTGCAGAACTGGTTTTTCTGATGAAGGGTTTAGGCCCGAAACGTCAAGTTTTCCTGCTCCTATGATGCTGCTTGACCTGCTGTGTTCATCCAGCCCCATGCTTGTTATCTCAGCATTGTGCCTTTGGTCTTGACAAGGAGGCCACAGGCCTCCCTTGCATCATGGTCTGACAACCCCTCATTCAATCTTTGCCAGATATTTGTCACAAGCTTGGACTCCAACTAATTGCTGGGGACAGTTTCCTCAGAACACCATCTCCTCCTGGAGGCATTTGCTCCCAATTGTTGGCTAAGCTGTTATTTTTTTCAGCCTTCTGTATTATTTTATATGTTAAGCATAATTCCACATCAGGGACTTTATAGATTTACTGTCTATGTGTCCAACAGAAATAAAAACCAAACTGTTACAACCAGGAAAGACATATTTAAATTTTACTCCAGCTTATTATTCTGACATTATTTTCATGCTTGAATTGTGATTATTTTGTTTTTTATATATTTCATCTTTCAAAGTGAATCACTCCAACATTTAGCAAAGCATAGAACCCAAACAAATGAAGGCTTGAAGAAGTCTGATGGAAGTTTTGAATCATTTTAAGCAGTGTTTCTATTTGTTTTGAATCAATAAGAACTGTAGATGTAGAATGTGGTCAGCTTCAAAGAACTTTAATCTGACAAAATATGATAAACAAAAAGGTCACACTTGTTTTATGAATGACTTATTCGCAAAGTAAATTGAATCAATTTGATTACAGCAAGACAATTGCCATTTAAACTACATTGCAAAAAGGATACATAATACCACTCTTTTGACACGACTGACATTTCTAAGACTAAAATATGTCTTTATTTATCTGTTTCTAAGTGCATTCTATTCTTCTGGAATGAAGTTATTCAGACATATCATGGGTTTTCACCAAATATTACGATGCTCAAAATCAGAAGGGCTTTCAGATCTTGAATCTTCAGGAGAATTTCCAATGAACCAGCAACATGATTCATACATACACAGACAGCATTTGAAAAGCCATCCACTCAGATCTATGTTGTATTTATTAAATCATACTCATTAAATACATCTCTAATAAGAAATATTATTGAATCCACAGAATAGAATCTGTACAGTGTAGAAGCAGGCTATTCAGCCCATTGAGTTCATACTAACCCTCTGAAGAGCATCCCACCCACACTCACACCAAGCCCTGTAATTCTGCATTTCCCTTGGCTAATCCACCTAGCCGACACATCCCAGGACACTATGGGTAATTTAGCTTGGCCAATCCACTAAACCGATACATCTCTGGCCGCATCATATATCAAGACATACAACATAATGATCCAAAGGAAGAAGATTAGTATGCCCAAGAGAGAGACATGGGATGATTTCTCCCTTTTCTTGCCTCCCAGATGACTGCAACAAGGTATATCTTCGAGAAAGATTGTTTTAGCCCTTGAGAGCTGTGACTTTTAAGAATAGATACAAAACAGGTTTTCTTGCATGTTGAAACCAAAATGAAGGATGCTGCTTGGCCTGCTGTGTTCATCCAGCCCTACACCTTGTTATCTCAGATTCCCAGCATCGGCAGTTCCTACTTCCTGTGAAGGATAAATATTTATTTTACACGGCACCTGAAAATGTAACTGCACCAAACTCCCATCGTCTACACGCACACGTAGAAAAACACACAGACACACACACACACACACACACACACACACACACACACACACACACACACACACACACACACACACACACACACACAGGATTTCTGAAGATGTAGCATATGCTTATTCATCTTAAAGAGTTAAAATTCGAATAAAGCCTCAATATGATAATTGAAACTTTACAGGCCTGAAGGAGTCTATCTTGATGCACTGAAGTTCTGCAATGAATTTACTTTTGTTCGTCCAAAATAACAACAAGCTATAAATTTCCACTCAAAGTTGATATAATTAAGAGCTATAATCTTGCAGGTAAAGTGAATAAGTCTCTGCGTTTGGTGACTTTTTAAAGCAGTATCATCAGTTGTACTGGGTAAGAGAAAGAATCTGTACAGTGTAGAAGCAGGCCACTCAGCCCATTAAATTTGCGCTGACTCTCTGAAGAATATCCCACAGAGACCCACCCCCCAACTCTACTCCTGTAATTCTGCACTTCCTATGGGTAATCCTCCTAACCTGCACATCTTTGAACTGTGGGAAGAAACTAGAGTACCTGAAGGAAACCCATGCAAACACAGGGAGAATGTGCAAATTGAACACAGACAGATGCCTGAGGGAGGAATCAAACTCAGGTCCCTGGCACTGTGAGACAGCAGTGCTAGGGACTGCTTGCTCTAGTCTTTGAGTCCAAGCCTACCTTCTATTGGTTGTTCTCAGCTTATCTTATGTATATTGTCTCAAACCACTTTGCAGCAGAAAGTGGTGGAGGAATTTGGAGAGTGGTTTAGTTATATTTATCGATCTGCTTGTCCGTTGTGCTTTTATTTTTGCAAAGAATTGTTCAATTTTAAACATGCCCTTTTGTTTCTGGATCTACAAACGACTGACTGTCTGAAAGACATTTCATTATAAGGAGATATCTATCCCTCTTTATCCAATTTATCTCCATGTACATTTTTTCCATGCAATGCCCAGTCTATCCTCAGAAGTTGTTACTCTTGGCCTTAAGCCTTCGTTGATACTTTTCTATAAGGATTATGAATAAGTCTTCAAGCCAGATTTGTTTGTGACTTGTGTGCCTTTTCTGATATTTCTCAGGAAATGTTTCACCTGTATCTGCTGATGACAGCATGTCTAGGATTAAAAATTCTGTAGTCTAAAGAATGAAAAGCATAATTCACCAGAGCTAGTAACTAATACTCATATGTGCTGCTGTATTCTATGGCCTTATGTTTTACATTCCATGACACCGTGTTTTGCAACTCACATCAAAACTTATTGCTGATGTGAATTCTCAGTCGATGAGTTAACATTTTACATTCTGTTCATGATCTACAGAAGCTCAAGTAGTTTAACATTTCATGCAAAAAATACTCTTGTACTTAACAAGGGCATTTCCATCGACTTCAGACATTTCAGATCCAAGTAAAGATCTGAATGCAAATATCAGTAAGATCATCTTCTGCCTGGAATTGTGATGAGAATGGAAGATAACCAATCTGTTTCAGTGCATTATTTGGCACAAGTACAAACTATGATGTACTTGGTATGTGATGTTAGGGTGAAATGAATATTTTGATGTAATAAGATAGAACACTGCAGAATCTGGATTGAATTGAATACAGGATGGAAATCTCAAACCAGATTTACTCCATTGTAAATTTGATGATATAAATTGTAGCAAAAAAAAATGCAATAAAATTATTGTTTTAGGATTGGAATAAAGGATTCATTATAATTTGTTTTTAATGTGTAATTAGAAGCTGGATTTTTTAGCACATGGGATTGCAAGGTTGTGCTCCTGGTGAGCACTGTAAAATCAGTATGGCAAGAAGACTTTATATAATTTCCAAAACATGTTTGGAAAATCATACAAACTAAAATTCAAGAGCAGATCTCCATATCTGAATTTCTGATATTCACTTCCCTCACTGAAAGCCCTACATTGAGATGTTTAGGCCTTCTCCCTGACTCTATCACACAGCTCGGCAGCCACCAAAAATACAACCTCAGAAATTGATATTAGAAAATGCCATAATTCTCTTTTTCCTTAGATTAAGTAATGAGTCACATCCAGGATGGCGCAAACTGGGCACAGTGATTGATCTCTGTACCTGAACAGGTAGACGAGATCACATCCAGGACAGTCAGTACCTGGGAAAGCAGAACTAAACAGATGACATACAATCAATGGAGATGGGCAGTGAGGCTAGCAGTTTGAAGGTGGGAACAATTCAAGATGGATTTAAACCATCTCTGTGGTTTGAATGTGAAGCCTATGTTACACATTTAGGCAAATCTATTAAAACAAAACTAAGCAGCTGCATTCTGCATAGCTCAATCTTTCTCGAGAGGCTTAAAACAAATGTTAAACTCCTTTTGTTCCACAGCTAAAAGGTTAGAAGGCATTTCAAGTATGGCCTGATTGTCATCTATTGCTTTATTTCCATACAAATAAGATGTGTGAGTCATTTCCAGCTCATAATGACAGTGTACTTATTGTCTATGATATTGGAGGTCTAGCCAACCTGGTCAACATCCAAACAATGGGTCAAAGCAGCATGGCATTACAAGGGTGTAAGGGTGTTTTAATTTGACATAATATACAAGGGAGAAAGCAATTATTCTGTTTTCATGAACGATGTTAGAATAAAATTCAACCCTGGCGCCTTTTTTGCTGTATGAATGCAGGTGATACTGTGTTTGCTACCATCACTTCTCTGAAATCAAAAGAAATTTCTGGAGTCTGCAGTCTCACAGATAAATCTGGAAGTCTGAATTTTGGGGCAATGGTTCTACAATATACTTTTACATTGGTAGGGGATGTCAGCGTCACTGGTTAGGCCAAAATTTATTGTCCCATCCTAACTGACCCCGCGAAGGTGGTGGTGAACTGCCTTCTTGAACCACAGCAGACTTTGTGAGGTCGGTACACACTCACAATGCTATCAGAAAGGGTTGTACAGAATTTTATAACCCCCAGTGATGGAATGACAATAAAGTTTCAATTCTGGATGGTGTGTGGCTAAGAGGAGAATTTTCAGGGGTGATGACCCCATTTCTCCAGAGGCTATCCTGTTGAGTTTTCACATATGTAATGTAATTCAGTACAAATCATAGGACTGATAAGAACTTGCCCTTTTACATTGTTAGTTTGCTCAAAAGATCCTTGAAACAGTTACATGTTTTGAAAGAAGTGTAACAGAGTTTTTAAAATTATGCTAAACTCATAATTACTTCTGAAGAAACCTCGATATTTTGTGAATATCGTTGTATTCCATTATTATAAATATTCCAAAAATGCAGCAAGTAACTCACCTCCTACCTCCCTAAAACCCGTCCACCATCTATAAGGCATAAGTCTGGAGCATAATGAAATACTCCTCAATTGTCTGGATGAGTGCACTCAAGAAACTTGACACCAGTCAGGACAAAGCAATCCACTTGATGGGCACCACATCCACAAATATTTGCACTCCAGCACCAATTCTT
The DNA here is from genome assembly GCA_024137785.1 of Ginglymostoma cirratum. Taxonomy (NCBI): domain Eukaryota; kingdom Metazoa; phylum Chordata; class Chondrichthyes; order Orectolobiformes; family Ginglymostomatidae; genus Ginglymostoma; species Ginglymostoma cirratum. The sequence goes on from JAHRHZ010000076.1 coordinate 497,734, forward strand.
AGTAGGAGCTGTATGTTCTATCTGCAAAGTACACAGTCGAAATTTGCCAAAAATCCTTAGATGGCACCTTCCATACCCACAACTATTTCAGTTCAGTAGGTCACGTGCTGCAGACATTTACTATTTATTAAGATACTTATTCTTAATCTTTTCACCAGTTGGAATATATATATAATATATATTTATGTATGTGTGTGTATACTGTTCTCTATACTTCTCTAGACACTGTTCAGATTGCTTATGATTTTGAATACTTCTATCGGATCTGCTCTCAGCCTTTCTTATCTTCATGAAAAGCAGTCCCAGCTGCTCCAACCTATCTTCATAAGTGAAATTCCTCATCCCAGGAATCATTCAGATAAAACAAAGCTCTGCACTTTCTTCAATGCCTTCACACCTTTCCTAAAGTGTGTCATCTGGAACTGGATGCAATACTCCAGTTCAGAGCAAATATTGTCTTATACAAGATCAACATAACTTCATTGCTCTTGTACACCATGTCCCTATTACTAATGTGATTGTGTATGCTTTAGTAACTACTCTCCCTAGCTGTCCTATCAGCTTTAATCATAGCATCACAGAATGAGGATGATGCGAAAAGAGGCACCAGATTTCCAAATGAACATCATGACTAAGTGCCATTCACATGCTTTTTCCCCACAATATGCACATTATTTCTCATCAATGACTAGTTTAATGACTTGTGCACATCCACAAGTCATTGTGGTGGCACATTGGGGTGGCACGGTGGCACAGTGGTTAGCACTGCTGCCTCACAGCACCAGGGCCCTGGGTTTGATTCCAACCTCTGGTGACTGTCTGTGTGGAGTTTGCACATTCTCCCCATGTCTGCGTGGGTTTCCTCTGGGTACTCTGGTTTCCTCCCACAGTCCAAAGATGTGCAGGTTAGGTGGATTGGCCAGGCTAAATTGCCCTAGTGTTCAGGGGTGTGTAGATTAGGCGGGTTAAGCTGGGATGGGTCTGGGTGGGATGCTATGAGGGTTCATGTGGACTTGTCGGGCTGAAGGGCCTGTTTCCACACTGTAGGGATTCTAAGAAATACCCAGGTTCCTCTGCTCCTGTACCTCCTTAAAAATTGTATGCTTTATCTTATATTATCTCCCCATGTTCTTCCGACCAAGATATATTAACTTCTGCTTCTCCGCATTAATCATTATCTGTCAGCCATCCACCCACACCAACTTGTCTATACTCTGTTCTGCTGAAGTCCTGTGTTGTACTCCTCACAAGTTACAACCCAAATTTTGTGTCATTCAAAAGTTTTGAAATTGTTTTCTGTACACCAAAGTCTAAATATTTAATATAAAGCAGAAAAAAGAACTGACCTCTGGGAAACTCTACATCAAACCCCTTCTCCAGCCTGAAAATAAAATCATCAACAAATTTGTGTCCACTTTGCTACTGCCCCTCTGATTTCATGAGCTCAATCTTGACTCACGAGTCTGTTCAGTGGCACTGTATCATTGGCATCATTAAGCCCCACTTATTATCTCTTTTAAAAAGTTACAAAGTTACTTAAACATTATTTTCCTTGAAGAATTTAATGCTGACTTTCCTTACTTAATTTACATTGATCCATGTGACTCCTTCATTCAGAATTATTGTTTCCAGAAGTTTCCCCACCTCCAAAGTTAAAACTGACTGGTCTGTAATTACCAGGCTTATCCTAACACATTTCTTTGAACAAGGGCATAAGATTTGCAATTGCCCAATTCTCTGCTAACAATATGGAGTGTAAAGAAGACTGAAAAATTATTTTCAGTGCCTCACAATTTCTACCTTCACTTCCATTAATCTCCTTGGATGTGGTTCATCTGGCTATCATGCCTTCTCAACTGGTACAGCTAGCCGATCTAACACCTCCTTCTTATCAATTTGTAATGATTCTTGAAGCTGAATTTCTTCCTCTAGCATCACTGCCTGAGTTAGTATAATAGTATATTCTTCTTTAGTAAAGACTATGTAAGGTATTCGTTTAATACCGTAATCATGCAGTCTCCTCTATCTGTTAAATCCTCTTTTTGGCACCTAATCAGCCCCAGTCCTCCTTTTAACACACTTTTTATTATTTGTATGTCTACAGTAGACTTTGATATTCTCAGTTATGTTACCTGCCAGTATCTTTTATTATTTTTTCACACACTCCCTTGTAGGCAAATTTCTTTGAGGTCAGTGATGAGCAATGTTGCTTCACCCAAACATAAAATTTGGGTGAAAGCAATAGCCATAATTATAAAAAGAAGGAATTGAATACTGCTATTTTCAAAACGCCAACAAAAATACAAGAAACCCAGATTCAAAAAAAGTGCAATTTTACTAGTTCAATCACTATGAAACATTTATTCTACTTCTAAGGTTAAAGTTTAGTCTCAGCTGTAAAACAAAAGATGAGTATTGTAGAATCCGAGAGTTATGCAACACAAAAGAGGCCATTCAATCCTTCAGTGTATGCAAACGTTTTGGAAGAGCTATTCAATCAGTCCCACTCATAGTTATAGCGTCATAGCTGTAGATTTGTGCAGCATGGAAACAGAACCTTCGGTCCAGCTCATCCATGTGACCAAATATCCAAAATTAATCTAGTCCTGTTGGCCATCATTTGGCCCATATCCCTCTAAACCCTTCCTATTCATGTATCTATCCAGATGGCTTTTAAATGTTGTAATTGTAGCAGACTCCACCACTCCTCTGTCAGTTCATTCCATAAACGCACAACCCTTTTGTGTGAAAAAGTTGCCTGTGAAGTCCCTTTTAAATCTTGCCCCTCTCACCTTAAACCTACACCCTCTAGTTTTGGACGACACTAACATGGGAAGAAGGTGTTGGCTATTCAGTCTATCCATACCCCTTATGATTTATAAACCTCTATAAGGTTATCCTTCAACCTCTAAAGCTCCCGGGAAAATAGTCTGAGCCTCTCCCTGTAGCTCAAACCCTCCAAACCCAGCAACATTCTTTAAATCTTTTCTGCACCATTTCTTGTTTAACAAAAACATTCGTATAGCAGGAAGACCAGAACTGAACGCAATAATCCAAAAGTGGCCTAAACAATGTCCTGTAAAGCCACAACATGACATCCATACTTAATGCACTGTCTAATAAAAACAAGAGTACAAAATGCCTTCTTCACCACTCAAGCTACCTGCAGCACTGCTTTCAAGGGACTATGAACCTGCACCCCAAGGCGCTTTATACCCTTATGCTTTTCTCATAATCATGCCAACATTTCTAACATTAAGTATTTATCCAATTCATCTTAAAGTTATGATTCTGCCATCATTTGAGCAACGTACCCCTGATCATTACAGCTCACTGAGTTTTTTTTTATCCCTCCCTTGGTTCGTTGACAGTTACTTCAATTCTGTGACCTCTGGTGGTCTCTACTCCTGACAGTGGAGGCAGTTACTCAAGACGTGTCATGATTTTGAACACTTCAATTAAACATTTTCTTAACAATCTCTGCCATAAGGAAATTACTGTTTTGTTTTAGTCTCTACATATAATTGGAGTTCAAAATGCATGGTGCATTTCAAATAAATCTCGTCTGATTTTTGCAAACTGTGATCATGTGGAGTTTGATTGAAAGACAATGCTTGTATCAGAACAATTAATTCAGATAGCGGCATTAAGGAAGGGGCAATATGAGTCTGAGTTAATGGTGGGCTGTGAAGAAGACACAGGCAAAGGTGTCACTGGAATGAAAAGAAAAGAAGATGGTTATTTTCTTTCAATTCTGCAACTTAAATGTTTCAAACTGTCAAATTCAAATATGGGAATAGGCTCGAACATCAAAACAAGGTTGATGAATCATGAAAAGGGTTATGGAGCATGGAAAGTACTAGGGAATCAATGATGACAGGAAAATCTTTAGCTGTCATTGCATCAATCCGGGAGGAAATAACTCTTTTAATTGCTGTAGAATAAAAACAGGATTTCACTCATAAAGCACGGCCATGGGATGGCATGCTGCACAGGGAGTAGTGTAGGACATCAAAACACTTTGTATATTTTCTTTCAGGATTAATCATTTGTACCATGAAGAAAAATGATAAAACTCATTTTGCTTTTTTGAAAATGATATGTTGAAAGTATGCATTTGCCATTCACTCTTGTTCGCTAATAACCTGAGAAATTGAATTGTGTTGTTGATGAGTTCCTACAATAGTGTCAGTTTTGCACTTGCCCATCAGTTTGAAGCTGTTTTATGTAGATTAGAAGATCAAAATAGAACTTTTTTACAATAATATCAAAGGATACACATAAGATGGATAAATTGGAAGGTTATTGTCATGCTTTCTCAAATTACTGCAGTTTGCTCTAAAAACAGAGATGGAAATCTGTTGTACGTAGAATGTGTTAGATTCCAACCCAAATAGCTCATATTTTAATATCTTGTTGTAAACGTGGAGAACAGCACAAAGGGTAAACCTTCCATGGATTTTGACCCAATCTCTCATCATCGCTTCAGCATAAAATCATTGAAATCTCTGAAACAATGACATTTAATGTCTGCTGATTCCATTTCTCATGGTGAAACATTGGGAGAATGCTCATAAAAAAATTCTATGCATCATCTGCCTCTGAGTTAAAATGCAATTAAACATGAGAAAATAAAGCGCCCTTTTCTTTCTGTGCTGAAATTTTCATATAGACTTAAAACATGTCATTTTATGATCATCACTCCATAGGTACTCATCAATATTTAACTTATCTACTTCATATGTTTCATTACTAGATTCAACAGTTCACATTTGCTACTAGTTTGCTGTCAAAGTAATGTTGAGGCAAAGAATATTCAATTTTTGTTTGGAGCACACAGACCAGTCCAGCATCAGGTGAGAGCAGATGAATGATCAAGCATAGAAACTGAAATGATGCAGTCACTCAACCATTAACATCATAAGAAAGGTGTTTTGTTTTTTCGCTATCTCCTTGGTCATTGTCCCATGCATTGAAATTCTGTATTTGGAGTTGAGATACAAATTGAACTTGCTACAGAAGGTTAAATCATGAAAGATGCCAACCTGCTCCAACTCTATAAATTTATTTGTCTATTTAGTTACCTCAGCACACACAAATCTACAGTAGAAGAAAGTCATCTTTAGTCTTATGGGACTGCCTTAATAGGGGTAAGATAGCACAGTTGGCAGGATAGCTGATTTACAATGCAATGAATGATGCCAATAGTGTGGGATCTGTTCCAGTACTAGCTGAGGTTACCATGAAGTTCCCGCCTTCTCGACCTCATCCTTACACCTGAGGTGTGGTGATCCTCAGGTTAAACCACCATTAGTCATCACTGTCTAATGACAGAGCAGTCCTTTGTCCTCTCTGACTATGGCAGCTTTATCTTTACAGCCGAAGAAAAAGAAATATTAAATATTCCCAGTCAAGTTTGGTGCCAAAAATTACTTATTACACGTGTAATGCAGCACTCCTTCAGATTTTAATTGTTGAAAATGCTAAAGCACTTTATTTACTTTGAATTTTTATCCAGCTCAAACTAATTTTTCTTTCACTCTCTTTATTTCCCTTTCTATCCCTAAATTGATATTGAGGCTATCCACTGTAATTTATCCTCTCTTCTCTGTCCTTGCAGTTAAGGGCACTCTCAGTTGCTTGCTTTTTTTTTCACTCAGATCCAACTTTTTCAATATTAGTGAGATTGCAGAAGTGATTGACAAAAGTGGCTCCATGAGTGAGAAACTTCAGTTATGAGGATAGAGTGAACAATTTGGGACTGTTTTTCTTGGAAAGAAGAAGGCTGAGAACTGATTTTATAGATCTTTTCAAAAATATGGGCAGGCTTGATAGAGTAGATAAGAAAATGCAGAAAATCGTAAACACGAGGCCATTTAGCTTGATTTCTGTCATGATGAAGGTGTTTGGATTGAACATTAAAGAGATTATAGCTGCACACTTAGAAAAATTCAAAGTAATCAAGAAGAGTCAACACAGTTTTATCAAAGGGAATTTTTCATTAATTTATTGGAGTTCTTTGAAGAAAGGACATGCATTGTGGATAAAGAGGAGCCTGAAGATGCAAAAAAACTTGGATTTCAAGAAAGCTTTCGATAAAGTGCAAAGGTTAATTTGAAAAATAAAAGGCTGTGGTGTAGGCAGTAACATACCAACATGCACAGAGGATTGGCAGGCTGGCAGAAAATAGAGAGGATAAGCAAATAGTCAGAATGTGATGAGTGATATTCTGCAAGTGTCCATGCTGGGCTTAAACGTTTTACAATTCACATCAATGACTTAGATGAGGGGTGCAAAGGAACGGTAGCTAAATTTGCAGATAGGAAGGAAAATATGTTGCCAAGACCACCTAAGGAGGATGTAGACAGATATAGATAGATGGAGTACATATTCAAAAATTTGGTAGATAGAGTACAATGTGGGAAAGTGTAGAGCTGTTCAAGTTGGCAGGAAGAATGGAAAAATAAATTACTTTATTGGGAATTTACTTCAGAATATCAAGAGGAAGAGGAATTTAGATGTCCTAGTGCAGGAGTTACATAAGATTATCTTACAGGTACAGCATATATTCAAACTAGTTGGTGGGATTTGACAGAGTGTCGTGCAGGAGGCATGTTCAATAAGATAAAAGACAAAGGTGCCAGGAGCAAGTTACTGACATGGATAAGGGATTAGCTGACTGAAATAGCAGTTGGAAAACAATGTGGAAAAGTATGAGATAATGTAAGATAAAATGTTGTGGAGCTGGATGAACACGGCAGGCCAAGCAGCATCAGAGGAGCAGGAAAGATGACATTTTGGGTCGAGACCCTTCTTCAGAAATGGGGGAGGGGGAGGAGATTCTGAAATAAATAGGGAGAGAGGGGGAGGCGGATAGAAGACAGATAAAGAAGAAGATAGGTTGAGAGGAGACAGAAAGGTCAAAGAGGCGGGGTTAGAACCAGTGAAGGTGAATGTAGATGGGGATTTAGGTGGGGAATAGGTCAGTCCAGGGAGGACGGACAGGTCAAGGTGGTGGGGTGAGGTCAGTGTGTAGGAGATGGGGGTGGGGCTTGAGGTGGGAGGAGTGGTTAGGGAGGTGGGGACTAGCTGGGCTGGGTTTGGGATGTCGTCGGGGGAGGGGGGTTTTGAAGCTTTTGAAGTCCACATTGATACCCTTGGGTTGCAGGGTTCCCAAGCGAAATATGAGATGCTGTTCCTGCAGCTTTTGGGTGGCATCATTGTGGCAATGCAGGAGGCCCAGGATGGACATGTCGTCCGAGGAGTGGGGCGGGGCGGCGGGGCCCCCCCCCCCGCCCCCCCGCGCCGTGCGAGTTGAAATGGTTTGTGACTGGGAGGTGTAATTGTGTGTTGCGAACTGAGCGTAGGTGTTCCGCAAGGCGGTCCCCAAGCCTCCGCTTGGTTTCCCCGATGTAGAGGAGGCCACAACGGGTACAGCATTGGCAGATGTGCAGGTGAACATCTGTTTGATGTGGAAGGTCTTCTTGGGGCCTGGGATAGGGGTAAGGGGGGAGGTGTAGGAGCAGGTGTAGCATTTGCTTTGGTTGCAGGGAAAAGTGCCAGGGGTGATAGGGCTGGAGGGGAGTGTGGAGCGGACAAGGGAGTCACGGAGAGAGTGGTCCCTCCGGAAGGCAGATAAGGGTGGTGAGGGAAAAATGTCTTTAGTAGTGGGGTCAGATTGCAGATGGCGGAAATGTTGAAGGATAATACGTTGGATTCGGAGGTTGGTGGGGTGGTATGTGAGGACGAGAGGGATTCTGTTTTGGTTATTATAGCGGGTAGGGGGTGTGGGGGATGAGTTGCGGGAAATGCAGGAGACACGGTCAAGGGCATTTTCGATCACTGTGGAGGGGAATTTGCGGTCCTTGAAATATGAGGACATCTGGGATGTTCGGGAGTGGAATGCCTCATCTCCGGAGCAGATGCGGCGGAGGCGAAGGAATTGGGAATAGAGGATGGCCTTTTTACAGGAAGGTGGGTGGGAGGAGGTGTATTCTAGGTAGTTGTGGGATTGGTAGGCTTAAAATGGATATCGGTTTCCAGGTGAAGGCCAGAGATAGAGACAGAGAAGTCCAGGAAGGAGAGAGAGGTATTAGAGATGGTCCAGGTAAACTTAAGGTTGGGGTGAAAGGTGTTGGTGAAGGGGATGAACTGTTTGAGCTCCTCGTGAGAGCACGAGGCAGTGCCGAAACTGTCATCAATGTAACAGAGGAAGAGAAGGGGGATAGGACCAGTGTAGTTTTGGAAGAGGGATTGTTCCACGTAACCTTCAAAGAGGCAGGCATAGCTTGGGCCCATGTGGGTAGCCATGGCCACCCCCTTTGTCTGTAGGAAGTGGGAGGAATTGAAAGAGAAGTTGTTGAGTGTGAGGACGAGTTCAGCTAAGCGGATGAGGGTGTCAGTGGAGGGGGACTGGTCGGGCCTGCGGGACAGGAAGAAGCGGAGGGCCTTTAGGCCACCAGCATGGGGAATGCAGGTGTATAGGGACTGGATCCGTTGTACCCGTTGTGGCCTCCTCTACATCGGGGAAACCAAGCAGAGGCTTGGGGACAACTTTGCGGAACACCTACGCTCAGTTCGCAAAACACAACTACACCTCCCAGTCACGAACTATTTCCACTCACCCCCGCCCCCCCACTCCTCAGACGACATGTCTATCCTGGGCCTCCTGCATTGCCACAATGATGTCACCCAAAAGCTGCAGGAACAGCATCTCATATTTTGCTTGGGAACCCTGCAACCCAAGGGTATCAATGTGGACTTCACAAGCTTCAAAATCTCCCCTCCCCCGACGACATCCCAAACCAGCCCAGCTAGTCCCCACCTCCCTAACCATTCCTCCCACCTCAAGCCCCACCCCCTCTCCTACACACTGACCTCATCCCACCCCCTTGACCTGTCCATCCTCCGTGGACTGACCTATCTCCCACCTAAATCCCCACCTACATTCACTTTCACTGGTTCTAACCCCGCCTCTTTGACCTGTCTGTCTCCTCTCAACCTATCTTCTCTTTATCCGTCTTCTATCCGCCTCCCCCTCTCTCCCTATTTATTTCAGAATCCCCTTCCCCTCCCCCATTTCTGAAGCAGTGTCTCGACCCGAAACGTCAACTTTCCTGCTCCTCTGATGCTGCTTGGCCTGCTGTGTTCATCCAGCTCCACAACATTTTATCTCAGATTCTCCAACGTCGGCAGTTCCTACTATCTGTGAGATAATGTACTTTGGTGGAGGAATAGAGGTTAAAAATACTGCAGATGCTGGAACCCAAGGTAGACAAGCAGGAGGCTGGAAGAACACAGCAAGCCAGGCAGCAACTGAAGGAAAGGAGCAGTCAACTTTTTGGGTATTACCCTTCTTCAGGAGTCCTGAAGAAGAATAATACCTGAAAAGTTGACTGCTCCTTTCTTCCAGATGCTGCCTGGCTTGGTGGAGAAATAGACGCATAGACTATTTTCTAAATAAGGCAAGGCTTTGGAAATCTGAAGCACAAAGGGACTTGGGAGGCCTAGTTCAGCATTCTCTTAAGGTTAACATGCAGGTACAGTTGGCAGTTACATGCCCATTGCACAGTTTGTATGACAACCTCATTGATCCAACAGTCTCTTGATTTCAGTATGTTAAAGAATGATAAAAAAAATGGCAAAATGGCAAGACCAAAATACTTGAGAACAAGGTGAAAATTTCAGTGTAATTCATTAAAGATGGGGAAAATAGGATGGAACAGCAGGTTACACCAGAGAATTCTGAGAGAAATTGAGGAAAAAAGGAATAAAGACTTTGTAATTGTATTCTAGGAATCCATTGGGAATTGATGTGCGCTGGAACATTGTACCACTCCATTTCTAAAAGTGAGCAGATACTCCCCAGTGAATTACAAATTAGCTAGCTTAACATTGTTGATACAGAAAATATTGGAAGTTAAATTCAAAATGATTGAAGAGGGATTTTGAATTCCCCAGCAGAATGGTGTTATCACTGATGAGCTGACTATTAGAGGGATTTCAGAAGCCCTGGTCTACTCTGACACCTGAAAATGCAGTGGACAAGCTTCCAAAGGCACTTTTGGGGCCACCCAGCCAACATGTAAATAAGGCATTAGGTTGGTGTTGGAAGGGCTTTGTGACTGTCGACTTGGACAGGCTTGTTAGGAATCACAGGGCAGTCAGGGACCACAGTTTCTTTATAAAGCTTGAATAAGTATTCCTACTGTTCCTAGATGAATGCAGTTTTTTTTTCTGTGCCTTTATGCATTAGCCAACTACATCAAAACGTCACAGAACATAAACAGAACATTAAGTGTAACAGCTTAATTTCAACTTCTCCCAGCCAATGGAAAGGAACACCAAGCTGTGTCAAAATGGGCAACCAATCCAAATCCAAATAGGCAGGTTGTGTGTACCAGATCCAAAGAGTCACAGCTTCCATCTTTCTGTCCTTCCCATTTTCCACTGTATTTACCTATTATACCACACAGTGACTATAAGGCAGCATCTCAGAAATGAAATCAGACATTTTATTTTTACATCAGAATCTTTTTACTGTCATAAGGAGTGAAATATGAAACAAGCTTGTGAAGACAGGCAAAGGTAAGGTATGTCTGAATAAGCTACGTATGACAAAATCAGATCATCACATCATATAATATACAAAATCGATGCTGCCCTGGTGATTGCCAACAAGTATGCTTTCCAACTGAGCATTACATGAATGATATTTGAAATGCATTGCTATACCAAACAGACAGGGAAGTTTTAGTGGTTTTGTTGTCAACAAATTTTCTACAAATAATAAAACAAAAAAGGCCCTCTGAAATGAATAAGTCCAGAATGTTAAATGTATCTAACCCGAACTAGCATTCAAATAATTGCACAATGACATAGCATTTCAAAGCCATGGAGTATTTTCTATGTTAATATAAGAGCATTGATACACTTTTTAATAGAGGTCGTACTTTTTAATGTTTTCTCCAGTAGATAGGAATAATACCTGTCAGAAATTGTAAGTGGATTTCACAAGCTTCAAAATCTCCCCTCCCCAACCACATCCCGAAGCAGCTGCAGCCCAGCTCGTCCCCACATCCCTAACCTGTCCTTCCTCTCACCCATCCCCTCCTCCCACCTCAAGCCCCACCCCCATCTCCTATCTACTAACATCATCCCGCCCCCTTGACCTGTCCGTCCTCCCTGGACTGACCTATCTCCTCCCTACCCCCCCACCTACACTCACCTTTACTGGCTCCATCCCCGCCTCTTCGACTTGTCTGCCTCCTCCCCACCTATCCTCTCCTATATCCATCTTCTATCCACCTCCCCCTCTCTCCCTATTTATTTCAGAACCCTCTTCCCCTCCCCCATTTCTGATGAAGGGGCTAGGCCCGAAACGTCAAGCTTTCCTGCTCCTACGATGCTGCTTGGCTTGCTGTGTTCATCCAGCTCCACACCTTGTTATCTCAGAAATTGTAAGTCATTGCTTTGGGCTCATGAACCCACTGCACATTATGATATAGTTCTGTAAACTACTGAGCTCCATTCACAGATTCAAAAAGTTCTCTTCAAAATCTAACTTAGGTTTAGAAATGAATTGAGGCAACCAGTGGCTTTAAAAGTGTTTAAAATGACACATAGGCTACTGCATCCAGCCGCAAGAAAACAAAATAAAACCCCTCGTGACATCCTAACACAATTGGTTTGCACACGCTCCAGTTATTTGCTTTATTGTCAATTTCAGCTAACATGCTGGACACATCTGAATAAAGCAACATCTCTGCTTAGACTCACCATAGGTAAGTGCTCATATAAGGTGCTCAGATAAATATCAGCACTATCTGTGCTGGTAAATCAGTTTCAACAAACTTTACATACTTGATTGAGCAAGGTATCAGTCATTAAATAGCGATTACACATCTGAAGATGCACAATAAATTCAGGATAACAGTGATACAACCTTTCTGAAACCCATGGATTTAATACCTATATTGTGGAGCATCTCTTTGTCACAGTGTTAAAAAAGAAGTCAGGTTTGAAACCAGGTTATCACCATAAATTTTGTTTGCACAGAAGCAGAAGTCACTCATTTCTCAGCAAGAATTTTATTTCTGAGCAATGTCATTATCACAGGAGTGGTCACTTTGACAGGTACTAGCATATGCTAACAGCAGTTAGCAGTGAACTCATTACAAGTGCTTCAATTAAATGGCTAGGCCTCAAAGGGGAACAGACTTTAGTGCACCTCAATAATGCCTCAACTCACGTCATGTATTCACCACTTCCAAACCACCTCTACTTTACTGAGAACTTTACTAGACAGAACAAATTCAGAACATAAAAGTCAGGGCAGGTAACTGGGGCCTGCTAGAAAGATCGAGGGCAGAGCTAGTTGGAATGGACTGTGAAAGGAGTTCAGTAGCCAAAACAGTTGAGAAACAAGGGCAGACATTTAAGAAAATAGTTCACCTTACAATAAAGATATATTTCAGTGGGAAATGAGGATGCTAGGAAATGGACAAGCCAGCTATGGTTAACCATAGAAACTGAGGATAGCATCAAATTGAAAGAAAAAATTGCACAACATGACAAAGATAGTGATAAGCCAGATGTGATGATGCTATGGCTTTAAGAGGTGTACTTTGTCCTTCACCTGTTTTTTTTTTTCTTAACCATTTGATCAAACGTAGTCTTTGATAAATAAACTTCAACTTCCTTACCTTAATTCTTTGATTTCTCCTCCTACTTCAACATGTGTCTTTGTGATCTTGTTACCACACAGTCCTTTGTTGTATTTTAACTGCAGTGTTTAAATGAATTATGTTTTGCTTGAGTGGCTTGTTCGTCACATTGCATCTGAAACATGGCACTTTTACATTTGCCTTTAAAATAAGAAAAAGTTAGGGCCTAGGCCACCTTTTTAAAATATTTTGAGGGCTTCTGATTTGGTCCATAACACACAGAATTGAAAAAGTTTTAAAAATTGACAAAAGGTGACCAACAATATACCGTAGAGAGAAAGAAGATAACTTGTAAGGGTAGGCTTGCAAGTAATACCAAGGTGGGGTAGCAAGAGCTTCTTCAAATACATCAAAAGGATGAGACAGTCCAAAGTGAATATCGGCCCCTTAGACAATGAGGCTGCGGTATTGATAATGGAGAATCATGAAGTAGCAGAGGAGTTTAATACATACTTTGCACCAGTCTTCTCAGTAGAAAAATCTGACTGCATACCATAATTACTGAATAATCAATGGGGAAATAGAGGAGAGGAAATAAATACAACAACTATCACTGGAGTAAAAGAACTAGGAAAAATAATGGAGCTCAAGACAAATAAATCCATTGAACCTGATGGGATCTATACTAGGATGAGAAAAGAAGCAGATGCTAATAGAATGGATGCTCTGGTAGTTATCTACTACGAATGCTAAAATTCAAAAAGAAAATTCCTGAGGGTTGGAAAACTGTCAATTAAACACTTTCTTTTAAAAAAAGGAGGAGGCAAAAAAGAGATAATTATAGGCCTGTTAACTTAACATCTGTTATTTGAAAATTTGTTAAAATGAATGTAATAGCAGAGCATTGAGAAATGTATACTATGATCAAGGATAGTCAGCATGGTTTCATAAAGGGGAAATCATACCTGGGAATTTTATAATAATACTTTGAGGAGGTAACAAGCAGGATATGTAAAGGGAATGTCACAAATGTAACGTATTTCAATTTTAAGAAGGCTTTATTAAGGTGTTACATGTGAGGCGACATAATAAATAAGAGTTCATTGTTTTGAAGGATTTACTAACTAAACAAAGTTAGAGAGTTGGGATAAGTGAGCATTTTCAGGATGACAACTAGTCGAATGCTACAAGACTCAATGCTGGGCCACAATTACAAACTAAATATATATATCAATGTTTTAAATGAAAGAAATGAATGTGCCATAGCCAACTTTACAGATGACACAAAATAAGTGAGAAGACAAGTGTTGAGTTGACACAAAGAGCCTATCAAGGGATATAGACAGATTAATTGACTGGGCAAAAACTTTGTTGATGGAATATAATGTGGGAAAATAGTGGTTGTGCACTTTAAATGGAGAATAGAGGAGCTGAATATTATTTAAATGGAGAAAGACTGCAGAAAGCTACAGGGCAGAGGGGTTTGGGAGTGCACAGATCACAGAAAGCTAACGTAGATATTCACTAGATAATAGGAACTCTGGGTATGGAGGGATTCTCTTATGAGGACAGGTTGAATAGGTTGGGCCTGTACTCCTTGAAGTTTGAGAGATGTCTTTAGTGAAACATTTCAGCTTCTTAGGGGACTGACAGGGTGGATGTGGAAAGGTTCATTCCATTTGTGGGACAGTCTAGAACTAGGAGATTAAATCTCAGAATAAGGGGTCACCCATTGAAGGCTTAGATGAAGAGGAACTTCTTCTTGAATAACAAAGATCTTTTCCGTAGAGTGGGAAGTTAAAAACCAGGAGGCATATTTTTAAGGTGAGAGGAGAAAGTTTTAATAAGGACACTGGGGGCAACCTTTTTGCACAGTCGTTCACATGTGCAATGAACTGCCAGAGGATGTGGTAGATGCAGGTGCAATTACAATGCTTAAAAGATATTTGAATAAGTACATGAACAGGAAAGGTTTGGAGAGATTTAGGCCAAATGCAGGCAAGTGGAGCAAATTTAGTTTGGGAACATGGTCGGCTTGGACTAGGTGGATTTAAGGGTCTGTTTCAATGCTGTATGACTCCGACTCTTTGACTCTTAGATCAAAGTGAATCTGTGAAATTCTTTACCTCTCATGTGTCTGATTCATTAAGCTTATTAAAAGCTGTGATGGATTTTTAATCAGTAAGGGAATCAAGGGTTATGGAGAAAAGGCACAAAGTGGAGTTGAGGATTATCAAATCAAGGATAGTCTCATTGAATGGTGGAGCAGATGCTGTGGGCTGAACAGCCTACTTGTCTTGGATCAACAAGTAGGATCAACTTGATTCTATGCCTCATGGACTTATTACAGTCTATGAGCAATAACCTGGGCTACAATTCCTCTGGGACTGGCGGTAGAGTCTCCTGTGGTGGTCCGGTGGAAAAAATTTACTGCCCTCCTCCCAATACCTATTCAATGAGCACATCCAGGTCCTCGTCTGTTTCACAGTGAGTGCACTTTCCTTTCCTCTAGACCATGTTCTGAATGTCGAGACTCATTCAAAGCAGTGTGAGGGGTCATTCCTGATTAGCATCATCTGAAATGGTCTGTAGTCAGGCTTTAGGTATGGTGCCACATTCATGAAAACCAGAAGGTTCCAGCAGTGACAATCACTTCCAACTCTTCATAAACATCATACCAACAAGAAAGGTAGCTGAAAACCTGATTTCCCAAGTAATAAGGTGTAGACCAGATGATTATGTGAAAGAAAAGGTCAGTCAGAACATATGGACATTTTGATGAAAATGGGTAAATTCAGTCCCTAGTTTCTGCCCAGTGACTATCACATCTGTTTATCTGACACATCGGCCTTTAATACACAATGGTGTTTAACTATTGTCCATTTACATGTCCTTCTAATAGATCGGAGTTGTTCTCATACCCCATTCTTCAGAGTTCCACTCCAAATCTAAGAAACCTGCAAGTGAACTGTCTTTTATTTTGGAATTTATATGGATAACAGCAGTCATTAATCCTATGAAAGGTTTGTTACTTCATCGTGCATTTAAAGTAAATATATCAAGGGAAAGAGAATAACCAGGGAAAGAGTGAGGCCAATTAGGAGCAAAAGGAGAAATCCTCATGGAGCTGGTGGGCATTGGTAGAGTGTTCAATGAGTACTTCACAACGTTCTTCAGATTGAAGAAAGACAATGGAGGTACAGATTTCAGTAAGATGGACTTCAAGGTTATTGAGTAATCGATATAGGATCTGAGGAGGTGTTGAAGGTTTTGGTGGATTAAAATGTAAATGAGTTCCCAGTTCCCAATAAGTTGTATCCGTGGCTGCTGTGGGAGACATGGGAAAAAAAATTACAGGGGCTCTGACCCAAATTTTTACTTATTGTCTGGTCACAGAGGACGCTCCAGAGGACTGGAGGGCAGCTAATGTGGTTGCACTTTTCAAGAAGGGTGGTAGAGATAAAGCAGACAATTATAGACCAGTGAGTCTCATGTCAGTGGCGGGGAAAATTCTCAAAGTGAGAATTAATCTTCATTTAAAGAAGCAAGGTTTGATAAGGGATAGTCAGCATAGATTTGTAAGAGGAAAGTCATTGCTATCAAATCTGGTTGAATTTTTTGAAGAGGTGGCTAAGTGTTTAGATGAAGGTATTGCAGTTGATGTCATTTATATGGATGTTGGCAAAGCCTTTGACAAGGTCCCACATAGGAGACTGATAAAGAAGGTAAAAACCCATGGGATCCAGGGAAACTTGGCTAAGTTGGATCCAAAGTTGGCTTAATGGCTGGAGATATAGGGTGGTGGTAGAAAAATGTTTTGTGACTGGAAGCCAGTCTCCAGTGGTATAGCGCAAGTCCCTTATTGTTTATTAGGTATATATAAAATATGTAAATGACAGTGTGGGAGATTGATCATTAAGTTTCAGCCCATTGTGTCTGCTCTGCTATTTGAACATGGCAGGCATGTTTCTCAACCCCATTTTCCTGCCTTTACCCAGTAACCCTTAATTCCTTTACTAATAAAGAACCTATTTATCTTTATTTTAAATATACTTAGTGACTTGGCCTCTACAGTCTCTGTGGCAAGGTGGTAAACAATTATGTCCAAAAACCAATTATCTGAACATTCCAAGTTGCAGGTTATTCTTCTTGAAAATCAGAGAAGAATAAAACTAATACACAACCATCAAGCAGGGAGAGAACTATTAAACTGTGCAGTGGGTAGAAGATGCAAATGAGAAGTACAAACACTTGGCTTCCATCACAGGTTTCTGAAATATGCAACTGTCCCAAAACACAAACAAAAATCATTACCGATCATGGTGCTACATTTCAAAGGAATAGAAGCCAGATGAAACCAATGCATGGAATGTCAGTTGTATGCGAAGAGAGAAAGGAAGAACACTCTGACGATGCTGGTTGTGTGGTGATGTTGAATGACAGCAATCGGGAACAAAACAATCAGAGTGTGAGACAAGTGCAACAGAGAACAACATGTACTCCTCCAGATGGACATCAAATCAGGACCAACTGCCAAACCTCTGAAGTACACATCAAAATTTGAAATGTGAGTAAAGTCTGTTTTGCTTGTTAGTTTATTACTCAAATTGACAACAAGTGCCTATGTACAACTATCTGGTTGAGGTATTTTTAGATATCTGGAAAAAGGGAAATTTATGTAAAGTCTTACAATCAGTATGTTATTATATCTTAAAGTAACATAGCCATGATGTCATCTCTCCATGTGATCCAAGAGTATAATACTATCTTAACTTGGATTATTTTGAGTGTGAGACCCTATGAGGACGAGATTGCACTTTCTTGTCTTTTTGGTGAATGTGAGCACAGAAATTTGTGAGTCTGTGAATGTAATGTTCCTATGTAATTAGGCAGCTGTAAGAAGTGTCTTGAATTTTTTTCAATAGTACAAAATCTACATTCAGTTTTTATACGCTTTATGGGATTACCTAAGCACTGCCACATCAGGTAAAATACTCAGCTGGAGGCAAAACTCACATCAGAAGAGGGAAATGTCACAAATGCAGACAGCAGGCGGCTTTGAACTGACTGCCTTCACTACCTGGCATTGTCACCCAACTTATGCCTGTGTCCTATTTAACAGATACAACAAAAAGGTGTGAAACAGTACAGAGAAAAGAGAGCCCTGTCTGCTTCCAAATCTGGTGGAATGTTTTTGGTTCCTTTACAGATCAGTTTCACTTGTGGAATGAATGTGAGCATCTTCTTTTAAGAGGTACAGGCTTGCTTTAGTCAGTGCAGGCAAATTTGTATTCAAACCAACTTCTTACAATGTTGCATCTCCTCCTAAGTTTAGGAGTAGCGAATGTTAGTTGCATGCAACAATCATCTAAATGAGCAGCTTCCTTTAGACATGTATTAATCACACGTTGTGATTCTTGCATTTATTTTTTGCCTTATGTGATTTTTCCACCAAAATATGCACAGAAAATGTTCTGACATGCTTTGAAGCAATTGACATTTGATTTGAGAGGTTTACAGCTATGAACAGTGAAAATGCTTCTCAATACAGTAATATCTTGGTTTAACCAACAAGAGAGATACAAGCTGGAGGTTTAACAGACTGGATTCATAAATCTTCCACATTACGCTTTATCCTGAAGAACATGAAACGAGCATGATGTTAATAGACAAACCAGACCGAATAAACTCCAGGATATTCAAGAATGTATGCTGTATTAAGCAGCAATAAATACTATTCTAGTTAATTCTGTCAAATTGGGCTAAAATAAATATTTTGGAATGCTGAATAAAAGGTCACTGGACCTGAAACTTTAACTTTATTTTCTTCATAGATGCTGCCAGACCTGCTGTGTTTCTCCAGCAATTTCTGTTTTTGTTTGGTTCAGATCCCCAACATCCACAGTTCTTTGTTTTCCTCTACAGAAATGTTCAGCATTTGTTATGCCTTTTAACACAAGTCAATGTAAGCAAAAGTATTTGTCCTATTTTCACCTGTCTTTTGCTGGTTGCTGACATTGTCAGAAAAAACAAACTAACTGACTTTGAATTTGAAATTATTCATGACATTGCATCCATTCTTAATGCCTCTAAGTACTGAAATCTCAGAGTCAAATCTATACTGCTAATTGCTTGTTTTAGGTTAGTCTGGACAAAATCTATATTAATCTGGATTAATACTGCTCAGTTATAACTTTGTCTAATGGCAGAACAGCAGGATACTGTCCGTCCTGATTTCCAGTCATATCTTCTTCTCAAGCGCAGCGGGTTTTCTGGCCTTGTTGATGTACTGATCTATTTGTTTAATTTTATAGATTGTTGAAGGATGCAGCAGAGTGCCAGTGAAAGAGCTGACCAATAAAATCCATATCCCTGTCCTTTCCTATAATCTTACTTTTCTTTATCCCTTTAAGTATTTATCTGATTTCCTATTGTAAGCTATTATTGAACCAGCTTCCACCACTCTGTCTAGATTACACAATTCTCTATGTTGCCAATTACATTAGTTCCATGTCCTCTTGCTACTGACTTCCTGATGGTGGGAACAGGTCATCTTTACTTATGCATGATTTGATTACCTTTGTTAAATTTTTACTTGGTCATTGTTGTGATATGATGTATACACATGGTTAGAATTCAAATAGAATTCAAATGTACTATACCTAGCCTCCCACTGAATGATACCTGTGTATCGTCCTCTTAAGAGAGAATCCACCTATTTGTTTCAGTAATTCTTGTGTGTCATTAATACTTTAACATCTAAATGTCTGAAATAAAAGTGTAATATGATATCAGCTTTTGGTTTGTGAATTTGTTTAAGTTATTATCCAAAGAATTGTAACAGCATAGTTTTGAAGATTTCACTAGGCAGAGTATAAGACTCAATTCCTTCATGTCCAAAAGGAAAACTGATGTGATAGTAAAACAACTATGCAACCCTCCTATATGTAAGGATTCTGAAAGATTATAGGGATAATGTTTAGAGTATCTTTTCTTTGGGATCACAGTCATCAGGCATTGAGTCCTGGTAAGAATATTCAAATCTTGAAAAGTATAAGATGTAAAGTTTCTGCAAGAACAGACATTAAACAGAAACTCCAAGTCAAATTGCATTTTAAGTTGAACTCCACAGACAGGAGAATTAATTAGTGTGAGCTTAAGCTAAAATCCTGCATTCTGGGCTGGAAGAAGATGTAACAATCCTAACAGCCTGAAGAAGCCAATAAAAAGATGAATATTGTTTCACAATTTAAGTTTATAGAAGTCTGTAGACATTTTTTCTGCCTAAAGAAAAACTAATTTGTTGGGACAGATTAGAGTTACAACAGGGAAAAAAATGAGACAGAAAGAGCTCAACAGCACCACAATTTCAATCAATGACATTCATCACTGAATGCCCCACTAAAGAACTCAGGCAGGGAGTTAGGAGAGCAAGAAGGGGCCATGAAATCACTTTGGCAAGTAGAGTTAAAGAGAATCCCAAGACATTCTGTACATACATTAAAAACAAGAGGATAATTAGGGAGAAAGTAGGACCACTCATGGACAAAAGAGCAAACTTATGCTTGGAGGCAGTGGATTTGGGGAGATCTAACAGAGTACTTTGTGTCAATATTCACCCAGAAGAAGGATATGGAGGATAATGAGATTTGTATGGAGCATGCTAATATGGCAGGGTATTTTCAGATCAAAAAAGAATGTGTTGGGACTCTTGAAGAGCATTAAGGTGTATAAGTCCCCAGGGCCCAATGGTATCTACCCCACGTTATTGAGAGAGGCAAGAAAGGAGATTGATGGAGCCTAGACAAAGGTCTTTGTATCCTCGCTGGCCACTGGAGAGTTCCTGGAGGACTGGTAAGTAACTAATGTTGTTCCTCTGTTCAAGAAGGAAAGTAGAGATAATACAGGAAGCTATAGACCTGTGAGTCTCATATCGGTGGTTGGGAAGCAAATAGAGGGAACTCTTAGGGATAGAATTTACGCACATTTGGAAAAGCATGGCCTAATTAGGGACAGTCATCAGGGATTTGTACAGGCCAAGTCATGTCTTACTAACTGGATTGAATTTTTTGAGGAGGCGATAAAGGTGATCGATGAGGGTAGAACAGTAGCTGTTACCTACATGGACTTTAGTAAGGTTTTTAACAAGGTCCCTTATGGTAGTCTCATCCAGAAGGTTAAGACGCACGGCACCTACAGTGACTTGGCTGTGTAGATTCAGAATTTGCTTATCCAGGTAGTGGTGGAATATTGTTTTTCAGGCTGGAGATTCGTGATCAGTGGTGTTCTGCAGGGATCTGTACTGAGACCTCTGCTGTTTGTGATATATATAAATGACTTGAATGAAAATGTAGATGGGTGAGTTAGTATGTTTGCAGATGATACAAAGATTGGTGGAGTTGTGGATAATGTAGAAGTTTGTCAAAAGATACATCAGGATATAAATCAGTTTCAGATATGGGTAGAGAAATGGCAGATGGAGTTTAATCCAGGTAAATGTGAGGTGCTGCAATTTGGGATATCAAATGTTAAGGACAAGTACACAGTTAATGGCAGAACCTTGAATGGCATTGATGTACAGTTAGATATTGGGGTTCAAGTCTATAGCTCCCTGAAAGTGGCCACACAATTAGATAGTGTGGTAAAGAAGGCATATGGCATACTTGCCTTTATTGGTCAGGGAATTGAGTACAAGAATCAGGATAACATGTTGCTTTATGAGAATTTGGTTAGGCCACACTTAAGAGTATTGCATTCAATTCTATTTGTCACATTACAGGAAGGATGTGGAGGCTTTGGAGAGGGTTTAAGGGAGGTTTACCGGTTACAAGCTATATGGAGAGGCTAGAAAAACCGGATTGTTTTCTCTGGCGCATTAGAGACTGAGGGGAGATTTGATAGAAGTCTCTGAAATTGTGAGATGCATAGATAGGGCTGACAGTCAGAATATTTTTCCCAGAATTGGACATGCTTTTAAGGTGAGAGGGGGAAAGTTCAAAGGAGATCGGAGTTTTAGGAGTCTGAAATGCACTGCCAGGGGTGATAATGGAGGCAGATACAACGGGGGTGTTGAACAGATCTTCAGATAATCACATCAATATGTAAGAAATGGAGGGATATGGACCAAGGGCAAACAGAAGGGATTAGTTTAATTTGGCGTAATGTTCAGCAGAATATCATAGGCCGAAGGTTCCGTTCCTGTTCTGTACAGATCTATGTTCTATGTTTGATATTCTATGTTCTAACAATACCTGGGGGTGCCATTGATCAGAAACTCAACTGGACTCACCACATAAACAAAGTGGCTACTTGAGCAGGTAAAATACTAGGAATAATACAGTAAGTCACTCATCTCCTGACTCCCAAAGCCTGTCCACAAAGTACAAGTCCAGAGTGCAGTGGAATACTCCCCACTTGCCTGGATGGGTGCAACAACACTCAAAAAGCTTGACACCATCTAGAACAAAGCAACCTACTTGATTGGCATCAAATCCAGAAACATCCACTCCATCCACCACTGATGCTTAGTATCCACCAAGATGCATTGCAGAAATTTACCAAAGATCCTTAGGTAGCACTTCCGAACCCACAAGCACTTCCATGTAGAGCTGCAAGTGCAGCAGATACATGGGAACACCACCATCTTCAAGTTCCCTTCCAAGCCACTCACTATCCTGGAAATATATTATCGTTCCTTCACTGTTGCTGGGTCAAAATCCTTGAATTCCCTCCCTAATGGCATTGCGGGTCTACCAAAGGCACACAATAGACGGCAGTGGTTCAAGAAGGCAGCTCACTACGAGCTTCTCAAGGACAATTAGGGATGAGCAATAAATGCTTGCTCAGCCAGCGACACCCACATCTCATGAATGAATAAATTTAGAAAAGCAGGACATGTAATCAGCTAAGGCAGCGGCCAAGAGGCTGCTGAAACTCCAGCCTGAATTAACTCTCAGTACTCTTGAGAAAATTTGAATTGCTGTCATAAGTTCCAGTTAGCATTAAAATCTTCCAAAAATCAAAAAGCAACTCCACAAAATTTTGAAAGTTCAACTAGTCGGAAAAGATCTCTTCCAAGATGGTGGCAGAGTAGAACTCCTCTGGTGGTGTTCATCCATTCCAACCAATTCTTTTCCTTATTTCTCTCTTTATTTCTCTGCTCTGTTAGTTTTTCTTTTCTTTCTTCTTTCTTCTCAGTGATGGCCTGAAATCCTGGCCTCAGCACAGACTTGGGCTCTAGGCCTCAGCGTGGACCCAGTATGGCAATCTCTCGTCCCGGCAGGTCAATCGATTGGCTTGGCATGGCAGCTTCTCAGCCTGTTGTGGTGATCTCTCAGAGTCCTTGCATGACAGTCTCTCGGCCTGGCATGGCCTCAGTGTAGACTTGAGGCCACAAGATGATTCCAGAGCAGTCTCCCAGCCTCAAGATCCTTGTAATGGAGCCCGGTGAGAACTGGAGTCAAGGCCCAGAATGGACTAAAGGCTAGGAGCTGGAGTCGACCGGGTTGAAATGTTTGTTATTCTGAATGTTTTATTTCTTTATTTTTCTAACTTATTCCTATGATCTGTAATGCTGGACATATTATTCCCTTATTTTATAATATTTTTCCCTAAGAATTTGTACTTAAAAATCTGTACCTAGGTACATACAAAGATCAATTGCTGGTGAAGCTCATCATTGTCTGGAAATTCAAGTCTTTTAGGTAATAACCAACCAATTTAAAAGAAGCTGTAGAAACAAAGCCATGATTATGACCACATGACAGCTAAGCTAGACAACAAAATAGCTGAGTACCTGCCCCAATGGAAGGTTGCACCATGGAAGTAATACAAAGCATTCAGAAGTACAAATCCATGCTAATGGACAGACAGAGACTATTGGCTTTGAGCAATTCACCCACTGTTGGCGCAAAGCCAATAAAAGCAAGCCTAGTTAACAATGCGGCTTCGTACGTGCAGCCTGAAATTGCTCAGTCAGCTTTCAAAGACATATGCAAGGCATATGGTGACAGGGGAGATTAACTTCTGCAGCAGTGTTTCGAAAGGCCAAATCAAATGTTGTAATGTCATGAGAAGCCACAAGCAGATGCCAGACCTCTACAGCATTCCAAACAACTGAAAGTGCATGATAAGCAACATAAAGTCAAGATTCATGAAATGTTTCGTCAAGCGACACATTTTATGCAGAGAATGACCAAAGCATCAGACATTTTCTGCTTACTCAAAGAAAAGATAATCAAACTCTGCGACGCAGATCATCAGCCTACAAGCCACGTGATATTGTTTGAAATGAATATGAATACTCAATCCGAATGTGTATACTTCATCCACGCTGCCAAACCAATGACAAAGTGCTATTTGATAGAAAATAATACTTCCTGGAGCACATGATGTCTTGATTAAAAAATGGGAGCAGCTGAAAAATGCCGATGACTGGTATGCAGGCAACAGCCTGAAAATCAGACAGAAAGTTTGGGTGCAACACTCAATTTATGGCATCTGTAATTGATCAGAAATCATCAACAATTGCTCACAAAAAGGTCAGAAAGGACATGACCATGTGACCAAACGGATGCCAATGAATTCACCTGAGAGAGCTTTAAACATTTCTCTATATATTTAAATATAAACAAAGGACGAGAGGCAAGTTAAAGATAAAGATCACAAAGACTCCCCAGTCATTGATGACTTGCGCATCAAATTGTTCAGGAAAAATATAAGAGTCTATTGATACAGAATGTAAGGTGATCTCAAGGCAGTGGTGGACAAGAGGTTGACATTATTCTGATATTGCCAATAATTCAGGCATATGCTTTGGCTGGAAGGAGTCAAATGATTAACATAACATTAACTACCAGATTCTACACATGGAGTTTATCAACAAGTACTGTCCATGTCAGTACACACAGCTCACCTAGCAGCTGTATTCTTAAGAGGGAAGATTGATCAGAAGAGGCAGAGGATGGTCTAGGGAAGAGTTCCCTAATACTTTGACTGGAGGGAAGGATGTTGCCTTCACAAATTTAATAAGATTCACGCACTCTGTACCAATTGTCTGTTCATCCTCCAGTATCAGTGAACCATCCTCAATTTTCACAGGTCATTTATCTGCTTAATAAACTCGCATATCATATACAATTTCAATAAATACAATAAACTATCTGAAAGCTCCTTACAAATGGTCATCTGCCCATATTAGGGAGCAGCCCTAAATCCCAAAATCTTACATATCTTACTCTTCACTTATGCTTTGTAGACATGGGATAGATTTGTGGAGTTATCAGGTGAGTAGATCATCATAAAATTCCTATCCTTTGACCTGCAATTGCAGCCATAGTATTTATATGGATTGTCCATTTCACTTTCTGGTCAATGGTAATCCCCGGGATGTTGGTAGTGGAGTGTTCAGAGATGGTAATACCAGTGAATGTTGGATTCTCTCTTTTCAGAGATGGTCATTGTCTGGCACTTGTATAGCATAGATATTTCTTGCCTCTTATCAGCTCAAGTCTGAAAGTTGCCTAAGTGTTGCTAACTTGGATGTGGTCAGCCTTAGTACCCGAGGTGTCAAAAGTAGTGTGGAACATTGTGCAATCATCAGAGAACCCCCCCAAAAATCTAACCTTATGATGGAGGGAAAGCCATTGACGCAGCATCTGAAGATAGTGGGGCTAAGGACACTACCCCAAGGAATATCTTTAGTAATGTCCTGTGGCTGAAATTAACTTCCAAAAATCACAGACATCTTTCTTTCTTCCAGGTATGATTTCAACCAGCAGAGAATTGTCTGCCTAATTTGCATTGACTCAAGTCTTTTCAAGGCTCCTTCATGTCACACTAATAAAACATTGCTTTGATGTCACCCTCAGACATTGTTGTGGGTTCAGCTGTTGGCTCCATGTTTCAAACAAAGCTATAATGAGATGAAGATGAGAATTGGCCTGGCAGACCAAAAACTGAGCATCAGCGACCTTAAGACCACAAAATTAGCCCATCTGGCCCAATGGGTTGAGTCTGCTCTGCCAGTCAACAATTGCTGAGACGTTTCTCAACACCATTCTCCAGCTTTATCCCCATAGCCCTTGATCCCCTTACGAATAAAGAACCTATCTATCTCTGACTTAAGGACACTCAATTTCTTGACTCCACAATCTGCTGTGGCAATAGGTTCCATTGTTCAGCCTCCTTTGGCTTAGGAAATTTGTTTTCACCTCAGTTCTAAACAGTTTTCCCTTCACTTTGAGGCTGTTCCCTTGGGTCCTTGTCTGATCTACTAGTGGAAGCATCTTCTCCCTGTCCACTCTGTCCAGGCCTCTCGGCATTCTGTAAGTTTCAATGAGAACGTGGCACCCCCCCACCCCCACCCCCACCCCCCATCCTTCTGAACTCTGTCATGTACAAACCCAGAATCCCCAACTGCTCTTCATAAAACAAACCCTTCATTCCCAGAATCTTTCTTGTGAACCTCGTCTGGGCTTCCTCTGAAGCTAATGCGTCGTTCCTTAGATATGGGGCCTAAAGCAGCTCACAATATTCCAAATATGGTCTGACTAGAGCCTTATAAAGCCTCAGCAATGTATCTCTGCTGTTGTATTCCAGCCATCTCAAAATGAATGCTGACACTGCATTTGTCTTCCTAACTGCCAACTGAACCTGCATGTATCTTAAAGAAATCATGAATTAGAACTCCTAAGTCCTTTTGAACTTCATATTTCTACTTTGAGAAAACAGTCAATGTCTCTATTCTTTTTGTCAAAGTGCATAACCTTACACTTTCTCATATTGCAACAAACCATCATGGAATGTTAAATTGTCATTGGTTATTCCCCCAGCATTTGGTTTGCATTGATGACATGCACCCTCTATTTGTTTGGTTTGCGTTTCCTGTTGGTGCCTATAAATAAAAGCTCTTAAATAGAAAAGCTCATACTTAGAACTTTAAGATCGTTTGCCTGTATGTGCTGTTTCCCCCATAGAAAATGACAGGCAGTGGTCCCCAGTGAGCAGTGGGGACAGAGAATTAATGATGTAGACAGGGTATTTCAATGGGATGTAGCCACGGATGGGTAAACTGTGTGGCCTGGTGGTTAAACAATGTCTACAGTGAGAGAATGAGGTTAAATGTGTGAGGGAATGTTAGCCATGTTGGCTAAAGGCCATAACCTGCTTGGCTTTGTAGCTGTTGTGCCATTACATTGCTAGTGTGGGGCAACACTTGATTGCCAATGCTTGTCCAGATGCCCATTAGCCTTTTGATTATGGTGCAAGTGCCAGGGATGCTGATCTTTCAGTGGATTACTGGTGAGTGGCACTTTGTTCTGAAAATAGTGTGTGGTAAAATGAGGCTGGAATCAGTCGTGAGCAATGCCGTAGGAGCTGGGTAGGGTTAAAACCAAATTAAACTGCATTTAAACAAAGCTGGTCTCTAGATTACTCAGTACAAACCCATAATAACACTAAGAATTAAATCACACCATTTCTTCCCTCCTTAATATAAAATTTGAATTCAACTTTATAATAAATATCATTTTTAACACATTACCTGTTGCCTGGGCCAAACGGAGATGAGAACCATGCAGCGAGGATTAGCAACAGCATAGAATAATCAATTTTATACGATATTCTCTTGTCAGGCAATCTGCTTTCATCTCTTCCTGAAGTGTAGGCTGATTTCTAAGTCCCATTTCTCATCCATACACTACTTGCAGGCCGTCAAATGTGTCTCAGGGAATTTAGGAACCTGTCTCCTTTTCTTTCTTGTATTGTCTTTTCATTTCGATCACTCTTTTCATTGGCTGCTTCTCAAAGTATTCTTTGTAAATATGGTAAGTATTTTTCAGCACCATGGAAAACAAATGATGCATTGTGTATCCTCAATTGCCACATACAATGAGCAACCAAAGCACAGATACAGGAAGAAATCATATCACTACCCTCTTGGGACAAAACTTACGAGTTTCCGTTGTCAGCTCTTCCATTGTCTATTTTATGGATATTTGGACAATTGACCAAACTGCAAGTCTTCCAACTGGTGGAGTGAAATGAAAAATTATCCATGTAAATTAGAATTCACCTTCTTTCATTCCTTTCAGTTTTGCTTTTTATTGTGATACTCTGAAGTAAAAGGTCTCAAATATTAGAAATTATGTTGACATATTGTACAATTTTCCATATCCTTCAGATCAGCAAACTCTTAATAGTGATGGCACATTACTGGATGTGTGAAGAATTTGTAACTCATTACTATGTGAACATGAGTTGGTAATGCTAATGCTTCACAGAACTAAGAAAATGCATCTCCTTAAATGTCATACATAAATTATTCAGCAAGCACTTCTTTGAAATTTACAGCCACACAAAATAACAATGATCCTTTCCATTGTTTCTGTGCCAGTTTACCCTAATTATCCATAATTTTCAGTTGGTCTCTTCCTTATCTTTTTGTCTCACAATTATGCAGTTTACCCTGATTAAGTTAACTGCTATATCTATACACAAGGGAAACAATTACAGACATCCATTAACAATGTATGTTTATTGCAATTCAAATTTAGAGAAACACACAAAAAATAAAATGATGACTGAAACTAAATAGATGATTCAAAAAAAAACAGAAAGTGCTGGAAACATTCAGGTCAGGCAGCATCTGTGGAAATGAGAAACAGAGTTAGCTTCGTATCAATGAGATGGAAAAAGTTGAGATGTTTTAGCCTTTCAACATGAACAGAGGCAGAGAAAGCAAAGAGAGGAAGGAACAAGAGGAAACATCAAGGATAGGATGAAAGCCAAAAGGTCAAAAGGACAAGGAAGCAAGGCAAACAGTGATAGGAATGTGACAACTAAAGGAACAACTACTAGCCCCAGCAAAGGCAGAAATAGCTGAGTTAGCACCAACAGCTATCATTCAAAAAATGCAGGCAGAGGCTACGATCTGAAATTGTTGATCACAGTGTTAAGTCCAGAAGACTGATGTGTTGAATCTAAAGATAGGGCATTGGTACTGGAGCATACATTGGGTTTATTGGAACAGCATAGGAGGCTGGAACAGGGAAATCAGAATGGAATGGGACAAAGAATTGCATGATGCAAGCAGTCTGCATTGAGGTGTTCTAAATAGACACCATGCAATATGCTATTGATTTGTTTAATTTAGGTGACCATATTATGAGGAGAAAACACAGTACATGTATATAAAGTGTAAAAATATGCGTAAGTAAATTACTATTATACTTGTAAATAGCAAAAGGAAGTGAAATTGTCAAAGGTCAAATCTCCATCTTGTGTGCTTGCACATGAAAATGTCCTGAGCAGGATTTTGGAGGTGACTGGCAAGTGTAACCAGAGTGATGCAGAGGGAGTTACCCCTTTGAAAAGCTGTAAGGGAAGGACAGGTGAAAAAGTGTTTTGTGGTGGTAGAAATGGCAGAGGATGATCCACTGAATGTGAGGCCTGGTGGGTTGGAAGATGAGGACTTTTCCTTTCTGTTTCTTCACTTCTCTTTCTCTATTTCTCCCAGGTAGACCATCAGCCAATACCCACTAAAAGCCCAGCGATTCACATAGTTACATTAACTATGCTTACTCACATCCCATTTGCTGAAAAGATCTGTTTTATTCTATTAGTCTCGCCACCATTTTTGCAATTATTTGGACAATATTACTTTCCACACCAGTATTACCCTACATTTTTCATTTTCCAAGAGACTACTCCTGACACAGTGATACACTGGACCCTTGACCACATCCAGTGTATTTTGTGCACCTTCTCCCTCACCAGCCTCCACATCAAAAAAATCCAAACTATATAAAACAATATCTCCTCAATTTTCCTACCCTACAAAGCAAGCATCTCAAAAATAAAACCTGCAGTTAGAGGATAATTTTCAGTTGATTGGAGAGAATTAAAGGAAAGTATTGTACAGGTCATTGTGGCTTCACATCATAGATATAAACAGCTCAATAAAAATTAATGTGATTTGAAGCTGAACATTTAGTGTTAATGGGCTAGAATCAACAATTCAAATCTGAAGGAAAATGACACACTCATAAAACGTAATTTTCAGTGCTAGAGAGGTTGTGTGCTGGCAATTAAGTCTGAGCACACCAATAAAAATTGCAGTTAAAATGAAATGTGCAAGCCCACGTAATCTATATTGTACTTACCCTTGTCTATCCATACAATGTCAGGAGCTTCATGTCCTTCAATGAATTTAAAGTGAATCCAGAGAATCAGAAGTCAATTTCTTGCAGGTTATGAACAGTAACTTTCAGATCTTTAGGTTCAACTTTGCAGCTACTGTTAATTTCAGAGCAAATTCTGAAGATTTCCAAAATAAAATTTTGTTTTAACTCAAAATTATTATCTTTTATTAGATTATTGTTTTAAGTACCTTGCAAGAAATATATATGTTTTTATATATAAAAAAAACTATAAATACATTGGAGGAACACAATAATTGAAATTTAGAATCAATATTAAAAGTTCAGCGTGCTTTTTTTCCCCTTTGTTCAGATGAACATTGTTATAATCATGTCACATTGTAACAGGATGGGTTGATAAGGGTTACTGAATCTGAAATTTTAAAATTGATTCTCTTAAAGCTTAAAGCAATTTCCTGGGTGAGCGACTGGTATGAATTATATCTATTTTATCAGCTGTCTCCACACAGATTTTCCACATTGCTAGGATTATATATTTCGAAACAGTGGCAGCGATTCAGTGTAGAGAGATTTGCAATTTGCTGTCGAGTTTACAAATAATGGGTGATACATTAAATCCATTGGTAAATCTATTTATTTAGGCATTATAAAACAATTACAAATCTGCAGTGATAGAGGAAAAAAAAATTGTTTGTTCCAACAAAGACACATGTTGCCGGAGAATAATAGAATGTTGATGTAGATTCCATGGCCTCGAGCAGAAGTTCCTCAAAGTACTATCCTAAGCCCAACATCTTCAGCTGCTTCATCAATGACCTTCTCTGGATCTCAAGGTTAGGAGTGGGGATGTTGCCAAAGACTGTGCAATGTTCAGCACCATTCGTGACTCCTCAGATACTGATACAGTCATGTTCAAATGTGACAAGATCTGAACAATATCCAGGGTTGGGCTGAAAATTGACCAGTAAGATTCACACCATACAAATGCCAGGCAATGGCGACTTCCAATAAGAGACAACCTAACCATCGCCCCACAACATTCTGCAGTGGGAGGCTTGATTTGAAGAGAAAACTGACTTTGCAGATGATCCAATGATTGGCCGGGTGATTGACAATGAGGGAGAAGGTCTTAGATTACAGGACGATATAGTCGAGTTGATCAGATGAACAGATCAGTGGCAGATGAAACTTAATCCTGGAAGAAGTGACAAGACAAGGGAGTACTCTATGAATGGCAGCACATTAGGAAGCTCAGAGGAACAGGGGGATTTTAGGTGTTTATCCAAAGATCCCTGAAGGTCGCAAGGCAGGCTAATAGGGTAGTTAAGAAAGCATACAGCACCCTCTCCTTTATTAGTTCATAGCATAACCTACACGAGCAGGGAGGTTACTTTGGACCTTTATACATCGTTGGTGACGTCACAGCTAATGAACTGTGTGTAATTCCATTCACTGAACCATCGGAAGTATATGATTTCAGTGGAAAGGGTGCAGAGGAGCTTCACCAGGATGGTGCCTAGATTGGACCATTTTAGCTGTGAAGAGAGACTATACAGGTTCAGACTGTGTTTTTAAAACAGAGAGGACTGAGGTGGGTACCTGATTGAGGACATAGGTTATGAGGTCTTGGACAGGATGGATAGACAACAGCTGTTCGCCTCAGCTGAAGAGTAAACATCAAGGAGGCATAATTTTAAGGTGATGAGTAGGTGGTCTAGAGGGGATTTGAGGAATTCTTTTTGACCCAACGGGTGGTGGAAATCTGGAATACACTGCCTGTGAAAGTATTAGAGGCAGGAAACCTCACAATCTTTAAAAAAATACTTGGATGAGCAGTTGAAATGTCTTAAAGTTCAAGGCTATGGGCCAAGTATGAGAAATTGGAATTAGTGTAGATAGGCTGACATTGATTTCATTGGCTGAAGAACCTCTGTATGACCCTATGGCTGTGATCAACATAGGCAGATGTACCACTGTAGGGAGTCTGGAAAGAAAATAATGACATACGTTGTTTTAGCAGCATGTGCATTTGTTTCTGAATGCTTCTTACCCAAGATCTTTACATTGGCAAGGATGATAAAATGTGACTGTCAGCTTCCTGCAGACAGCATTTTAACTTGATAATTTGAGATGGGTTTTATGATTATAGCCTGTTATTAAACACTCATATCAGGCACCCCAGCTTCCAGATTTGCAGTAGCGAGGATTTTACAGCATACACAGACTGATCTTGCAGAAGTAACTAGCCAATCAAAAATACAAAATGTTCATTGTAGTAAAGTTATTCTTTGAAAGGAATATAATGTCAGATCGTTGTTATCTGATCACACGATATTGTTGTACTGCTGATTAAAGTAACTTTGCCCAGTTTAGACTATCATATTTCAATGTGCATTATAAACCAACGCCTGTGTCCCAGTGCAGACCCAGGGAGACAGATCATGGGCCCCGATGCTTCTTCTGTGTGTGAGCCCCAGATGCCACCACCGTGGGGGCATGCCATGGGATCTAATTTACAGGGATCAGGGAGATCCACCCTCTCGTTGAATCCAAGTTGAATTAGCAGAATAAATTAAATAAAGAGAAAGGTTCAGTTTCTGGTATGGAACAGGAAGTGGCAGGAACGTTGTCACTGCGGAACTACAATCCCCATTAACAATCTTTGGTTGCTTCTGTTGTGGGATAGGAAATGATGCAAAAGCAGGAGGGTGCAGTTGCAATGGAGATATTTGGAATGATGGTGGAGAATGAAGCCAGGCATCCCAAAGGCTCATAGCCCAGTATTTTGCATTTTGTGCACCACCACCTCCAATTCTCATGTTAGCAAAATTGTTGAACAGTGTTTCAAAGGTGCGAAGACAGCATTTGTAATCATAGATGGCAAAAGGAAGAAGACCTTACTTCTCTACGAAAATATTTTTGAAACAATTACATTCAGAAGAAAATGACTATAACTCTACAAAACATGCAGTAACAACCCACTTCAACCCTAAGGGGAACAGAATTTAAGCAAACACTAAGGATCCTACAAATGTGTATGGTGTCTAGAGTCTGCTGAGTTTACTGTGCACTGTAGTCATTTCATTCCTGACCTCGATATGTTGCTTGCACCCCACACTTTCCGCATCCATTGTGATCTGACGAAAGAGACCACCAAGTGGGATTGGAGTACACCATAACAGATCTGCATAACACGTCAAACTATGATGGTTCGCAATTTGCACAAGTGCCTGTTTGACCTTGAGGAAACCAATTAGGTTGTCATCGATGTAAGCCAAGTTTATTCGGGTACCGTTCTTACGCAGAAAGAGAAGACTGGTAAATCATCAATCATTGTGATAGAAAGTAGATTGCTAATACTCAAAGACCAAAGTTATTTGCAAATATAAAGAGGGATGAGTTCTTAATCATAAGGCATTTTGCATTCTCATCTCTACTTGAATGAAAAGGAGTTGAAAGTAATAGACCATCAATAACCATGCTCAACAATCCAAACAGTATTCCATTTGCACAAATTAGATAATTAACAACAAAAGTATTAGTTTCATGTTGGGTATCAATTAGACATACTCGACTGGCTGGATTGTTTTTTATGCATGCATTGCTAATAGTCAGTCCTAATAGTCATAAAATGATGCCCACAATATCTTTACTTCTTATGATTAAATGCAGAGCCAATGTTGGAGATAGCAAGAACTGCAGATGCTGGAGTCAGAGTCAGTACAGTGTGGAGCTAAGGAACACAACAGGTTAGGCAGCAACAGAGGAGCAGGGAAGTTGATGTTTTGGGTTAGGATCCTTCATCAGGACTGGTGAAGGGTCCTGACCTGAAATGTCGACTTTCCTCCTTCTCTGATGCTGCCTGACCTGATGTGTTTCTCCAGCTCCACACTGTATTGGCAGTGCCAATGTCAACTGACATCAAAATGGCTTCAAAATAAGTTAAGGGATTACAGCTATCTATGACAGCAGTGAGATCACAAAACTGGAAAGACACAATTGACACAATGTCTCCCAACAAAATTGCTCACACTTTATGTAGTCTACTCAGTACTGAAAGTGAATTCACTGTTGTAACCACATCTAATCTAGTTTAATGTATTGCCATTCCATAGTCATTGCAATAATGCGTTCTAGGCGTAACACATATTTGAAAAATGACACCTCATTGGCCAAGAGATAATAGAGAAGTCAAGGAACTTTTTCATACTTTGCAATGAGTGATGCGTACAGCTACAGCTAAGAGTAAGCCATGAAATCAATAGGTGCATTGCTTTCTTTGTAACTAGAAAGAAACTTCTCATTCAACTTTTTTTTTACTTACTAGTGGGATATAGATTTCGCTACCGGACCAGCATTTATTGCCCATCCCCAGCTGCCCTTGAGTAAATGATGGTGATCTGTCTTCTTGAACCGCTGCAGTATCTGTGCTGCAGGTAAACCAACAATTCACTCAGGGAGGCAATTCCAGGATTTTGATGCAGCAACAGAGGGGGAGACAGAGAGTTAGAGAAGCAGGGGCAAAAACAGAGTGGGAGAAATGGAGGTGCACCAACAAAGTGGGAGGCACAGAGGGATAGAAAGAGAAAGGTAAATAAGAGTAAGGACGGTGTGTGGCCTGGAGTGGGATTTATGAGCTGAGGTGTTCCCATGTATCTCATAGAATCATAGAATCCCTACAGTGGGGAAACAGGCCCATCGGTCCAACAAGTCCACACCGCCCCTCAGACTGTCCAACCCATACACATCCCCCTATAACCCACCTAATCTACACATCCCTGAACACCATGAGCAATTTAGCATTGTCAATCCACCTAGCCTGCATAATCTTTGGACTGTAGGAGGAAACCAGAGCAGCCAAAGGAAACCCATGCAGACACGGGGAAAATGTGCAAACTGTTGACCTTTTCCTTCAGGATGGAAGTGCTCATTGTCTTGGAAAGTGCTGTATCAGGATCTTTGATCAATTTCTGCAGTGAATCTTGGGGATAGTACGCATTGCTGTTTCTGCTGAACATTGATGGTGGGGGGATTGGATGTTTGTGGATGTGGTGCCAATCAAGTGGGCTGCTTTGTCCTGAATGGTGTCAAGCTGGTGGTTTGTTGTCAGACCTGTACTCATTCAGGCAAGTGGGGAGTATTCCATCACACTCCTGAAAAGTGCCCCGCATGACTGCTGGAAAGCCTCCAGCTGCACTTATCTTTACACATCATTTATACACACATCTTCTTAAGCTATCTTTTGAAGGCAACAATCAGCGCATACACCAATGTGATCAAGAACAGAAAAATTGAATGAAAGTAAATGCAGAGCTAAACATTAAATTTAGAGTTACAGTGTTAAAGCCAGGAAATGGAATGCTTATGAAACATAATGTTGATGTAGGCATTTAAGCATCTATGACATTTAGCTTTTCTTTGTGTTAAGTGTGATTTGCAAATTATCACATGAAATGCATCATTCCCCAAGCATTGAAAACATCATATGCAAGGATTGAATCTGATTCTATCATTTGCATTACAGATTAGGTAATGGTTACATGAGATTAGATTTGATACTGGATGATATTCTGCTTCGGATGGAAAATGAGCATCATACTTAAATGATGTTACAAAGAAAGCAATATTCTGTTCATGAACAGAACTTTCATCTCATTGCACACGACCGAATGCATTGTTAAATTACTGCATGGGTCTGCATAGAGATTAATGTATCAGGTAAACGTAAACATTTAAATTATGGGTAAATTTATTGTTTACATTATTTTTTACTTCTTGAAAGAAAATTATTGAAACACACAATGCCTCTCATTTAGTAAGAAATGAAGAAATATAGTGTATTATGAATGCATTATTCATTTTGTCCATTTAAGATCACCATTTTTATCTTAGGGCATATATACACCAGCATAGGGACAAAAAAAAGGCATTCATGTTTTAAGGATGTATGTAGTAGTTTTGTTTCTCCAGGTTTATTCACGAAGAATTTTCAATCGTTGTGGTGGCCTCAGTTTCGTGGGTCTTGCAGTCTCTGACTGTGGAGTGTCAGGACTGTTTGGAAAGTTAGAGGCCGTGGAGGTGGATTGGGTAATTAAGCCTGATGGTGGTGTGATTTACAGGCATGCATGACAAACCTAGAGGAGACATTTCTGTTTCTCATGACCTGCAGGCAGAGTTTAAAAGCGATTACCTTGTAGATCCAGCCTTGGCTTGATTTACCTGCCTGATTTCCACAGGTTAATGAAATCCAGCTAATCTAAGTTAAATTTAACAGATTGTGAAATTGAAAACATATTATGTTGATAGTCAATTAATTATCTACTCCTCCACTACTTTTGCTGAATCTAAAAGTAGGTGCATCAAAGTGGAATGAACTTAGCTTTTAAATTTTCATATTTTTGCTCCTCAACTGACCCAGACACCTATTTTCAGAGGCTGTTATTACTCCCCTCATTAGAATGTGAATATAATAGACACAGGAGTAGGTCATCCAGCCTATCAGATCTGTTCCAGCATTCAATAGATCCATTGCTACATCTCAGATCACCACTAAATTCCTGCTCTACTCTTGTTCATCTTGATACTCATAGCATTTATTTTTTACCTCTATCAATTTAGTACATTCTCATTGGCTGATCATCTGCAGTCCTCTGCAGTACAACATTCTAAAGACTTCCAATATTTAGAGTGTAGAAATTTCTCTACACTTTAGTCTGGAATGACTGACTGCATATTGATTATGGTCGATTTTCACCAGTGAGGTGGAAAATTCAAGTTGGGAAGATTCTGAATGGGCAGACTCATCCCCTTTAAAGACTCCACAATATTTTCATTTCAAGCAGGTGGGACATGATGCAATCTGTTCTGTTACCTCCGAAGATAATTTGACGGAGCGCAAGAAGGTGATGGAAACAGAAGGATTGCTTTTAAACTCTCTAGTACTTCACCTCAAATACTCTACTCAATCCCATTCTGCCCATACAATCTTTGCCACCCTATCATTCCAATATCCAATATGGGCAGATGTCAAGAACCAAGTATAAATGGAGACTTCCTACAATTTAAGAGAGCTCACTTTCATCACGTTTGGCAATGAAAAGAACACTCATTCATGAAACCCATCACAACAATTCCATCAAGTGATCAAGATTCAGCAGGAAATAAATACCTCACCTAACAAAAGAGCGGCAATCCAAAAGCTTTTGATTTCAAATAAACCTGTTGGACATGTGATTTGTGACTTTGTCACCAAAGTCCAACACTGGCGCCTCCACATCAAAAACAAGTAAGCATCAAGTCGTTAAACTTGAAGATAAATAATCCTTCAACAATCTCTTAAATTTGTCAATCACAGTGTGAGCTCACATTAGTGTTTCTGAGCATTTAAACTAGCCCAAGCATTAATAATGAGCTCAGATATAGCAACAGCCCTTGGAAAGTATTAACAATCAACTTTATCAAAATGGCAGGAACATACAGCTCATGCTGTTTTTTAAGCCACAAGAGATAACCTATCAATCAATACACAACATCAGTCAGTGCTTGTCTTTTTTTATTGCAAATGAAAGTAGTGCCATTTTTTTCAAATTTCGGAGGATTTAAATTATTTTGGACCGTGGCACTTACACAAAGTTCATTCATTTTTCACAAGTGCTTATGCTACCTCCATAAATTTGCAGCTCTCACATATGGTTTAAGGCCCAGGAAAGAGTGAAGATGAGGCAGGATATGGTAAAACGCAACACTAATTTTATTTCGTTCTTTTGAGACCAGGTTTTCTACTTTCATCATTCACACATAAATCCTTCTCCCCCATTGGCAAAACAAAATGGTTTTGTTGGAAATGGGGTGGGACATCCACGTCAAGGTGCCACTGCATTTATAAAGAGTCTAGAGTTGTCCTGAGCCCATGAAAATACAATTTCATAAGTTTAGGTTCAATTGCAACTGTCCAGTTGGTCAGCACACCCTCTTATGTGTACCACGACAAGCCATTTGAGAAGTTCACGTAGTTAAGTGAAATCACTAGATATAGCAGTTAGGGTGAATGGTATCACAGGTTATGGGGAGAAAGCAGGATTAGTCTATTGAGATGGATGATCAGCCATGATTGCGAAGAATGGCAGAGCAGGCTCTCAGGGCTGAATGGCCTCCTCCTGCTCCTATCTGTTTCTATGTTTACCTTTTCCTCTTGTAGGCTTCAGTCACCTAGTGCCTATTCTACTCATTCTTTACTTATGGGACAACACTGTCACACTAATTAATTGAGTGGACAACCATTGCACTGTTTCCAACACATTCAGAGTTGAAGTAGCAGGAGATATTGGATGAATACATGTCTGGACAGATGGTGCAAGGGGGTGGGGGATGTTGGGTTTTGGATTGCTGGGTAATTGAGACCATTTCTGGGAGAGGTGGCACCAGTACGTGCTGGTTGCAGCGGCGCAGGGCCAGAACTGATGTCTTTGGAGATGTATTTGCAAGTAGGGTCAGAGATGGTTTAGACTAAAATGGCAGGGGGATGAGATCCTATACAGGGAGATGGATATCAGGAAAACAAGGGCTAAAACAAAAGTCAGAATAGGAAACAAAAAGGTGATAGGCAGATAATTCAAGTGCAAAAATCAAGCAGGGCCGCAGCGAACGTGACTAAGAATGCTAAAAAGCAAGCTTTAAAGCCTCATGCCTTAATGCGCAGAGTATTTGCAATAAAATAGATGAAATAGTTACGTATATAGATGTGAATGGATATGATATGATAGGGCTGTAGGGTAACTAGGAATTGGAAATTAATGCCTAAAGATTTTCAGTTTTTAGAAAGGACAAGCAAAAAAGAGAAGGAGGTGGGTAGCACTGTTAATTATAAAAGAAATTAATGTGATTGTGAGGAAGGATACTTATTCTGGTGAAGCAGAATCTATATGGGTTGAGTTAGAAACACCAAGGGGCAGAAAATAATACTACGGTTGTATATAAACCCCTAAACTGTAGTAGTAATACTGGGGAAGGCAAGTAAAAGAAAATTAGAGGTGCAAGTCATAAAGGCATGGCTGTATGTATTGATAACTTCAATCTCCATATAGATTGGGAACATCAAATCAGTAGCAATACCAGAAAGGAGGAATCCTGGTGTGTATACAGGTTAGTTTTATGAATCAAGAAACCAACTAGAGAAAAGGCCAAGATGAAGGGTCTAGGCCCGAAACGTCAAGCTTTCCTGCTCCTATGATGCTGCTTGGCCTGCTGTGTTCATCCAG
Organism: Ginglymostoma cirratum; assembly: GCA_024137785.1. Classification (NCBI taxonomy): domain Eukaryota; kingdom Metazoa; phylum Chordata; class Chondrichthyes; order Orectolobiformes; family Ginglymostomatidae; genus Ginglymostoma; species Ginglymostoma cirratum. Next base: position 536,815 of record JAHRHZ010000076.1, read on the forward strand.
CCCCACACCTTGTTATCTCGGATTCTCCAGCATCTGCAGTACCTATTATCTCTAGAGAAAAGGCCATCCTTGATTGGGTATTGCCCAATAAGGGAGGAATAATTGACAACCTAGTTGTGCTTGGGTCCTTAGGGAAAAGAGACCATAATAGGATCGAATTCTTTATTAAGATGGAGATTTCCAAGAAATATGTAGATACCATTCTTAAGACTAAAGGGATCAGAAGATGTGGGGAGTAAGCAGGAACAGGATACCAAGTTGAATGATAAATCATGATCATATTAAATTAGCAGAGCAGTCTTTGAAGGCTGCATAGCTCCTGCTCCTATATTCTATGTTTCTACGTAAAACAAGAATATCTTTAGACAATGAGGCCAAAAGATGTCTCTCATACTCCAGTTGTGGTTTTACCAAATATTTTGTATGATTGTAACAAAACTATAATCCAATCATCTTACAAGAAAAGACAACATAACAATTCTTTTCCTTATTAGTTTGTGTCTATATTTGAATTGCTCTTTACCTAAAACTTCAAGAGAGCCATTTCTTCCTTCTCCTGAGCTGTTACACTGCATTACTTCTCGGCCAAATAGCTACTATTAGATTGAAATTTAACAACCTGTTGCTTTAACCTTTAAAAATAATGATGTCCGACAATAAGCAAGAATTCACTGACAAGATTTTTTTAGTTATAATGGCTATTAGTTGCTTCTTTATACTCATTGAGGAGCAGGTATTATTGGACATTCATAAAAGATTGCCTGAAATCATTAATTGAAAAATTAAAGCCTTTTAGTTACCTTTACCCGAAGCTAGATTTTCACAACCTTGATTGAACCATTTCATAAAATGTCAAAAATGGGTTCATAATGTTTTCTTTAAATTTTCCCTACTTCAATTCCTTGATTGCACCAATGGATTTTTATGCCATTATTTCAGGCGCACTCATGGGGATACGGCAGGATTCCAGTGGTGAGAATACATAATGGACCCCAAATATTTTAGAGCTGAATTAAATGTCAGGCCCACTTACAGCACAAGAGGCCAGCTGTCTGTTGGGAACCCAGTGTGGTCAGATGACCCATGACCTCCAAAATTTACACAGAAATTATGACATTTTTCATGAGCATGGACAAAAACTCAAAACGTGGAAGCCAAAATTAAATATGGCCAGACTCTGCCATTTGCAAACTGTAACCATTGTTTCCACCTCCAGTGAACCTGCTCTGTCAAAAGAATGTTACACAGACTTGGTGGCACCCAGCTCAATAGGAGGCCAGAGGCACAGTGTGACAAGAACAGCACATGACAGTTGAAGTTTCAAAACCATGTACTGTGACCTCTAAAGGAAAGGAGTCACCTCATTGGATCTTTCTGCCCTTGCCTGAAGCTAGTATTGGACACAAGCCACAGAATTTTCGAGAGGCTCAATCTGCTTTTGCATCTTCTTCAACAATACCTACAGGGAGCATCTACAACTGACAGCTGAGCTGCACTGAATCTCCAGCAACTTGTACCTCATTGCGAGCATCATCAGACTGACCACACCAGAGAGACCACCTCGGTGAGATCACCCAAAGACCAGAACCAGCCCGAGATGAGGGGGGAGACCCAAATCAACGAGTGACTAAGGAGAGACTAAGACCCAAGGGCACAGCCTTAGAGGAAAGGGAAGACCTATTAGAATGGAGATAAGGAGAAACTTCTTCAGCCAGAGAGTGGTGAATCTATGGAATTCACTGCCACAGAAGGCTGTGGAGTCCAGGTCATTGAGTACGTTTAAGACTGAAATAGATAGGTTCTTGATTATCAAGGGGATCAAGGGTTACGGGGAAAAAGCGGGAGAATGAGGTTGAGGAACTTATCAGCCATGATTGAATGGCGGAGCAGACACGATGGGCCGAATGGCCTAATTTCTGATCCTATGTCTTATGATCTTATGGTCTTATGGACTGCAGAAGCTAAAACATTAACTAGCCCTCAAAGACTAAGGAACAGCCTGTCCCAGCTTTATTGAAGGAGTAGTACCAGTCATTTTAGACAAACAGTTCTTATTGAAATCTGTCGATAGATTGTAGCAAATGCTTGAAAGCGTGTGTCAGAAGTAGGTGGCTAGTGTAGATTTGAGACTGTTTACTTAGAGATTTAAGAATGTTTACTGAAGAGTCATGTGAAGAAATTGATAGAGTTTAAATAAAGAACAATAGTAACATCTGATAAATATTATTTTTCCTTAATAAAGTGTTCAGTAAAGTTGTGCTGCATCTTCCACTTACTCTTGTCCCTTTTGTCTATCTCACCTGGTAAAGTGCCCAATTTAAAAAATGTTTCTGCAATCTGGCCAAGGTTAGTCAGGGTACGGTACCGTGTTAGGGGTGGCACAGTGGCTCAGTGGTTAGCACTGCTGCCTCACAACACCAGGAACCCAAGTTTGATTCCACCCTTGGGTGACTGTCTGTGTGGAGTTTGCACATTCTCCTTGAGTGTGCATGGGTTTCCACAGGGTGCTCCAGTTTCCTCCCACAGTCCAATGATGTGCAAGTTAGGTGGAATGACCATACTAAATTACCCATAGTGTTCAGGGATATATAGGTTAGGTGCGTTTGCCATGGGAAATGCAGGGATAGGGTAGGGGAAAGGATGTCAGTGACATGCACATCAGAAGGGTGATATGGACTCGTTGGTCTGAATGGCCTGTTTCAACACTATGATTACATATCTTTCACCTTATAACAGCAGGAGTTTCAGCAACATGTTTGTTGGTGTGTTTTAAATTCAGACTTTACACTTGGGTCTTATTTTTGTTTTTCCGGACCACGGGAAGCAGTGGGTACGAGGGGGTAATGATAACGTTCCATTGTTTAACAGGACCCTGTGAGAATCACACCCTGGATGATAGAGTGGCGCAGATAGAGTCAAACTATGCAGACATGAACATGCCAAGGGAGCCAGGGATATAACCTTCAGTGATGCTTCTTTGAGAAATGTTGCAGGCCGGAAAGATCCACAGGGAGATTTATTTGCTTGCACTTCAAAGAAGTCTGCCCCCACATTGCAACAGTTAAGCTTTGAAATGGCAAACTTAAAGTTACGTCTTAAAATGGGGCAAGGAACTCCTCACCTTGGCCCTTTTGCACCTTCTCACTGCAGTGCCAGAAAACATTCTCTAATTCTTTTCTCAGTACATCAGTTATTGACACATTGGTGATCATATTCAGTATGTTCAGAGTACCCCGACTTTGGAATTGACTTCATGTAACTGTCTTAAAAGTGCACTGTGTATCTGATCCGGAATCTGTGGAATAAAAGAACAGATATCTCAGCTTGGAGATAGTAAGAACTGCCGATGCTGGAGTCAGAGATAACACAGTGTGGAGCTGGAAGAATTTCTGAAGAAGGGTCCGGATCTGAAAAGTTAACTTTCCTGCTCCTCTGATGCTGCCTGGCCTGCTGTGTTCCTCCAGCTCCACACTGAGATATCTCAGCTTCACTTGAGAGGTTTAGAGGTCTATCCTGCAGTTTGAAATTCTGATTTGTTGAGATCAGCTCTGGTGCCACTCATGCTGTGTTCCTCTGGACCTGACGGTAAAATGATCAACAACAATGACAGTGCTAGCAGCAGCAGGACCAAAGACAGCAACTTAAACATCAACAGCAACATTCCTGGACAGTAGCAGTCTGCTGTTCATAGACAGAGAGTTCCACAGGAGAGAATGAATCACAAAGAAACTGACAGGAGACAATATCTGCCACACAAGGTCTACGAGAAGGGAATGGGCATCTTTAATGTTTGAGCTAATCGTTGCTTCAGCAGCATCAATGTCAGGTAAAGTAATGCCAGATTTTTGCTCCCTGCTAGATCCACACCTTGAGGCCATGCATTAGCAGTTACCTCCGATGCTGTGCAATGGTGAACAATGGGGAGCTGATGGCCGAGTGGTATTATTGATATAATGTTAATCAAGGGTCCCAGGTAATGTTCTAGGGATCCAGGTTGAAAGCCTGCTGTGGCAGGTGTTGGAATTATAATTCTTATGATGACCATTAATCCAATGTCAATTGTTGAAAAACTCATCAGGTTCACTAATCTTTAGGGAAGGAAACTGCCATCTTTACCTGGTCTGCCCAACATGTGACTCCAGATCCACAGCTATGAGTTTGACTCTTAACAGCCTGCAGGGCAATTAGAGATGGACCAGTAATGCCCTGTTCCTGTGAATGAATTTTAAAAAAAAGTGGTGCAATAAAATGACAAGCATGGAATGACAAGCATTTTCTGATGAAGGGTCTAGGCCCGAAACATCAAGCTTTCCTGCTCCTATGATGCTGCTTGGCCTGCTGTGTTCATCCAGCCCCACACCTTGTTATCTAGCATGGAATGCTTGTCATTTTATTGCGCATTTTCTGTTGTTATTCAGTACTATTCTGTTCATCAATGGTCACCTGAGGCACATCATTTGCACCCAGCTGAGTGGAAGTTGATGCATCTTGTGACCTCCAACAAGGAATTCCCAATGTTGTTCCTGAGTCCACCATCCTTTCTTGCTTATTTGTGAAGTGTAAATCACCAAATGGAAACTCAACTATAACTCACTAAATTCTCCCGTGGAGGTTCAGATATCTGAGCTGCTGGATGGTCTCTGTGAGCTCCTTGTTAGTGAACCCTTAGAAGGAATGACTAGCAGCAACCATGATCATCTTGACCATCCCCTGCTGTATATGAAAAGACCCTATGGAAGAAAAGGCACATTAAGATCAACTCTATATCAGTGATGGTTATGTGCTTTACTGCAGGTAGATATGTCACTCTGTCCCCAGGGAAGCTGGCTGGAGTACTACCTCTGAGTTCTCTGTCACCTTCTCATGTACCATTTTTTTCTATCCTTGATTGAAAGGAGAGAATAGATTTGTGAGAAAGAATAAAGGCAGTATTTAATCAATGGATGGAGAGCATTTGTTGAAGGACATGATATTGCATTAGAAAGAGGATTAGTTTCAATGGTTGATAGACAGATAAGGATATGAGAAAATACATAATGTGACAAGGAAAGGCATAGCTGCACAATCGGTCGATATGTGATCTGCTGGAGTAGACTTTTAAGGCAGGGTGAGGGGTTAGATATACATAGTGGGATTGGGCTTACCTTTTCCAACCTGATTTTAGATCATTGAATAACTTTTAGCATTGCATCTAAGTACATGAAACAACACTCCTGCTGCTTTCCTCATTGGGAAACCCCAACCATGAGACCTCTGCATCACCGACAATCTCCTTCCCATTAGTCTGGAGAGGCACCACTGATCAATCCTTATTCTAACAGAATACCGATGGACATGTCACTAAAGCTGGTGCAGCCTTTGCTTATGGCAATTCCATATCAGGAGGACCTTGTGAATCTCCAATCAATTCTCTATACTTTCTATTTGTAGATTTTGAGTGTTCCTTTCAACATAGAGTTGAAATTAAACCATACACATTGTCATCATGGCCACTGACATTAATTGGATGAGTAATTGAGAAACAAAATAATAATTAAGCTACTCAGTTAAAAAACATCATTGGCGTGCAGGCTACAGTTATTTCCCACATGCTATCAGCACTCTTTCCCCTGCTCACCCACTCCTACCGTCCCTCACTGCAGTCCCAACAGGCAAAAACATTAGGCATATAAGCTTTTGTCCAATTAGCTTCCTTTCTGTTAGCCAAATTGCAGAGGAGACAAGGTAACACAATGTCTCTTGTTTGATGTTGATTTTGATTGTAATGGTCTTTGTGAAGCTCAATTCATCGTAGTTGGATGTCCCTCACAGATGAGGATGACTCTTTTCCACTCTCAGGGTGAGTCCATAGGTTGTTGTACAGTTCAATGTGACTTTTGCAGGTTCTGTTACACTTGGGGCGGAAGGTGGTCGGAGGAAGGGGTGGGTGGGGCATTGCTGTGGCAGTGTGGTCCTTTTGCTGTTTTCGCCTGACTTCTGCTTTTTCCCAGTGCTCATGTCGATGTCATATCTTGATCTAGATCAATAATAAGTGAATTTTCTGACATTATATTTCAAATTGAAAGACAAAGTTGAAAAAGCTTTATGAGCTTAGACCGTTAGCAATGCAAATATTATATGCAATTTTGAATAAGTGTCTGTTGAATTGCTTTCTACTTTCAATGAACCAGTCTGGTTCATTGTATATCAGTATACATGTATATCAATCTCCTAGACAAATGCTGTGTAAAGTTTTCTTCATCTAATGAGCATTAGCCGAAGTACAGATAGTAGCTCACGGAAGCTAAGTTCAATATGCCTTGGAAATGGGCAATATATGATGTACCCATTGACTGAAACCAACCAACTTTGAGCTGTCAGCTCATTGAAATGAATTTTGCTTGTATCCATTGCTGACTGCACCGTTCACTGATTGCCACCATTAGTAAGGTCTCAAAATTGCCACTTCCTAACTGCACTGTTTAAAACTAGCCTGGGAGTCATGCAGCAAGTGAATCTGCCCTGAGAAATGGTGAGAAATGACACAACACGGGTGACAATGGCTTCCAAAGTAGTTGGAGGTTATTCTGGATAGCCTATTGGAGAACATGAAAAGGAAGAGCGATGTCCCGTGTCCGTAGAGAATCAGAAAGCCCTTCTGAAACATACTGAAAAGACAGTAGGTACAGGTAAGGATGGAGGTCAATGCCAGGTGTGAAAAATAAAGCCTTGGATGCAGTGCCGCAAGTAGTTCAAAGATTTCACACATGTAATCAAGTTCAGTGAATACCATATCCTGCCAATGGCACCACTAGTCTCACCCAATGCTAAATTCACCAGATTTAATTGCTGCCACTTGTGAGAAGTATGGCAACGGCTTTTGCACATGTCAGATTGTGTTACTCATGTCCACTCATGCATTTCCAACTATTTCTGATGCTGGTAGCAGAAGCCATACAGTAACATCAAATTGGAGATATAATTTCATCCACAGAAAGGTAAAATGCCCCACACTAAACACTAATTAACTTGCCACAATCCATACTAAATCAAACTTAAAATGGACAAGTTGGGGTCTGGGTGGGATGGTCTTCAGAGGTTGACATGGACTTGATGGGCTGAATGGCCTGATTCCGCATTGTAGGCATTCTATTCTGTGCTTTATCCTTTAAGCATTTTATTCAATAATATTTTTTTTACGAAAACGTATTACAATTAATTTAGCAACTATTAGAAGTTGGAAATCTCTGACTAAAACGTCCTCATTATATATTCAATCACTGAATCATCAGAAGCATGTTTTACGGAGGAAACATTTGATAAATGATGGGTGACTGGAATACCAGAACTTACAAGCTAAAGAGTACATATTATCGTGAGTTTGTACCAAGCTAAACTTGTTCAGTTCTGTTTAGATTGAAATTTAATCATTTACAAATATCCTTCTGCGTTGAGCCACTCACTGTAGGCTGCCATCTTACCATCTGTTCAAGCAAACGCAGTGTACAAGCAAATAGGGAGTCATTAAACATAACAGTTCGAACGCTGATGTTGTGCATGTGTAATAAAAAGCTCCCCCTAGTGTTGCACTGATTAACTTAGCTTTCACCAACCTCCCATCATTCATCTCCTAATAATCTTTATCAACCAAGATACATCTCTATTATGTATAAGCTCTGCCGCATTTAACAGTGTCACAATCCTCACATCTAAGCCTCACAGTTCACACACACTGGCAGCAAATCAATGACAGTCACATCATCAAAACAGCTTATACGATGGCCAATGACACACTTCCACCTCTCTTGCATGAAAACTGGTACACAATCAGATGCTAACCAAAAAGGAGCAGTTGTGCATGCCTGTTTTAGATTATTCTCCGAAAAGGCAGCATTCAATGTCATTAGCGCCTCAGTAACCTCCACTAAAGTTGACACTGATTGCAATCTGTAAAATGATATACATTTGGCCAACTTCATCCTGGATAGAGTGAGATCTATACAATCTCTCTACCAAGATCACCTTCAAAGGCACCAACCTTGCTCTGGTCTGTGATTGTAGCATGGCTACAGCAGCGAATGCAGCCAGAGTCTGGGATTAACTGATTTGGTCAACAGCATTGAAGTCAGGAAAAGTCCTTCAAAGCACCAGTCCACCACTCATTTTTGCAAATTAAACTGATTACCCAGAGATAAAAGGTACTGCAGATGCTGGAGAATCCGAGATAACAAGGTGTGGGGCTGGATGAACACAGCAGGTCAAGCAGCATCATAGGAGCAGGAAAGCTTGACGTTTCGGGCCGAGACCCTTCATCAGAAATGAGGAGGGGGAAGAGGGTTCTGAAATAAATAGGGAGAGAGGGGGAGGCGGATAGAAGATGGATAGAGGAGAGGATAGGTGGAGAGGAGGCAGACAAGTCGAAGAGGCGGGGATGGAGCCAGTAAAGGTGAGTGTAGGTGGGGGGGTAGGGAGGAT
>JAHRHZ010000076.1:550268-608439 GCA_024137785.1 Ginglymostoma cirratum
CCACCTACACTCACCTTTACTGGCTCCATCCCCGCCTCTTTGACTTGTCTGCCTCCTCTCCACCTATCCTCTCCTCTATCCATCCTCTATCCGCCTCCCCCTCTCTCCCTATTTATTTCAGAACCCTCTTCCCCTCCCCCATTTCTGATGAAGGGTCTAGGCCCGAAAAGTCAAGCTTTCCTGCTCCTATGATGCTGCTTGGCCTGCTGTGTTCATCCAGCCCCATGCTTGTTATCTCTAAACTAATTACCCAAATCAGCAAATAGTTGCAGTAACAGCCAAAAGAAATAAATCAACCAGTGAACTATTACTGTATCATGATCCCTTTAAATAACTTTGATGGTAAGGTGCCCTTCTTGTTTGTTAAGAAACAAACATTTTTATGATCATATTAAAAATATATAAATTCCACCATTTGATCTTAATACCTGAAAATCGCATGGACTAAAAGAAGTTATTAAAAAGGACAAATGATGACCTAAAATGGCTTTTGTTATTGCTCGACCAGACTGAGACTCACCTTGTGAAATCGGTGTGAGATATACAAAAAAATGTTTGCTAGGAAATTTCCATTTTATCCAAGGATCATGAAAACTGTCAATTAAGTCAATTTCAAGAAATGTGCATCCTGTTGAATTCACACTCGTGCGATAATTTCACATATTGGGAGATTAAATGCTTACCTGCCAGTGAGCCAGGTTGTAAAAAGAATGATAGGGCTCAGGAATATGCAAGTGGATGCATGTCAACAGCTGTGAGGGGCAGTAGAGGAGCAACATGGAAGAGTGAATTTGTAAGCAAGAACTCCCATCAAAAGTCAGCATCCAGCGAAAGAACAATTTGAAACAATCATCATTCACTGAGAGTTCCAGATCCGCAAACATCACCACTGCTGAAGGAACAAGACAACAGCTAAACAAGCTGATGGTTCGGTCATTCTCACAATGTCAAGGTCTCAAAGAACTCTTAACTGCAACAGCTTTCACCTTCCCATTGGTATTCAACACCCATGCCCCTTCTTTTCATGCTTATTGCCTGTATTGGTGTGTGTGGTTGACATTGTGTTTTAATTATTTTTATCAGGGTAGAAGGTATTAAACGCTCTCATTATTTCACTCATTATGCCAGTCTGATTCTGGGGATGGTGGGACTGACAAATGAGGAGACATTTACTCGGTCAGGATTGTCTCCACTGGAGTTCAGACGAATGAGGGGGCATCTCAGAAAGACTTATAAAATTCTAACTGGACGAGACAGGATATATGTTCCCGATGATGGATGTGAGCAGATTCACAGAGCACAGTTTGAGGATTCCGGTAGACCATTTAGGACGGAGGTAAGGAGACATTTCTTCACTCAAAGAGTGGTGAGCCTGTGGAATTCATTACCACAGGAAATAGTTAATGCCAAAACATTGACTGTATTCAAGAGGCGGCTAGATATAGCACTTAGGGTGAATGGGATCAAAGGTTATCGGGAGAAGGCAGGATTAGGCTATTGAGTTGGATGATCAGCCACCATCATGATGAATGATGGAGCAGGCTCGAAGGGCCGAATGGCTTCCTCCTGCTCCTATATTCTACATTTCTATGCTTCTATGTAAGAAAGTTTGTAATTAATTGGCTACCTTATTTTAATGTAATTAATTACATTTTAACTGAAATGTGATAGCAGCATGTTAAAAATGAAATAAAAGTATTTGTTGTGAGTGACAGAGATGGATTTAAAAAATCTCCTCTCCTCGTGTTTGTAACAATATACATCAGGTGGATGCATATTTACACCTTTACTCTTGTGGTGTTCAGCTCGATTTATCCCACAAATGCTCACACATGCAGTAAACTCCATTTCTGACTTTGATGAATGTTCTGAACGTTCAAACAACTGAACCCAATTTCTTGCCTGTGGATCTGTACTGTGTCTGCGTAGCCATTATCCTTAGAAATCTAATGCAGTTTGATGTATAAAACTGTGAAATCTACAAAACTCATTCAAATTAGCTGTAAGACTCAAAGTTACAAATCATGAATATATCAGATTCATAATATTGTTAAAATAAATCATTGGTCAGAACACATTTGGAGCATTGTGTCCAGTTCTGAGCACCTTATTTATGAAAGGGTGTTAAAGCCATGGAGAGAATTCAAAGGAGATTTACTAGAATGATACCAGGAATGAAGGATTTCAGATTCAAGGAAAGATTAGAGAGATTAGGCTTATTCTCCTTGAAGCAGAGAATATTAAGAGGTGACCTTATCGAGGAGTTCAAAATTATGAAAAATTTTGACAGGGTAAAGAAGGATGTTTACTCTAGTTGGTATGTCACTAACTAGGGGTCACAATTTCAAGATTGTCACAAAGAGAATTAGGAGTGAGATGAGGAGAACCTACTCAGAGAGTTGTGAGGATTTGGAATTGACTACCCTGGAAAGTGGTGGAGGCGGATTCCATCGGAGATTTCAAAAGAGATTTGACTATATATTTGAAAGTGATGAATTTACAGGGCTACAGAGGCGGGGTTGGAGGGTGGGACTAGCTGGTGCGTTCTTTTAGGTGGTGGTACAGACATGATGAGTTTCCTTCTGTACTGTAAAATTCTATGACTTTATGTTACTTATAAATGAGCAGATAATCAGCCAATTGAAAGAGCTGTGAGAATTATCCAGTACAGAGTTTGGAAAGAGTGCTTAGTATATTGAGTTTGAAGGCTTTCCTTTTGTCTGTCGTGTCAGCTTAGAGCAATTATTTGTATAATTGCGTTAAAAGCTTCTCAATAAGGTAAATTTAGACAATCTTCACCAGTTCCCTATAGAAATATATCAATGGAGAAAATTGCTTTTAATTCAGCATTTTTTTGATACTACAAACACATTCACAGAAACCACAGAGTCAAAGATTTGGGATGTATAACTGGAATGATTGTGGTCATGTTGAAACTTCCCAAATAATGCATGGAATTTTCGAGGGGTCTGAGTGATTAGGGTTATGGTGAGATGTCTGGCAGAAATAGGGAACAAGTATGCAAGACCCATCTTGATGTCAGCAGCTATATTTTCACAAGCTGGATGGCAAAAACATCACTGGACAGTGATGAATTGCCAGTTGACAAGATTATTGCTTGTAAAAAGCCTTGATAACACCCTAAAATGTCTCATTTAATAATCAGTGTTTTATTTTAACAAAATTGCCAAATAAAATCAATGTCAGAAAATTTTGACAGGGAAGCCAGAGGGAGGATCTAGCAGATTCAGCTCTCCACTTCCTCCAAATGACCTCTGTTTTGGAAATGGGCACTGATACTTCAGGGCACATTCTACAGACATTGGATACACGCATCCCATGCACCTGGACACTAACCACATGCAACCCATGTCCATGGACATCTGACATACAGGATTTGAATCCATATCCCCAGCACATTAACCTAATGATAGGGATTACTAATCTCCTGACATTTTGCCCTATTGTGAATTTCTTTTTCCTCCTGGAATAAGAGAGATGGACGCAGATGTTATGGGACATGAAAGTAGGTGGCGCAGCTATTACTTTTAGTGCAAGTGGGGAGTTGTCCTGAGAGAGTGAGTAGGCGGTGCAGAGGGCATGCAGAGTTAGTGATGTTGGAGGTTGAGATGGATGACAGAAAATGAGGAAAGATCTAGCATGCAACAATGAGCATGGTAGAGCGTGAGCCTTGGATGAAGGTGGGTACAGTACCAGAGATGAGAGAGTGTGAGATATAAGAGAGAAGATGGTAGCACTTTCTTGGTAGAGTGAAGGCCATTGGACCTTCTTGTCACAGTGCTATCTGTTCTTCCGAGCGGCTGAGACTGTTTTAACCTGGGTGGGAGTCTTTGACCAGGCTGGCATGGTCTAGAGTTGTGGCCTTGACTGCTGGCCCTCGAGCAGGAGGAAGTTCCACATTGGCAATACTTCATGCATCTGGACTTCCAGGTCCAGCCTACAAAATAGATTGTTAATTTTCTTTGCCATGGCCAGGGCTAGTGTCAGCAACCATTTAGTGCAGTTCCAGACTGTTGGTGCTTGTCTGGGTGCACAACAAATGGTGGTCTTTTCAGCAGGGAACCACTGAGGATCCCAGAACAGCAGGCAATCAGTTGGGATGGAAACCAGACATGAGGGTTATGTAATGCAATTAATGAGGTCAGGTTTCCAAGATATGGCAAGAGAACGCTAGACCTTGCAGTGACAAATCATCCAAAAGAAAGCTCCAATTCAGACACAATAAGAGAAAATGCTGTATTATGCCCTAATGATTGCTAACAATTCTTGAAGCTGAAAATTGTGGAAATTATTACAGTTTGAAAGTCTGATATTTCTGTATATTAACCAAGAACGTAATAATGATATATTAAACAAAACATTATGTAATATCACAACGACTAACCAAGAAATGAAACAGTACCAAAGCGGATACCCATCTTTGTTGTACAAGGTAATGGTTCGGAAGGGGTTAATGTTCATGTTACAGTGAACTGCACTCAATCTGATGATGTCACATAGGCTGAGTAAGAGACATTTAACTTCAGCAACTGGAGGGAGCAGGTCTAATTCTGTACAGCTTCAGGAAGTCTTTAGTAATTACGCCCAACAAGTATGTAAACTGTACCTGCCTCTAACAAACCTCGTTAAGTAAAGTAACCGCTTCTTTGTTTAGACTCACTCCTGGTTTATCCTTGATACATGATAATTAGACAAGCCTTGGACTCAGCATAAAAACAAAAGGATTGGTTACAGTGAACTATTCAAAGCAGAATACAATATGTTGGCAACTGAGGATACTACAATTTACTTTCTGATTATCTGAAAATGTTAGAAAATTAGACAAAGTGTTCAATTTACTAAATTTATTGGTTGAATTCAACTTTCCCAAAGTATTCACAGCCAATGTGGTACTTCTTAAAAGTGTGACAGCTGTAACTTTTTAAAAATCTATTCTTTCTTAGTGCTCAGTTGTCACTCGCAAGACAACAGTTATTGTCTATTCCCAGTTACCCCTGACCTGAATGGCTTGCCAAGCTTTTCAGAGGATGGTTAAAAGTTAAAACAATAAAACAGGAAAAAACAACTAATAAGGTGCTATGAGTCACAGTGAAAATAATTCCACACCAATGTGTTAGAAGGAGCCAATGGTACCCAAGAAATGGAAGACAGTTAAATGCTACATCACATAAAAATGAATCTTTTAATTTTGATATCATTACAGCTAAATATCTTGTGAAAGTATTTTGACCAAGCCCCATCATTTAATTTGTGAAGTCACAGGTTACTTAGTATGAGTACTTGTGTGAAATAAATAACATGAGACAAAATACCTGGCCTTGCAATCACCTAATAAAAATTTGCTTTTCTCATTTTCAGACAGTTTCAGACTTTCCATTGTGTAGCACATTTGTTCAACTTTTTTGAAAGAATTTATCATGAAACAATTTTCTCTGTGGTCAGTCTCCGTGTGTTTTTCTTTCTCAAGGTGACATATGCTCACCGAAAAGCCTAATGCCCTCAAAGCTACAGAAAAACGAGTTCATGCACGCATCCCCTTTATGCATCGCAAAATATTGTGTGCAAGCATTGTGACAGTTGTGTCCAATCACCTTTTCTAAAGTAATTATGGATGATGGCAATATGTGTGCCCTTGGCAGCTGAATGAACTTGCTTTTTTCTCCTTCTCTGCACTGTTGTGGTTGCCAGATTCCACCATCTGTCCGTCATTGTTGCTTTATCATAAGCCAACTGTAATGCCATGCAGTGTTGTCATGTAATACAGGATGCAACACAGCCCTAAGTATTCTCAGACCTTCTGAGTGTGGCCATCATCTGCCATCTGTGAAATTTAGCAAGGATTCTATGACTATTCATTAACTTTTCTTGGCACACTTTTGAGCACTTGGAACTGGATTTGTGCACAACAGTTTAACTATAGCCTTTGTTAACCGATAAACAGAGACAAATAAACATGGGCATTGATATACATCAATTCATGTAAGTCACCTATAAATCTTGCATCAACTTGTCAAGTTCAGATTTGTTGAAGAGAAGATTTGTTCAAAATATTGGCTAATACAAGATTAATTAATGGTCACATTAACAGAAAGGTGAGTTTAGAAAACTGGCTCAAGTTTCCACATTTCCCTGGCGTCAGAAGGTCATAAATTTAAACTCCATTAAATATAAATTGCAAAAAAATTGTAATCTTGGCTGACACTTCAATGCAGGACTGAGGCAATATCCTAGAAGTGTCATTCTTCAGAGGAGACATTGAACAGGATTTTATTACCCTCACACCATGCCCCCCTCTAACACACACATTAGCTGAAGCGCCTCGTACTGCTTCCAGCATTATTTTTCCCATTGTGACGATACTATGACTTAAAGGATGTATTTTGTCCTTTTTTTTAATGAAGAAAGGTTGAGACAGAGGTATAGAGCAGTCTGATCAAAGCAAATATAGTAAGCAGCTTGAGAGGCCATGGGTTTTGTTTTAAATTGGAATAATAGAAATAGCCTGAATGGGTGGGGTCAAGCTCTCACAGAACAAGGACTTTTAATTTTAGCTTTCTGCACTTGCTGGAGTCTTGAAGCTGGATGTGAAAGCTGTTTTTCCTTTCTATGTTACAGCTAAAAGCTAGGGTTCTCTTCCTGTTGCTAGAATTGCATGCGAGACAATCTATTTTACTGAATTTGCCTTTGCCATGGATGTGTTTATAGAAACAGTTACTTTGTAGTGGTTAATGTATCCGTTATTTTGATAAGCATTTCATTAATGTTACAGTTAAGCCAATTTGTGTGTATTTTAACTCTAGTAAAGAAAAGTGTGTTGAATTTAACTTTGAGTGGTTTGACCAATCAGATTGCATCTGGAACGCAATGCCGTACACTTACCTTTAAAATCAGAAAAAGTTAGGGTCTAGACTATTTTATTAATCTATTTTGAGGGAGTTCGGTCTGGCCATAACACCATGGCAGGGTCTACCCTGCTATGGTAGACTGTTAGCTTTTATTGGGCAAGAGTGGGGGTCGATCTGCTTTGGGGGTCCCATATGTCCATTGCAGGCAGTCTCCCAAATAT
This sequence comes from Ginglymostoma cirratum, assembly GCA_024137785.1. Classification (NCBI taxonomy): domain Eukaryota; kingdom Metazoa; phylum Chordata; class Chondrichthyes; order Orectolobiformes; family Ginglymostomatidae; genus Ginglymostoma; species Ginglymostoma cirratum. The sequence goes on from JAHRHZ010000076.1 coordinate 557,356, forward strand.
CACATCCCTCCCCCTCTAACTCAAACCCCTGCCACTCCCCTCATTGAGGTCTTGCCAATGCCATAGACTTATCTGAACTTCAGCTTTCATAGCATTATTGTCCTTGAGACTGCATGTATGCCAGCTGTTATCACCACTCCGGCCTGGCACTGCTGTGATAACCGAGTTTCTGGACAATTGGATTAACCAGCAGTTCTCTAAGGCAGGACTTTGTCTCAAGAATGAGGTAGAATGCTTATCCTGAGCCGTTTAAATATCAGCTGAGCGGAAAGGCTGCAGGGCAGATGGTTCGGGATGTGCCTTTCTTCATTAAATTGGGTGAACAGGGAATATGGCTCCTTGTAAATTCTAGCTCCAAACTTCCCTGTCAGTTGGATGTAATGGATCTCTAGAATTATTTAAAGCTAAGCGTTGGGTAACAGGGCCAACATTTATCCACAAATTATTATCACTAAAACAGACTATATGGACATCTTTGAAAATTAGCTGCTCTGTTTCCCCACATTCAAAAATACCTCATCAGCTTTCACACAGTTTGGGATGTTCTGCATTTGTGGTAGGCGCCATATAACTGCAGCCTATTTCTATTTGGTTATGTGCATTCTATCTAGTCTTGGATATAGTTATGTAGAAGGCACTAGGAAATCAGAGAAAATAAAGATGGCAGTAAATAACATTATTTCCCTTGCACCCTCCCAGTTCCCATATTGTCAGTGCAATGGTGACTTGGGAAAAAAAGCAGATTTCCTCCGTGGAAAATCTAAGAAATAAAGCTGGCATTGACTGTGCTTATATAAGCCAGGCAGAATTTACATAAGCCTACCATAGAGCATTCTTTTTTACCTTGGTCAATTCATTGAAACTAGCATACCAGGTTAATCTGCAAAAGTAATTGAGCATTTGCTAAATCTGAGGGAGGATGTTGCTCTTTCCATTATGTGCAAGAGGATACCAACAAACTGTGCTGGCCTTCTGTGCTCTGCTGAATACCCATAGCTAGAAAATCTAAAGTGATGTGGAGACTTAGTGTTATAATCACATGATAAAATATCATTTATTCTGTATTTTCATATCAACTAGATAATGCAATTAATATGAGTAAAATTGCAAAGTTGTTGCAAGTGCATCTGCAAAGTAATTCCAATAACATGAAACACTACTTACTATTCATGAACTATTCATGAAGGATGGTATTTTTAATCTAACACAATTTACTGATGACATTACACTGTACGGCCTCGCAAAGTCAGAAAATAAGATGAAGCTTTACAATAATTTAAAAGAGTTTTAACAGGTGAAAATCATCTTGTTCCGTAACATAAATTGAATCTTTACTCTGTTTTACATTCCACCAGATAAGAAATGTTATCGACTGATTTCCCATCACTCATTTTGTGATGCCTCCCACGGTGAATATCACTGTCCATTTGTCCAGAGGTAGACAGGAAAATGCAGACAAGGTAAATCATTAGGGAATGTTTCTTTTGTTACATCTTTACATTTCAGATCTATGGCTGCCCTTATCAAACTCAAGAACTAATGCTCTTTAATATTGAAGATAAAATAAACAATAGAATTAGAGAAAAAATAAATTGCTTTTAATGTTTTTTAGCCTGAAATAAGTGACAGCAGTGAAGCAACTTCTAAAAAAAAAAAGTGGGTGGCTTCATTGTTGCAATATTAATGTTCTCCTTCCCAAGAATGAGGGGAAAGTGTAAGATAAATCACGTAGTCCATGGACATGCCATTTTTCTTGAAGTGCTGGTAATTTAATGGTTACTGGCAGCTTGTGGGATTTGGATCGGCCAATTATCTGAGAGATGTGAAGAGTATTTTTTTTAATTTGTTCAGAGTGGGAGACTGGCAGGAGCTGATGAGCTGACCATTAAAAAATCTCTGTGCATGTCTGGTCACAAGTAAAATGAGCATTTGAACCACTTCCATCAGTTTCCCGCCGCTGCTACTTCCATTGTGAAGTGATCCATGTTGTCAGGCAAATGTCATGTTCCAGATTTTCCATCACGTTCCACAACAATGCTGAGCTCATTTGTTGATCATGATGTTTTGTAGATTAAAGCTGAAAATAAGTTATTATTTATGCTGTGAAGTGCGCTGGGACCTGTACGGCAAAAGAGAACTGCACAACTTTATTTTTCGGCCTTTGGCATCAAGCCAAAAGCTTGACAAATAGAAACTGTAACCTGCAGCATTATTTTAAAATGAACACCATTTTTAAAAAAATCATTGTTACCCTATCTTTGTGAGGAAACATGGATTAAACTGGAGCAACACCACGCTAGTAACAATATACTATGTAGCTATTGCAATAATAACTTTCCCTATTTAGTCACAGTCACATTGAATGGTATTCTAAAAGGGTGCAAATTTTTTAAAGATCTTAGATAAGGAATTACACTTTGATGAATACTTCCGTTGGAGTCAATGAATTGCAACATTTTGATACTGCAGTTCAACAATGCAGCAAAAAAAGCAAGATTGCGCCTTATTTGGAAAATTACATTTTTGTATCTCATTGATTTTTCACCTCTATCTGAAAATGAAAGTGTTATCGTTCCCAGCCTGCATCTTTCCAAAGCTACTTGGCAGCAGAATAGTTATTATTGGATAATAATATGTATTACATGGAAATTAGTCACAATTGTTATACAGACCAATCTAATTTTTGCCCTATTTTTAGCTTGATGACATGGTCCATCTGAGAACTTGTATGTCAGCCATTGATGGAGGTTCTAAGTGTTATGAAATGCTCCAAAACAGATTATTTTATATGTAGCAATACTTTTGCTATGTTAATTTCTTTTTGTAGAACAGTGTGCTTTCTGTTATGAGGGGACCATTGTGTAAATGAATTCATAATTTGACGATGGTCTACAGGTAAACCATGCTGGAGCTGGTTTTCTTATGGGCTACTTAACAAAGGAATGAGTTTTAAAATAAATAGTAGGGACAATGAATCAAATTTAGGAAGATGTGGTAAATCAAAGAGTAGAGACAAGAGAAGAAAGGAAGGTATTAATTTTATGAATTATAAACACACGAGTACAACAAGGGTTGAGGAATAGAGATCTAAGAGTAAAACTAGACTTATGAGATTAAAAAAAAAATAAGATGTGATAAAAGTAATAGCAATAAACAAGGAACTGACCCTGCCCTACCAGCTGGCACTTGCTAACCTTCCACATAGTCTCCAACATTAGATACGATTCTGCAATTTGAAAACATTTGCTGGAGAATCTTATGTCAAAAGAATTGCATTGACAACCAATTTAGGGTTAATAGGTGTGGAACACATGCATGTAATGAACACTGCATTGATAAATACACAGGATCTTTTTCTTTACAGACAGAAAGACCATATATACACTATAACCGCTTTAACTTAATAAAATAGATGACATTTGTTGGTTCATTTCTCAGGATCAGAGTCAACCTGCCTGATTTAAAATTTAAAGAGAGTCTGGCAGTTAACTGTCAATCAGCCTGAATGGCAAATCATCCACCAATCACAGTTCATTATCCAATCTATCAGCACTCTCTGGTTACACAGTATAAATATTGGTTTTCCACTTCAATCGGTATTTTTGCAAACTATCCTCATGAGTGCAAGAGAATATCTTCCACAAAATGTATCTTATTTGTAAACTGTACATAAAGTTAAATGCTTTAATGGCCAATTGTATGCTTTGTCTATATTACACTTACAGTACAAGATCCTTCAACGAGGTTTTTTAATCAACATTTAATGATTAAATTATTGAATAAAACAAAATATATTTAATGAGGATGCAAAACTGGTTAAGACACTTAATTTGTAAGTCAAATATATAAATGTTTACCTCTTTAATTAACTCAAAACACACACACGCATGTGTGCGCTCACACACACACACACACATACATACACACACACACACACACACACACACACACACACATAGTAAAGGGGAATAAAACAGATTGCTGTGTTCAGCGATTCACCTTGTGAGAAAAAAGACATTTGTTTAAGATTTCTTAAGTTTGAAGGCAGAAAGGCTGACATATGAAATGTTCAGATGGCTGTCAGTCGGACATTCTGCAATGTGTTGATGGGTGTCACTAAACATAAGTAGTTATCTCTGGGATTTTGGCAGGAAATACAGTATTGAGAAATCTTCCAGTTACTCTTCAAGACAATCAGATTTCACATTCAATTCACCAGAACCACCCTTAAGAAATATGAACTGAGCAGTTTATTCTGTAAAGAAGCTACTCTTGACTGAAAATTTGAAACTATCCACAAGCCTGAAAAATACTGTTCAATCAGAACGGCCATAAAACCCAGTCTTGTAAACAGTGAGGTGTTTTCTCTGAAGTGAGTTGAAGCAACCAAGATGAATAAGCATCTGGCACCATGTGGTTTGCATGAAATGCCTTGTTAGAAAAAGAATTCCAATGTATCATTTCACCAAATTTAGACATCCACGTATCCTTACAATCCTTCAGGTCCTTAAAAAAAATATATGAAGCCGTGATAACAAACAACATACAAAAAGTCTTAGGTCAAGTACATCGTTATAGGGAAAATAATGTTTGTAGAGTGAAGAGAAGGCGTCAGCAGGTTATGATATCTTAAATAGCTGATGGGCAGATCAATTTTAATAACATTACATTTTCAAAGTGCTACAATTTAAAGCATGCGTCCACAGAACGTTTCAGAGTAGTTTCACTTGTTCCAGCTCCTGAATCCAATGTAGGATTGGCACTTGCTTAAACACGGGTGTAGACCAGTTGAACTGAATACTCTAGGTTATACATGTAACAGGTTTTATGTAAAATGTAAAATACATTCCGAATTTTTAAAAAAAATGTTATTTTAACTTTCAATTTCCCTACAGATGTAAGCTTCCATAAACTAAAATGTTGATTCAGGTTTAATCATTCATTTACCATGTAACCTTTGTCCCATTACTTCATTATACCTATATTGCCCGCAAGCTGCATTTATTCGTTTCTTACAAATTGCCTGCTAAATATAGTCATTTGATGTATGAACTCAATTTAAGAATTACTCCCAGAGTAAGAACTAATATGCTGGTCTAAACCAGACTCATTTAGATCCTATAGTTGTTTCTGCTTTTTTCAGAATTGTTTATGTATTTCACTCCATGGTTTCCATGGAAACATAACTTTACTTCAAAAGTAAGCATAATGAATTTTTCCCTATTTTTCATCTCAGGTCAGCTACCATATTTATGATTCCCAGTCTTGATTTGAAAGGTGTGGCAACCTAGCTTTCAAATAATTCCGCAAAAATTATGACAAAATTCTACAAGCTCTTCCAATATTCAGTGAGAGTCTCATGCATAACATCATAACTTTAAATGTTTCACCTGAGGTTTAAAATCCCCACTTTCAAAATTTCCGACAGATCAGACTGGCATGAAAGCTGATTCACTATAAGGTTCAGACTACATGGGAAAACTTTAATAATGAGCAAAAAATTATTTTTGGGTTATGTAATTTACAGGCAGGGGATTTGATGCTTTTAACCACCTACAATGTGCAACAAGCATTGACTTCAAATGTAAAAAGTGAGCTCCTCTCCTAACATGAAAAGTCCCAACAGTATTTGTTTAAATGTTATGAACATATGAGTAAGTGTAGAGTTCTGTCCACAGAAAGAATAATTGTGAAAGCCACAGACTTGGAGATTGTGTCACCCCATTCAGTTTAAGGTGGACAGCACACCAACCTTAATCTGAATAACTGCAATGTTTCCTCCAGAGGTCTCAGTAGTATTTTCTTTTTCATATATTCTCATGGGATGTGAGCATTGTCAGCCAAGCTAGCATTTATTGCCAAATCTTAGTTGCTCTTGGAAAAAAAAGGTGTAAGTCTTTAAATGCTGCAGTCCTTATGGGGCAAGAATTTTCAGTACTAGTTGGGATGGGAAGCCAGGAGTTGACCCAACAACAGTGAAAGAATATTCACGTAGTTTCAAGTTTGGATGGTGCATGTCTTGGAAGGGATCATGCAGGTGATGGAGTTTTATGCTTCTGCCACCCTTGTCCTTCTAAGTAACAAAGGCCTTTACTTGAAAGATGCTGCCAAAGGAGGCTTGGTGAGTTGCTGCAATGCACCCTGTATTTAGTATACATTGTGGTGACTATGTACTGGTGATAGGGGGAGCAAATGTTTGATGTAGTGGACTCGATGTTTTATTTCGGATGATGACGCGTTTCTTGAATGTTGTTGGAGCTGCATTCATCCAGGAAAGTGGAGCATATTTCAACATAATCCTAACCTTAACCTTGTAGACAGTGAACAGGCTTTGAGAAGACAAGAGCTACTTGCCACAAAAGTCCTCATTTCTGATCTATTGTAACTGCCACAGTATTTATATAATTGGTCAATTTATGTTTCTAAACAATGGCAATGATCAAAATATTGATGGTGCAAAATTCAGCAATAGTATTGCTATTAAATGATAAGGGGAGATGGTTAGCTTCTCTCCTGAAGAAGATGGTTATTGCCTGCCACTTGAATATCACTTGCTATTTATCAGTTTAAACCTGAATGCTGTCCAGGTTGTTCTGCATTGAAGCACTGACTGCTTCGGTGACAGAGAATTTTAAATGGACAATGGGCTGCATTCAGTAAACATCTCCGTTTTTGACCTAATGATAGAGGAAAAGCAATGGATGAAGCATGTGCTTAGGCCTCGGGCACTGCCTTAAGGAACTCCTGCAGTGATGACCTGGGGCTGAGATGATTGGCATTAAACAGCCACAATCATCTTCTCAAACTCCAGGAGATGTGCCTTTTTGCTCAGTGATCATTGTAGCTGTTTGAGTGGTTAAAGGTCTTGTATCTAATATCAAACATGTTTCAGAAAGGACTTGCTGCATTCAATGCTTCAACTTTTTTCAACAAAGTAATCACTCAGTGTTTTGGAACTGAAAATTTGATGATGAAATTATGCTAATTGTTGATAGAGCAGTACTAATGCCACCTCCTTCCCTCAAACTACCTAGAAGTCTACAGAACAGACCTCAACCAATATCTCCATGTACGTCAACCAGATATTTCTACTCTCTGAATGAGTCTGGCTGAAACTAGAGAAGTTATTCCCGAGGCATAAACCTGACATTCAAACTTTGACCTTACAGTTAAGAATCCAATGCCCTCAAGTTAGAACAACCTTTTCCAAGCACGTCAAAAAATAAAACTAAAACAAATATCCAGTTGTTATAATGCAGCAATGTTAAAATCCGGACATGAAGATATTTTGTCCCTGCAAAGGAAAGATTTACATATTTGGGTCAGACTGTTAGTGGGAATGAGAAAGGCAGCAATGTGACTGTATACTGAACACCTTCCCTTACAGATCAAATGTATCTGTGGGGGAAATAAACAAGAGAACACAGATAGCAGTTATGTAGATGACAGTGAACTTGAATTTGTGACACTCCAAATACCGATAAAGTGCAGAAATAAAATCATGCAAAATTATCAGGCATCACCATCATCTTTCAACTGGAAACTATTTTGACAAGTGACAAGTAACAGTCCTGCCACCTAAATGCCAGACTATGACCATCTCCAATAAGAAACAGTCTAATCACCACCCCTTGACATTCAGTGACATTCCCTTCACTGAATTCCCCATTATCAACGTCTTTGGGGTTTCTACTGACCAGAAACCCAACTGGCCTCACCGTATAATCACAGTGGCTACAAGAGCAAATCAAAGGCTAGAAATACGATTGTGAATTACTCACCTTCTGCCTTCCCAAAGCCTGTCTACCACCTACAAGGCACAAGCCAGGACTGTGATGGAATACTCCCCCTTGCCTGGACAAGTGTAGCTTGAACAATACTCAAGAAGCTTAACACCATCCAGGACTAAGCAGCCCGCTTGATTGGCACCATGTCCATAAACATCCCCTCCCACCATCACCAACACTCAGTAGCAGCACTATGTGTTGTCATCAAGATGCACTGCAGAAATTCACTAAAGATTCTAGATAACTTCTTCCAAACTCACAACCACTTCCACCTAGAAGGACAAAGGCATTGGATACATGGGAACAACATCTGGAAGTTCCTGTCAAAGGCACTGATGATGCTGATATGAAAACATATTGCTGTTCCTTCACTGTATCTGGGTCAACACCCTAGCATTCCCTGCCTATATGCATTGTGGGTAAACATACAGCACATGGGCTGCAGTTATTCCAGAAGGTAGATCACCACCAGCTTCTCAAGAGCAACTACACACAGGCAATAAATGCTGGCCAGCCAGCGATGCCCACGTCCCATGAGGGAATTTAAAAAAAAAATTCATGTGACCTGGCCTGCATACGACTCCAGACCCACAGAAATATGTTGAATGAGAGAATCACGGAGATTTCTAGTCTCTGAAGTAAGCATTCAGCAACTGCTTTTGGAAGTCTGATTTGGCAGAGACTATAGTAATAGGGGGAAAAAAAAAGTTTTCTAATTCACAAAATATCCTCATATTCCTCTAGCATGTGTGAGATATTACAGTCATTGGATGCAGATGATAACATACTTTCAGTGATGTGTAATGTCTACAGATTTCTTTAACTTCTGTCAATGTCAAGCATGTAAATGTGTTAATGACGAGGGTTCATTATACCCGAACAGGCATAGTCCAAGTAACAGTATCAGAAACAGTGCATAAATACCACATGTAAATACATTGAATATCATATTAGTACACTATCATATAAGCATGTGCAAAACAGTTCTGAAAAAGTAACAAGGTAAGAAATTTTGTGACATTGTTTGATATCTGAGAGAAATAGGTACAAGTCAAAAATTCCAAAGTATTGAAATGGAACTTGATGTCTAGCAACGAACCCCTGAAAAAAGAATCAGAGCTTGACTTTGTCTATCAACATCTGCAACATGTGAACTTAAGAATTAGGAGCATGAGTTGGCCATTCAGTCCCTTGAGTCTGATCTGCTACTCAATAAGATTGAAGCTGATTTGATTGTCGCCTCAAATCCGTATTCCTGCAGACCCTGATAACGTTTCTCCTCTTGCTTTACAACAGTCTATCTCCCTTTCCTTTAAAAATATTCAAAGACTCTGCACCCACTCATTTTCAGGAAGAGAATTCTAAAGACCCTCTTGCATTCCGTCTGACACTAATTATAGCCTTCATCACTGGTATATGCGTCATTCTTAACAAATAGTAACATTCCCAAGGAATGTCTCACCATGTAACATTTACTGTCATTCGGTAACACAGAATGTCAGTATTTCTGAAACAAAAAGAAACATGTATTTTTTTCTAAATGTTTTGTCTTCCATTCAACGGCTCTATTTGCAAAAATACCAAAGTAAAGGGAAAATACCATTCGGACTGTATGAATGTGCTAATTGGCTGGCAAGTAGATTCTATTGGCAGAAGTATCACCATGGAGAATGCATCAATTATTAATTACTGACAGCCAACTTTTAAAATTTATTTAAAGTTTTAACCAGGCTGTTTGAGTCTACTGGTCAAGGCATTGCCCTGACAAAAGAACAGAGAATGAGGATCAATAAGTGCAATATGTCTACATGTTCTACAAATCATGATTTATGATCTCTGTGTTGTTTTGAGTCGTTGAGTCATAGAATCATATAATATGGAACCAGACCCTTCAATCCAACTCGTCTATGACAACCAAGTTTCCCAAACCAAATTAGTCCCAATCGTTGGCCTTTGACCCATATCTCTCTAAACCTTTCCTATTCCTATTAAATGTTGTAACCATACCTGCATCCATCACTTCCACTGGCAGTTCCTTCCACACACAAACCACCCTCTGTATGGAAAAGTTGCCCTTTAGCTCCCCTTTAAATCTTTCTCCTCTCACCTTAAAATTATGCCCTGTAGTTTTTAATTCCTGTACCCTCAGAAAAAGACCTTTGCTTTTCACCTTATCTAAGCCCCTCATGATTTTATAAACCTCTATAAGGTCACCCCTCAAACTCCTATGCTCCAGTGAAAAAAGTCCTAGCCTCACTTTTAAATCAAACCTTCCAGTCCAGGTAAATCTATTCTGCACCCCCTCCAATTTAATAATTGGCCTCCTGCAGCAGCCTCCCAGCATTGGCGTGTGAACTCCCGGCATGGCAACCTCTCAGCCTGGCACAGTGGCCTCTTCCCATAGGTGTGGTGACCTGCTGGCCTGGTGCAGTGGGATCCTCCCATGGGGGTCCTCCCAGCGTGGCATATTGTTGCCACGTTGTGGAGCCAGAGTCTGGCATGGACTGGAAGCTAGGTGCCAGCATGGTCTGCTGTACTGAACTCTTTTTCTCTAACGCTGGATGTTTTATTTCTGTATTTTCAAAAATCTTGTAACTAAAGAAGCTGTGCCTGGGTACTTTTATATCTAAAACACAAATAGAGTTTGCCAGAAAGCTCAGCAGGTCTGGCAACATTTGTGGAGAGAAATCAAGAGTTAACGTTTCTGGTTCGGTGACCGTTTCTCAGAATGGGAGTAAATGCAATGCAAACAGAAAATTGATCGCGATGTATTATACTGCTTGAATCTACTGATTCCATACTGATTTGGGTTTCCACCAATTTTTTTTTCAAAATTTGACCTTGGCTGCGTGCTCAGTTGCATTTTGGAAACTGAAAGCTCATTGGTCCATATACATGTGCAACACTTATGAGGTGCTGTCTCATTTTGGAACGTGTTTGTGTTGTATATGGACTGGAAGGTCAGGAAGGGTTAATATTTGATTGACTGAGTAAGCTGAACCCACTTTGATGATATAACGAATGCGTAGTCAGGGTAGAGAAGCAACTCGTAGGAGATAGACTTGAGACATGTGCTCCTAACGGTCTCTATACAAATGTCGATCATATTTTTGTAGTGTGCAAAAATGCAGTGACTGGATAAACTTCTTTTGTTCACTCAAAAAGTTTTTATAGTTAGACCTGAATGGTGGCCATCCTCACCCATGCTGTACCACATTGAGCTTGAGTGAACCCATACACACAACATTGTGAACAGCAGTGACAACCATGGATTTTTATCATAACATAATGAACTGCTTTGATAAGCAATATTTTGGGCTGGTAGCAATATTTTAGGCTGGTTCTAAACAAGGGAAATTAGACTTCAGGCCTATAAGAAAGCAGAAAGCAACAAAACTTGCTGCTGTCTGAGAGGGCTTCCAGATAAATAGATACTGCTGACGCTGATGATCTTCATAAAACTCACTGTGACGTTCAACAGAGACTATCACTTCAGAAAATGCCGCAGAAAGTATTTCAAATCAGGAAATGAACAGGAACAGGAGAAATGTGTAATCCAAGACAAATGTATCAGCTGCATCGTGAAGCAGTAGTTTATGGAAGCAGCCCTGAGTCTGAGCTGAGCTGGTGAGCAGACCAGACATTGAGGTTTGCATGAGTTAAAGTCAAAATTCTTAACTGAGAGGGGAAATGATAAAAGATTCACGAAATCAAGCTGAAAAGGCAGTAATTTAAAAGCAATTTGCAGCTCCAATCAGGCATCAACTTTGCACACAGATACTGATGAGGCAGGACTAAGAAAAGTACTAAGCTAAGAATGCCATGAGAGAATATTCATAAATTCCAGGAACAAGAAAAATTGCTAACCGAGACACTTAAAGTAGGTAGGTGTTAGGCAATTTAAAGTACATAATTATGTTCTCATAGTACGACTTTTTCAGGTGACAAGGAGAACACAGTGTTAGTCTTAGTGAGGCTCCAAAGCATAAGAAATGCCCCATTACAGCTGGCGAGCAGAGGAAAGCGTTTCTCAATGATAGTGAAGAAGGGCTGAACTGAAATGTTTACAGACAACAAAATATCCATTCACACTGGCTTTAGATCTCTCCACTTTTATTTATTCTGAAAAATTTCCATAACATTAATTACAGTTATCACCACCCAGCGTGATAATCAAGCATGATTCAGTCACTTTTGTTCAATTTCTGAATCTTGTTCATCTTCCCCAAAGTTTTCATTCTTTCATACTACAATGGGCATGGACTACCTTCTGTTTATACCCTGGACATGATCTTATGACACCATGTACAACAGACTGCGCCGTTTATAGCCCAATGACTTAGACAACGATTGTCCTCATCATCATGTGGTACTTGCTCTACCTATTCTCTGCAAGAGTGATAGGGCTATTCACATGAGTCCTGAGAAGACAAGAAATAGAAGCAAGAGAAGACATGTGATCCATTGTTACTGCTCTGTTGTTCAATACGACGATAGTCAGCCTTCTGTTTCATTTCCAACTTCCTACGCACTTAGCATATTTCTTCATTTCCTCAAAGACCAAAAACGTCTGTCTCAGCCCTAAGCGTAATAAATGCTTACCATGTGACATCCTTTATCATAAAGAGTTCCAAGGATTTTCAACTCTCTGAGTGAAGAAATGTTTCCTCGTATCAGCCCTCAATAATTAGCTTCTAATTCTGAAACTCAACTAGATTTCCCAGATTTTCTAGATGTGCCAGTCAGCAGAAACAACCTTTCATTGCCAATCCCTGTCAGAATCTTTTACCTTTCATTGAGACCACCTTCCATTTTTCAAAACCACAGAGAATGCAGGGACAATTGAAATCATGTTCCATCATAAGAAAACCCTCTCATCCCAAGAAACAAAATATTCAACATTTGCCATATCATCTCCAAGGTGAGTACATCCCTCTTTACATTTTAAAACCATAGCCGAGCATGTTGCTCTAGCATAATCTCACCAACACCCTGGACAATTGTTGCAGGACCTCTTTGTTACTATGCTTGAATGTTCTTGTGACAAAATACAAGAAGTCATTCGCTTTCATAATTACCAGCTATTTCTAAATGCTATTTTTTTGTGCTCACTGTACAGACTTGCTCAGGTCTCTTGGAATATCAGCATTTAAAAGTCTCTACCCTTTACTAAAAAAAGAGTGTAATCTGATTTGATCTTCTGATCACAAAAGTGAATAACCTCATATTTCCACACATTATATTCGATCTGCCACCTATTGTCTACTCATGTGACCTGTTTAATTTTTTTTGCAACCTCTTAATGCTCTTCTCATAACTTAGATTCCTCTTGGTCTCTTAGTCATCAATACAGCCTGACAACTTGAAATGTTCCAGTTACCCCTACCCCTACCCTCTACTTCCAGTTCATCTTCTAAAAAATGTTAGTATATTATGCTAACTCCATGAGCTGTATTATACAGCATTTTATGGTATGCTTTTTGAAACACTCAGCATACCACACCTAACAGCTTTTTTTAAAAAAAACAAATTTCTACTTCTCATTAAATCCTAAAACACATTAAGACATTTGTTAAAAATAATTTCCCCTTAGTACATCCACAATAACTTTGTGTGATCAAACTCTTATTTTTTGTGTGTTGTTACAACTTTCTTAACGATAGATTCCAATATTTTCCCAATGACTGATATCTAGCTGGCATAGAATTCTGTTTTCTCTCTCTTCTTTCCTGAATAGAATTGCTTGATTTGTGAATGGCCAATCTGCTGGGATAATTCTTGAATTGTAAATTTTGGAAAATCGTAGGCTGTTCATCCATTATCTTTGCATCCAAGCACTACAGATACCTCTTGTGGAGGTATGCTTGAGCCCAGAAGGACAGGGTTCAAGTCCTGGCCTATTCTAGAACTGTACTGTAGCATCTGATACATTAGAAAAGATTGCCAAACCTTTTGGAATCCTAGGATGGAGACGATCAGATCCAAATTATCAATTGTTAATCCACTAACTTAGAGTATAATTTTTCCTCTGCTGATAGTAATTAAACTGTCTCTCACTCCTATTAGCCCCCGGATCACACTATTTGTGACATGCAATTTAAGCCTTTTGCTAAGAACACAGACTTAAAATACTTACTTAGTGTTCTTGCCATTTCCTTATCACCCTTGATAATTCCATTCTGATCTCTGACTGAGAGTTTCATGGAATTAGTGGGACTCTGCACCGTACCCAAAATAGGAATGGGACCCTGGATTGGGAATTACTCCCCATTCCTAATGATGTCACCCTGTCCACACCTCCTCCCACCAACAGAATGAAAATCTCTGTAGTTAGGGTAAATTTCCCCGAGCAAAAACAGAAGATGCTGGAAAAGCTCAGCAGGTCTCGCAGCATCTGTGGAAGCAAACAAATCAGAGTTAACGTTTTGAGTCCGGTGACCCTTCCTCAGTCACCAGACCCGAAATGTTAACTCTGATTTTTTTTTTCACAGACGCTGCCAGACCTGTTGAGCTTTTCCAGCAACTTTTGTTTTTATTCCTGATTTACAGCATCCGCTGTTCTTTCGGTTTTAATTTTCCTGAGGCAGGGGAATGGCCTAGAGATATTGACACTGGGATGTTAATTTAGGGACCCAGATAATGCTTTGGGAACCTGGTTTCCAATCCCACCAGAGCAGATGATGGAATTTGAAGTCAATGAAAGTCTGGAGTTGAAATTTTAATGATGACCATGAATCCACTGTTGAACTATTGAGTCCATTAATGTCCTTTATGGAAGGAAGCTGCCATCCTTACTTGGTCTGACATGCATGTAACTCCAGATCCACAGCAATGTGGTTGATTCTTAACTGCCAGATGGGTAATAAATGCTGGCCTAGCCAGCGATGCCCTTATCTCGTGAATGAATTTTTAAAAATCATCTGTGAAAACCAGAGTCTTGTCTTAAAATCACTATTAATTGATTGTTTAAGTATTTAAATGGATGACTGGGACATGCCTATGAAGATATACGTTTCACTCATCCTGGTTATACTTCGAAGTGGTTGAGATGATTTTGGATTTCTCCAATACATTGGCAATTTTCAGATGTTCAATGCCTCAGCCATACCCAAGCTTGCTCCCCCTTCCCTGTTAAAACACTGCCCAAGTTGCATCAAAAGTTCACATTAAATGGTATCTAATAGCCACCAATCATCATTCATCTGCATGCCATCAGTGCTTTGAAATCTATGACTTGCAACTAATGAAATACAATTAGTAACGAATTTAAAATTGTTAACATTGACAGACCAACAACTTCTTACTCTAAGAAGTGCAGTAGTACAGTATAAGAAAATAAAATGCCTCTCTGGTCAAAATTACTTTATAATAAAGATGTGTTACAATACAAAATGATCATCAATGATCTGAACAAATGTGGAGTTATTTCATGCTTTTTTAAATTGACAATGACACACTGGAAATTTATCCAAATTAGTGAGTTATCTGGTACAAATGGAAACAAAGTTTGTAATCTGTTTGTCTCTGCCATCATGGATTTGAGAAAGGGAAATCAAGCTTGACAATTCATCGGGAATTTGGAAGATGTAGCTACCAGAGTTGATAAGGAGGAGCCAGTAATGTGGTTTACTTTAACATTCGGAAGGATTTCGAACATGTGTCACATAAGAAATTAGTACGTAAAATTGAAATACATGGGATTGAGGGGTAGTGTACTGAAATGGATGGAGAACAGACCGGCAGATAAGAAACAGAGTAGAATTAAACTCTGAGATAGCAGGAACTGCCAATGCTGGAGTTTGAGATAACAAGGTGTAGAGCTGGATGAACACAGCAGGCCAGGCAGCATCAGAGGAGTAGGAAAACGGACGTTTCGGGTCTGGACCCTTCTTCAGAAAGGGGGAGGGGAAGGGGATTCTGAAATAAATACAGAGAGGGGGAGGCGATGATGGAAGGTGGATAGAGGAGCAGATAGGTAGGGAGAAGACGGACAGGTCAAGGAGGCGGGGATGGAGCCAGTAAAGGTGAGTGTAGGTAGGGAGTTGGGATGGGGGTTGGTCTGTTGGGAGGGAGGGGCGGGTAGGTGAGAGAAAAGACGGACAGGTCAAGGAGGCGGGGACGAGCTGGGCTGGTTTTGAGATGAGGTCGGGGGTGGGGAGATTTTGAAGCTTGTGAAGTCTATATTGAGACCATTGGGCTGCAGGGTTCCCAAGCGAAATATGAGGTGCTGTTCCTCCAGCCTTCGGGTGGCATCATTGTGGCACTGGAGCAGGCCGAGGATGGACACGTCGTCCAAGGAGTGGGAGGGGGAGTTGAAGTGGTTCGCGACTTGGAGGTGCAGTCATTTGTCACGAATTAAACTCTTTTTTTCCCCCTAACCAGTAGGCAGGGAATAGTGGGCTACCTGCAGGGATCAGTGCTTGGACTCCAGCTGTTCAACAATATGTGTTCATGATTTAAATGAGGAAACTAAATGGACTATCTCCAAGTTTGCAAATGACACAAAGCTGGATGGAACAGTGAGCTTTGAGGAGGATGCAGAAATGCTTCAGTGTCATTTTGACAAGTTGAATGAACGGGCAAGTGCTTGGCTGTTCAAGTATAATGTGCGCAAGTATGAGGTTATCCATCTTGGTAGCAAAAATAGGAAGTCAAATTATCTGGCTGGTGATAGGTTGAGAAAAGGGGAAGATGCAACAAAACCTGGGTGTCCTAAGACACCACTTACTGAAAGTAAGCTTGCAGAAACAGCAGTGGTGAAGAAGACAAAAATATATGTTGGCCTTCATAATGAGGAGATTCAAGTATAGGAGCAGGGATGTCAATGGGACAGTGGCCTTGATAAGACTACACCTGAAGAACTATGTGAAATTTTGGTCTCCTTATCTGAAATAGGGTCTTCTGGCTTTGAAAGAAGTGCAACAAAAAAATTATCAGACTGATGCCTGGGATGGCAGAACTGTTGTATGAAGACAGATTGGATTGGTTAGGACTATTTTCACTAGAGTTTAGAAGAATAAGGTGATTGGGATGATCGCATAGAAACCTATGATTTTTTAACAGGGCTAGACAGGTTAAATGCATGAATGAGCTTTCTAATGCCCTGGGAGTCGAGAAACAGGGTTACAGTCTAAGGATATGGGGTAGACCGCTGAGACTAAGATAAGGAGAAATTTCTTCGCCAAACTGTAGTAAGCCTGTGGAATTCTCTTCCACAAACTAAGATTGAGGCCAAAATATTGAATATTTTCAAGAAGGAGTTAAAGTATTGATTTTGATTTTATTGTCGCATGTACTCAAGTACAAAACTGCAGGAGTCCAGTGAAAAGAGTATAACGTCGCCCAGAAAGGCATTATCTTAGGTACAAGTACCTTGGTACGAATCTTAAGAACAAGGTAGAAAGAAAGAACCAAGTTAAAAGTTAACCGTTGCAGTGATTATAGTGTAGCATAAAACATCCAAAATAAGGTTAAAAGTTACACATTGCAGACCTTCTCAGTTTTTAGCAGCAAATTAAAGAAATAAAGCTGGAATTTCAAACATAAAAGCTTTTCTTAAGTATGTAGTTTTTGAAAGGATCAGAGGTTGTGTGGAGAAAGCAGGAACAGGATGCTGGGTTGGTTAATTATTTCTGACCATATTGAATGGTGGAGCAGGCTCAAAGGCCTGAATGGTGTATTCCTGCACCTATTTTCTATGTTTCTAATATGTACTGTATACATTCGCCAGCATTCGTTATCAGGTGTTGAAGATTGAATTTAACCTAAAAGAAAGGAATTCTTTTTTAGAAAATATCTCAAAGTTATTGGCCTTCAAATTGGCTTACACCAACAGAACATTGGGCTACCAATGTCCTTCAACACCGCAGTACTAGGAGAATTCATGCACTTTCAACTCCACATTTAGACAAATGTTTGCTTAAACTCTTATGGTTTATTGGTAGCCTCTAAAATTGACTTACTGAACCATTATATACATAGACTGTGTTACCTTGTGTTCAGGGAATACAATCAAGCATTAGGTGCCTCAGTAACTGCCATGTCTCCTACTTGCATGTTCATAAGTCACAGATACCTCTTGTACAGTGTTTAACAAATTAACAGGCAATACACTTCACACTTGCCATATTAGATGGTTGAATATTTATTAGTTCAACTGTTTCATGAACTTCCGTTGATAGAATTGCCAGATAGCCTCATTATATACGCTTTGTAAGCTTCAACAATGGCCCATGTGCTCACCTCATTAAGAAATGCTGACACAGCTTGAAGAGGAGTGCTAGCTTTGTTATTGGTATCAATGTCACAAAATGCCAGGAACACAGATACATGAATTTCCTTGATCTATGCATATATGATATTGGCCATGTTAACATACTTTTCAACTTGAATTTAAACAAGGTCAGTGCAAAATTACAAAAAAAAATAGAATCATGGATAATCTCTACAGTGTGGAAACAGGCCCTTGTGCCCAACAAGTCCACACTGACCCTTGGAGCATCCCATCCAGACCCATCCCCCTATAACCCACCTAAGAGACGTCACAGAATCTCTACAGAAATTTTCTAAGCTTTGATTTTGGGGGTTTGAGCTTAAGTGTGGTTCAGATTCACACACATACTTTATAGAATGCTTCCAGCAATGCCAAAATTGGGACACACAAGGATTGTTCGAAACTGAGATTCAAACCTCATTTAAACAGCTGTGGGCTGTTGGTATCTGTCACACCTCCAGAAGCAGCTTACCCACGTGTGACAATCAGGTTTAGATTGGCCTCCTCACTGGCCGTGCTGTTTAAGTAATTAAATGTTGAGATATCTGATGGGAAGGAATTTGCAGGGT
The DNA here is from genome assembly GCA_024137785.1 of Ginglymostoma cirratum. Taxonomy (NCBI): domain Eukaryota; kingdom Metazoa; phylum Chordata; class Chondrichthyes; order Orectolobiformes; family Ginglymostomatidae; genus Ginglymostoma; species Ginglymostoma cirratum. Next base: position 575,985 of record JAHRHZ010000076.1, read on the forward strand.
AAGGTAGCAAACTAGGTGTCACTAGTTAGGCTATATATAAACTTGGTAATGCTGAACTAGCATCCATATTATTGGACTAACCAAATTGGTAGCAATGTGATGAAGGATGATTTCCTGGAATGTATGGGGGATGGTTTCCTTGACCAATATGTTGAGGAACCAGTTAGAGGGCTGGCTATCCTAAACTGGGTATTGTGCAATGAGAGAGGATTAATTAGCAACGTTGTGATGTGACATCCTTTGGGGAAGAGTGACCATAATTTGACAGAACTCTTCATTAAGATGGAGAGTGAGTGTGTTAAATCTGACTCTAGAATCCAGAACTTTAAAAAAGCTAACTTTGATGGAGTGAGACATGCATTCGCTAGGATAAGCTGGTCAAGGCTATTTATGGTGTTGATGGTGGATAGGCAATAGTGGATGTTTAAACAACACGTGGATGAACTTCAATAATCCCTGCCTTGCGTAAGAGTAAAACAAGGAAGGTGTTTCAACCATGGTTAACATGTGAAATCAGGGATAGTGTTAAAACTAAAGAGGAGACATATAAATTGGTCAGGAAAAGCAGCAAACCAGAGGATGGGAGAAATTTAAAACTCAGCAGGGAAGGATAAATGGTTTAATTCAGAAGAGGAAAATAGAATGTAAGAGTAAGCCTGCAGAAAACATAAAAACTAACTGCAAAAGCCTCCATAGATATGTGAAGAGAAAAAGATTGGTGAAGACAAATGTAGGCTCCTGAGGTTAGAATGAAGTGAATTCATAGTGGACAGCAAAGAAATAGCAAACCAGTTGAACGAATATTTTGGATCTGTCTTCCCTAACAAATAACTTTCCGGAAATGCTAGGAAACAGAGGGTCAAGCATGAAGGAGGAACTGAAGGAAGTCCTTCTTAGTCAGGAAATGGTGTTGGAGAAATTGCTGGGATTAAAACCCTAGAAGTCCCCAGAGCCTGATGCTCCGAATCCCAGAATTATTAAGGTAGTGACCCTAGGAATAGTGGACATATTGGTGATCATTTTCCAGCACTCTATAGCTTCTGGAAGTGTTCCAATAGCCTGGAGGATAGCTAATGTAATCCCACATATTTAGAAAGGAGGAAGAGAGAATTTGGGGAATTTTAGGCCGGTTAGCCTGACCGGTGGTGGGGAAAATGCTAGAGTCAATTATTAAGGATGTAATAACTGAGCATTTGAAAAGTGATGACAGAATTAGTTCAAGTCAGCATGGATTCACTAAAGGGAAATCATGCTCGACAGATCTTCTGGAATTTTTTGAGGATGTGACCAGTAGAGTGGACAAAGGTGAGTCGGTGGATGTTGTGTATCTGGACTTTCAAAAGTTTTCTGACAAGGTTCCACGCAAGAGATTAGTAAGCAAAGTTAAAGGTCATGGAATCAGAGGTAATGTATTGACGTGGATAAAGAACTGGTTGGCAGGCAGGAAACAAAAGTTGGAGTAAACAGGTTCGTATGAAAGTGGCAGGCAATGACAAGTGGGGTACCACAGGGCTCAGTGCTGGGACCCCAACTATTCACAATAAATATTAATGATTTGGACAAAGGAATTGAATGAAATATCACCAAATCTGCAGACAACACTATGTTGGGTGACAGTGTGTGCTGTGAGGGGGATGCTAAGAGGCTATGGCTGAATTGGATAGATTGGCTGAGTGGGCAAATACTTGGCAAATGCAATATAATACAATAAAAGTGACATTTTCCACTTTGGTGGCAAAAACAGGAAGACAGATTGTTATCTGAATGGTAGCAGTTTAGGATAAGGGGAGGTGCAACAAGACCTGGGTGTCATGCTGGAACAGTCACTAAACGTTGGCATGCAGATGCAGCAGGTGGTGAGGAAAGCTAACAGCATGCTGGCCTTTATAGTGAGAGGATTTGAGTAGAGGAGTAGGGATATTTTGCTGTGGTTTTGTTTAGCCTTGGTGAGGCCACGCCTTGAGTACTGCTGGAAGTTTTGGTCTCCAAGTCTGAGGAAGGGCATTCTCGCTATTGGGGGAATCCAGCAGAGGCTCACCAGATTGATTCCCAGGATAGCAGTACTGACATATGCAGAAAGACTGGATCAACTGGACTTGTACTGACCGGAAATTAGAAGAATGGGGGTGCTGGGGGGTGGATCTCATAGAAACATATAAAATCCTGATGGGACTGGACAGTCTAGATGCGGGAAGAATGTTCCCTTTGTTGAGGAAGTCCAGGGCTAGGGGTCACAGCCTAGGAATAATGGGTAATCCTTTCAGGACTGAGATAAGGAAGAATTTCTTCACTCAGAGAGCCATGAACCGGTGGAATTATCTACCACAGAAAGTAGTTGGGACCAGTTCATTAGATATATTCAAGAGAGAGCTGGACATGGCCCTTGTGGCTAAAAGAATCAGTGGAGAGAAGGTTGGAGTGGGATACTGAAATTGCATGATCAACTGTGATCATATTGAATGGTGCTGCAGGCTTAAAGGGCCGAATGGCCTACTCCTGCTCCTATGTCCATACTTCTATTTTTCAGTAGGAGGGGTGGCTATTTGGGGGAGCAATGGCTTAGTGGTTTACCACTAGTCTAATAAACCAGAGACTTGCCTGAGGATCTGTATTCAAATCCTGTATGTGAATTAAATTAAAAAATATATAAAATCTGGAATTAAGAAGCAATTGAGAACCATGAAGTTGTTAATTATTGTCAGAGAAACAAGAGCATCTGGCTATCTAATGCCTTTCAGGGAAGGAAATCTGCCATTCTCACCTGGGCCAGGCCTACATGTGAGTCCAGAGGCACTGCAATGTGGTTACTTCCCAACTGTCGTCTGAAATATCCTGGGAAAGCCATTTAGTTGCATCAATTGCTATCCTCAAGGGCTCCAAAAACTAACACTTTGCTTCCCATTTATATATAACATGATGTTCAAAGTTTGTACGAGTAAACTGTCCCATAAATAAACAATATTTCGCACAATTCGTATGCAAAATGTTGCACATAAAAACTTTTCTTTGTCAGTCCCATTTTTTGTTTACTTGTAGGACGTGGGCATCACTGAATGGCCAGCATTAATGACTCACCCCTAGTTGCTGTTGAGAAGGTAGTGGTGAGTGGTGAGCTGCCCTCTTGAATTGCTCTCTGCTGCTATCCAACAGTAGTTTGATACACACCCACCAAACCTACACATCCCTGAACACCGCAGGCACTTGAGCATGGCAAATCTGCTTAGCCTGCACGTCTTTGGACTGTGTGAGGAAACGCAAGCAGACACAGAGAGAATGTGCAAACTCCACACAGACTGTCACCCAAGGGTGGAATCAAACCTGGGCCCCTGGTGCTGTGAGGCAGCAGTGCTAACCACTGAGCCACCATGCTGCCCCTATTATAGAGGGAATTCCAGGATTTTGACCCAGCAAAGATATATTTCCAAGTCAGGATGTTGAGTGGCTTGGAGGGGAAATTGAAGGTGGTGATGTTCCCATGTATCTGCTGCTTTTGTCCTTTTAGATGGGAGTAGTTGTGTCTTTGCAAGGTGCTGTAAAAGGATCTTTGGTGAGTTTTTGCAGCGCATCTTTTAGATAATAGGTACTACTGCTGCTGAAGCTTGGTAGCAGAGGGAATGGATGTTTTGGCCATCAATTAGGCTGCTTTGCCCTGCATGGTATCAAGCTTCTTGAGTGTTAGTGTTGTTGTTGAGTTTTCTGTCACATTCATGATTTGTGCCTTGTGGGTGGTGGACAGACTTGGGGGAGTCAGGAGGTGAGTTACTCTTCACAGTCTTCCTATTGTCTGATCTGCTCTTGGAATCATAGAATCCCTACAATGTGGAAGCAGGCCATTCTGTGTATTAAATCCAAAACCTTCGAAGAGCATCCCACCCAATTTCCCTCCCTTATCCTTCTAACCCTGCATTTCTATGGCTAATCTACTGAGCCTGCATATCCCTGGATACTATGGGCAATTTAGCACGACCAATCCACCTATGCTGCACATCTTTGGACTGTAGGAGGAAAGCAGAGCACCCGGAGTTAACCCACGCAGACACGGGGAGAATGTGCAAAATCCACATAGACAGTTGCCCGAGGTTGGAATCAAATCCAGGTTCCTGGCGCCAAGAGGCAGCAGGGCTAACCATAGAGACACCATGCTACCCATGTTAATTTGGCGAGTCCAGTTGAGTTTACAGTGAATGATAACCCCCATGATGTTGATAGTGGAAGATTCAGTGATGGTAACACCATTGAATGGCAGGGTATGGTAGTTATTGGAGACAGTCATTATATGATGCAAATGTTACTTGTCACCTGTCAGCCCAAGCCTGGATATTGATCAAAACATGTTGTTTTTCAACATGGACTGCTTTGGTATCTGAGGAGTCAGGAAGGGTGCTGAACATTGAAAACGAGAGCACAAGAACTAGTGGTTTCTCTTCTGATTGAGTAGAATTGGAAAGTAGTCTTTTTTTTAAATGAATAAATCGTACAAAGGGGAGAATCATGAGTGAAATTTATTTTGCATTTTGTATAGTAATAGCAGGTTTTTATATATAATTGATTCAAACCTGAAATACAACCACAAGAAAATCTGAAATCATTGGTATCATTCCAACAATGTATATACACAGCTCTTGAAAATGGACACCGAGCAGATGGATGATTACTCAAAAAAGACCTGAACTTTGAATACTATTTAATACAATGTGAGAAGTGCAAGTTAAAGTTTACATATATGGAGTATGAAAACCTCAAGTGGTCCTAAATGCAGAAATGGGAATGTGCTGGGAGCTAAATGAGAAAGCAAATGGATCAATTTCAATAAGTCAAGACATCATGACTGTAAGCACATAGGAAGGCATGCCAGACATACACAAATTTGTACGGCAGGCTAACTGCTGTTGAACTCTGCTTCGACGTCAATATAAAAGAATCAATTCCCTTTCTCTGATTTCAGTATCCAAATAGGAGCACTCAGGCAACCTGGGCCCAACTCACGGTTTTGTTTTCAGTCTTTAAGAAAAAGCATGAACAGGTTGTGAATCTAAGGGAATTATCAGAACTTAAGCAAGAGCACTTCTGCACATTAAATCAACAGATTCAAAATCCCATTAGAGCTATGATGGCTGATGGAGCAGCATCTTGGGCTGCAGGGGAATTTCAATTTGATTAAGCCCCAGAGCTCAGTACTTGTAGTTCAACATGGAAACCTCTGCTCATTGTAGAAACGGTTCCCAAAAGATTCTACCACAGAGAAAGCTTGACAGACAAAAACTACTTGCTATTCTGAATGAGTCACCATGGAACAGGAAGGCTCTTCTACTTCATTCCTTTCTAATGTTTTGCAAAAGGCGAGATTTCTGCTCTGATAGCTCAACACGACATCAATGGGCTTCTCGAAGTTCAATGTTGCACCTCAGGCTTCGCCTTCAGCCTTAGATGGACTTGTCAGGTAATTTTAATTTATTCTATTATGTTAGGGGAATGATTTATATGGGACTACTATTCAGATCCCACCTGTCTATCAGTTGCTGGAAAATGAAGACACTTTGAAATTGAGGCAGTGGGTGATAAATATGAAAAAAAAATGAGTAAAATTAAGAAACATTTTAGATAATTTCTTCACCCAATTCAAGAATTTTGTGCTTTCAATATATTTGATAAGTCACTTAATTTCTTAATAGCAAAACATTAATCTCAAAGCTAACAAAGGTGCTCATATTAATTTTTTGTCTACCACGTAGAGGATAGATTTTACTAACGTCACTTGAAGCAGGTTACACAGGTGGCTTTGCAGGTGGCATGAAGAGTCAATGGTTAGCACCGCTGCCTCACAGAGGCAGGGAACCAGGCTCGCTTCCAGTCTCAAGCCACTGCCTGTGCGGAGTTTATACATTTTCCCCATGTCCGTGTGGGTTTCTGCCCGCTGCTCTGGTTTCTCCCGCAATCCAAAGATGTGGAGGTTTGGTGGATTGGCCATGCTAATCTGTCCTGCAGTGTTCAGGACAGTGCAGGTTTGGTGGATTAGGCATGGGAAATGCAGGGTTACGGGGATAAGGCAGGAGTTGATGGGTCTGAGTGGGATGCTCTTCAGAGGGGTAGTGTGAATTTGATGGGTCGAATGGCCTCTTTTAGCACTGTAGCAATTCTGTAAGAAGAAGTCTCTTTCTTCTAAATAAAAGAATGAGGCAGTGAATATCAAAAGCCAGGGAGGAAAATTCATGTGTGGACGCAGGGTGAGGGTTTTGTTCAAAGTATTGTAAAGAGAAGTCGGATGAAAAATCTGCTATACACTCACTTTCTCCTGCATTTAACCAACATGTTTGCAAATGAAAGAGAAAGCCCTGTGGATCTGTCCCTACTCCATTATCTTAACTTATCTCATAGAATGCCTGTGATGGCTGCCAGACACAAACAGAATCGGGCCTGAGTTTGATTGACAGGTCACAATTTGATCAACTCAAACAAATCAATCAAATCAAATGATGTCATTCGCATGGGGATACCATTTGAACTGAAAGAGATTATGAAAAACTTGCATGAAGTCAAATCAAAATCAATGGAGTGGCCGGAATAGGTGTAGTTAGGGTAGAAAACTAATGTTTCAGAGAATTTCCTGTGGGTCGGGAGGAGCAGGAATGCACTTCTAAGTACACTAAGCCTTCCTGGTTTCATCCATATCTCTCCTGACCAGCATCAGCATCGACTGCCAAACCTCTGCTTAAGAGTTGTTTCACACCCCGTATTGAATGGGCAATGCGGCTAATGTTTTTGAATATTCACTTTATTTTCAAGAGTTCAAGTAAAGCAGGCCCTGTGGTGAAATGTCAGTCTCTCTCTGTCTCTCTCTCCTCCCATTTTTAGGGTTGTCAACTTCCTGGATTAGCCTGGAGTCTCCAAGAATTCAAGATCCTTCTCCCAGACACTGCTGTGTGGAATTCCTTAAAAAAAAAACTCACAGGGCATTAGAAACAATTGTGCATTTTTACATCATTTTGCTTGAATATTTTTCTTCACAAGATATAAAAGTATTAAAAACAAAGTCCACCAGGTGACAACAATTCACCATTCGGTTTGAGAAGGCAGGTCACCGCGAGTATGGATGTGTTGTGGTGGACTGATGATTGGGGCATAATTAGGCAGATTGCCAAGTGATCATTAATTGACAACTTAAGGGCCCTGACTGGTGGTGGATCAGCAACATTGTCCATTCACACTGCCAGTTAGTGTTAACTTCTTCTCTATAATACTTCACTCGCTATCTCAACTACTGTACCCACCTCCCACCAAGGCTCATGCTCTACATTTCTCGTGAATGCTTTCAACATCTTCCCTCACTTGCAGTCACCCACCCAACCTCAGCACCACTAACCTCAGCACTGCCTATTCACTTTCCCAACTCCTCACCTGCACCAAGAGTAGAGTAAAGCTGCGCCACCCACTTCTATCTCCCTTCATACTCGTCTCTATCATACCAGAAAAGCAGCTCACAATAGGGCACAGAGGTAAGACAGGTCGTGGGTTACCCGAAATTCTGCTCCTCACTCCTTACATGGACAGCATTGTGCTCTTGACTGGGTTTTATGCTAGGTCACCCTCACCAAAGAATGACTGAGACCTGTCAACAGCCATGATAGGCTTCCTGCCTTTGTGTTTGTGCTAAATAACAAATTAGGGCAGAATTAATATGTGCCTGGTATTTCTGGCTGAGAGGACAAATTCAAAAAGTGAAGATAATACAATGCAAAACAAGGATTCTGTGAGCATCCAGGTTGGGTCAAATTTGAGTGAGTTCTACCACAGCCAGCGAAGAGCCTAGAGATGCAATTTGGGTTCTGCCCATGTGCTGGATGTGGGCCTCTGAGCCCACAGTGTTCTTGTTGCAACATTACAATGATAGCTGCTGGCATAGCCCAATGTGCAATATTGATGTACAGAAACATCCTGAAAGTGGAATGGAGATGGTGTTATAATGGTTCTTAGAGGTGGGCACATGTAAAATTCCAATGTCAAAGATGCGGGCTGCCTATGAAGAACGCTTTAAGATTTTGTGTCCTGTACTTTATGTTAAGATGTTTTGGAGCAAGTGCCAAGCTGAACTCACTTGGAACAAAAAACTGAAGTTTCTGGAAAAGCTCAGCAGGTCTGGCAGCATCCGTGAAGAAAAAATCGGAGTTAACGTTTCGGGTCTGGTGACCCTTCCTCAGAGCTTTTTTCAGTTCCTCAGCATCACCGGACCCGAAACGTTAACTCCGATTTTTTCTTCACGGATGCTGCCAGACCTGCTGACCTTTACCAGCAACTTCAGTTTTTTGTTCCTCATTTACAGCATTCGCAGTTCTTTTGTTCTTTATTTTGAATTTACTTGGAACCTCGTCTGATTTCCATGTCAGATTATCATTAAATATTAACAAGGAGAGTTGGGCCGTTAATGAGGCATTCACAAGAAATATCCCCCTTTAATTGTCAACTCACTAATTCCTAGTGAGAAACTCATCTTGTTAGTTACCTAAAGCATAAAAGATAAAGTGTATTTCTTCTGACATTGTCTGTGGGGACCTTATCCAATTCTATTTTATATCTTGCCATAGCCCACAACTCTCAGACCCATTTAAGGTTGCTTCCTGCAAACCTGAGAAGCTAACTTATTTCTCTGATCAAAGACTTGCCAAGGGAACAACTTGTCCCAGAGAAAGAACATCACCCCAGGTCAAACTTCTAACAAATGCTCACAGGTACCAGTAGAAGACCAGTAAAATTTAAAGATGTATGAAATGCTTAGATAAAGACTGGTGAAAATAAGCCAAATCATAATGAGCACAATCTTTATTGATCATAAACATTGGGTAATTTGTAACTTCAGATGATGGTGCATGCATTTTTAGTCCTGTTTCATTTTATGAAAGAGGGCATGTTTGGAGAAATGCATTTGTGTTACTGACTTTGGTTTAAGAAGTCAATACAACACATCGCATGCAACAAAGTTAAGTGCTTTCAACTCAATCCATCTGTACCAAATCTTTCAGATGTTGTTTTGCTGCCATCTAAGTGATTACATTTTTTATATAATGCTTTATTGGAGTAAGTTAAAATTGAGTTGAAGCATTGGGCTCACTACGAGAACTGAACTGGGAACTCAAGTAACCAATTAGAAAAGACAAAACATAAGCTCATGACCTAGATGGGAATCTTATGAATATTAAAAATTTCAGTCCTATGAATCACGGACTGGATGCTCAGCAACATGTGACAGACAAAAATAAAAAAAGTAGCAATTATTTTCTCTGGAATCAGAAGTGTCACCTGTGGAAAACGAAACGTAATAAAGGCTAAATTTAAACCCATGATAATGGTTGAGGAGGGATTAGCTATAAAAACTCTGTACCTTATTTGAATTCAACATTTTTTTTACTGGCAATGGGAGGAGTGTGGTTGACCAATGCAGAAATAGAAAACAAAATACTAAAACTGGCAAGTAAGACTTGTCTTGTAACATACAAAATGAGAACCTACAAGGTCAGTATGTTCATTTACAATTCTCAACTTTTTTTTTGCTGGCTTCTCCCTCTGAGAACCATTCTGGTGGGTGGGTCGGGGGGCGGGGGGAGCGGTGGTGGGAGGGGGTTTTGTGGTTGGTGCTTTAAATGATCAGCATGGCAGCAAGCCTCATTGATGTAATGTTTTGAACTTTAGCACTGGTCTGCTTGGCTTCACAAGTATCAGGAAAGCCTGGCAGCTTCAACAAGTCACAGACTTGGTGAATGCAAATAGTAAAGGGCTTTTACACCCACTTCCCAGATTCTAGTTCCTGGCTGTGGAGCATCTGTTTTCAGACACCCCCTCAATAACTTGCCCCTCAATGCCTCTGATCCTGCCAAGAGGCCCTATATACGGCATGTTTTCCTTCATCGGACGGAGTATTGAGTGCAAGAGTTGGCAGATCAGGTTACAGTTGTATAAGACTTTGGTTCGGCCACATTTATAGTACTGCGTACAGTTCTGGTCGCCACATTACTAAAAGGATGTGGATGCTTTGGAGAGGGTGCAGAGGAGGTTCACCAGGATGTTGCCTGGTATGGAGGGCACTAGCTATGAAGAAAGGTTAAGTAGATTAGGATTATTTTCATTAGAAAGACGGAGATTGAGGGGGGACCTGATTGAGGTCTACAAAATCATGAGGGGTATAGACAAGGTGGATAGCAAGAAGCTTTTTCCCAGAGCGGAGGACTCAATTACTAAGGGTCATGAGTTCAAAGTGAGACGAGGAAAGTTTACGGGAGATATGTGTGGAAAGTTCTTTACGCAGAGGGTGGTAGGTGCCTGGAACACGTTGCCAGTGGAGGTGGTAGACGCGGACACGTTAGTGTCTTTTAAGATGTATCTGGACAGGTACATGGATGGACAGGGAGTAAAGGGATACAGGCCCTTAGAAAATAGATGTCAGGTTTAGACAGAGGATCTCGATCGATGCAGGCTTGGAGGGCCAAAGGGCCTGTTCCTGTGCTGTAATTTTCTTTGTTCTTTGTTCTTTATATCCCTTTCCAATCCCTAGAACTCACACTTTGTCCAGAAAAACACAGCCCACCTCATCGATCTCCCTTCTCCATCCCCAACTGATATCTCATTAAAACCTTTCCCGTCCTCACCCATCCTTAGTGATTTGCAAACTCATCTCTTTGCGCAGCCTCCCCTGACTGACTTCTTACCTGATTAATAGCTACAGCTATTTATCAAGCTGGGTTCACTGCCCAGAAAAATCATACATGTTTATATTTAATATCTACAGGATATTATGAATTTCATCTTCCAGGGTTCTGGCATCATTCAGAATGGCCACAACAACCCAACTTCTCTGGATCTGACAGTTCAGGTCAGAAAATATTCAAATCAAAGGTATCATAAGATAACAATTAGTCAAACCACTCAATAGAATTTAGTCTGATCTTTAAAGACAGTTTTCTTTGACTAAGCTATGTTACTCCTCCTCTCAAATCAGTAAAAGTAGAGGGGAGGCCTTCTCTCCGAAATGGATGTGTTTCATAATTATGGATGAGCAACTAATGAGTTGCAAAGATTAGAATTTAAGGAGATGCAAATAACAAGACCAAGCTTCACTAATAAAACTCAAGTTAACTGTAAGATCCAATTTAGTTGATAAAGAATTTTAAAAAGCTTGCATTGATATAGTGCTTTTCATACCCACCAAACATCTCAAAGTACTTTACAAACAATTAATTATTTTGCAGTCTACTCACTGCAGTATAATGAATCTGGTGCAAAGCAGCCCCTAAGTGGACCATTTATTGTATTAGCACAAGGGTCTGTTAGCTCCAGTTGGCTGGACATTTGTGATGCTCAGTGGTGTCACGCATCGTACGTTTAATTCCCGCACGAGTTACAGTCACCATGAAGGTCTCACCTTTTTAACCTCATCTGAGGCATAGTGATCCTCAGGTTAACCCACCACCAGGTGGTTCACTGTAATGAGAGAGCAGCCCTATGGTCCTCTGCGACTATTGTGGCATTGTTGCAGTAATTAACCGCCCGTTTCTGGGGAGCAGACAGCTGACCCAGGAATGTATTGTGAGATTTTCCAGTTTGGTTCCCTCACAATCTTTGCTGCATTCACCACACAATGTGTTTAGCTCGTATATCTTGTAAAGGACAGTCAATTGACTTTTAATAGCAATAGGAAATGACCTTTATTGATTATAACACCATTAATACTATAATAACGATTATGCTACAAACAAACACTATAAATCTGACAATTAACACTGTAAATCTAAGTCAGTATCTTGTACTTTAACTTAACTTGGAATGATCAAACATCACCAACATGAGACCTTGGCCTTGATCTACGTGGTGATGGTCATCTGGTCTTCCTCTCCTGGTGGTCCCAAGGGCGCCTCTTCTTAGGGTGGTTGGTCTCAAGTTACCGCTCCCAAGGGTACTGTTGTGGTGAATCTTATCCTTGGAAGCTTCCACACCCCTTTGGAAGGGTCTTCGATTTCCACTGATAGATTGATCGGGAATCAATTACCTTGACTGATCAGACCTAAGCAGGCAGTGCCATGCGGATGGTGGGGTGGTCTTTGGTCCTCCATTTCTGAAAGTGTCAGGGGCACATAAGTCAGGTAGGGCTTCCCAGACAAGAGTGTGAGTTGTCCGTTTGTTCCGGTAACAGCTCGACGTTTCCTACTGTCCTGGTAAAAGGGCTTAGTCAATTGTGTGTGGAGCTGGAGGAACACAGCAGGCCAGGCAGCATCAGAGGAACAGGAAAGCTGACGTTTCGGATCGGGAGCTTTCTTCAGAAAATATCTCTTAGTCAATTGTGTATTGTGCTGTCTGAAGCTGCAGCCAGCCTGTCTGGGTCTGCAGCTTGTTTATTTCAGTATCTTTGCACAGATATTTTGGCCAACGCTTGGCTTGATTTCCCAGCATGCTTGGTGTATTATCCGGCTCTGCCATTTTGAGTGGCCCATCTGGCTACATCATCCCATAAGCCCGCTAACCTCACCCTTTAGCACATGATTTCTCAACAAGATACATGGTGTTAATTCGATACATTACCCCTCCTCTGCTAGAATTTGAACAGTCATCTCTGTGCATGTGGCGCATATAACAAGTGAATTTTCCATATCAATAGAAGCTAAGCAGCCACAAAATTGAGAAATTTGCTCACTGACACAAGGAGTTGAATTAATTTATCTGTGGAAACATAATCCAGTCACATTTGACCAGTGAAACCACTAGCTGAGGCCTGCTTAGAAATGCTGCAGGCCAGAAAGAACAAAATTGCGGTTCGCATTTACAGAATATCTACATTATTTGGGGAACAACAGATTTCTTTTGTGCCATAATCGATTACATAGTTATTTAAGCAAATGGAGCAAACAATTTTCACAAAAAAAGTCTGCAAAACAAGGTAAAGCAATATGTAGTAATATTGGGAACCTGAACAAACCTTAGATAATGTTGGGGAAAAAAAAGAACAAGCCAACAGCAACAGTTGAATAATGAACTGACCTAGAATCTTTAAATATAATAGAATCTTTACAGTGCAGAAGCAAACCATTCAGACTGTCAGGTCTATGCTGAATCTCTACAGCAGACTTCCTGAGCTGATGCTGGAATAACACGCATGTCAATGGGCTCATGCTCTATAGACATGTATTCAAATCCCCCAATGGCAGCTGTGGGAAATCCGAAATCAATTAATAAAATTTTGAATTGGGGCTCTGGTGGCACATTGGTCATAACACAGCCAGGAAACCTGGGTTCAAGTCCCACCTGTTCCAGAGGCGTAGGACAGCATCTCTGAAGAGGTTGATTAGAAAATGTTTAAAATTGGCAAAAGAAAGCTAACTTCACTAATGATGACAATGACAACTATTATCAATAATTGAACACATCTGGTTCACTAATACCCGTTCGGGAAGGAAATTTGCTGATCTTGGTTTGCCTGGCTAATAGTGGCTCCAAATCCCCAGCAAGCAATGTAGCTCGTGGAATCCTTACAGTGTGGAAGCAGGCCATTCAGCCCATCAAGTCCACACCAACCCCCCGAACATTCCCCCATGAACCAGCCCCTCCACCCTCTCCCTGTAACCCCACGTTTCCTGTGGCTACTCCATCTAGCCTACACATCCTTGAACACTCTGGGCATTTTAGCATAACAAATCCAACTAAGCTGCACATCTTTGGACTATGGGAAGAAACCGGAGCACCCGATGGAAACCCACACAAACACGGGGAGGATATGCAAACTCCACACAGACAGTTGCTCAAAAGTGGGATTGAATCTTGGTTCCTGGCACTGTGAAGTGCTAACTGCTGGGCCATTATGCCACCTCAGTTGACTCTGAAGTAGCCTGGCAGTTCACTTTTTGGGAAACAATCATCGTCCCTCATTTCAGAAATTGTGGAACTGAATAGGATTCTTCCAATTGCCCAATTTGTGAGAATGTTGGTTGAATCCCTGAAGAAATATTCATTTATGCCATTTCTACAGAGATTCTGTGGATCTTTCACCAGTTATATTGGCAGGCTTGATGAATTCAAATGTAAACCTAAACTTAATGTTGTATTAAGGAACAATAGTATGGGAGGCTCAAAGAGCTTGTCTAAAATTACAGGGCTACTAACCCATTACAAACCTGTTCTGCTCAAAAAGGAAGTAGTTAGCAGGTCCTTCTAAAAACAAACTAGACTGAAACACAGATTTTTTTTTGCAGGAAGTAAAATTTCTGTGAAACTGCAATGAAAGCAAAATTTAGAAACTTTAAAAAGGAATAAGACAAATTTTAGGGAACAAAATGAAAGGGAGAGAGTAGAACTAAAAGAGGGCTGAGACTGATGAAATAGATTCAATTATTTCCTTCTATGTTGTACATTTCAATAAATGCGCAATTTTGGTAACACAGACCTTAGTTAAGATAAAAACAGAAATAATTTTGTCAGATAATCAAGTTTATTTTATTCTGTAGATCATGTTTAATCAAACATTGTAAACTTAACCTAATTCATTTTGGCTGTGAGGCAAATGTTTCATCTAAGCCCCTTTCAATCCCCAAGGGTATTTGTCAAAAAGCATTTTCTTCTAATTTGAATAAAAACATTAAAAAAACTCACATCTTTTCCTCGTCTGTATTTTAAATTTGAGAAGAGCTGCAGATGCTGTAAATCAGAGACACAAATAGAGCTTGCTGGAAAATCTCAACCGATCTGGCAGCATCTGTGGAGAGAAATCAAAGTTAATGTTTCGGGTCCGGTGATCCTTCTTCGGAATGGTTCTGAAGAAGGATCACGTGACCCAAAATGTTAACTCTGATTTCTCTCCACAGATGCTGTCAGACCTGCTGAGATTTTCTAGCAATCTCTATTTTTGCCTCTTTTAAAGTTGAGAATCAGATTAAGGAGAGCTGCGCTTGCTGACACCCAGGAGTCACTGCAAAATTTCTGAAATAAGTTTAAGACAAATAATGATGCAATAAAGCTAACAAAATGTAAAAAATGAAAGAAAATATATAGGTGAAAAAAAATTTCAGTGTAGGTTGCTTTTTAAGTTTTAAAAATCAGTTTTACTTTGTTTTTGGGCACTTTATGAAAAGTTGGAGGTGAGCTCATGCAGATGAAATTTAACATTGGATCCTTGGTGTCAGCAGACAGTCCAATCGTGAAATTCGCCTGCAAATATCTGAACAGGTTGATATAAATAAAACGAAACAAAATGAAAAAACGGGTTCTTGTGGTTCAGTGGTAAACACTGTACCTCTGAGTCCGAAGACCAGGTTAAAGCCTCAACTGCTCCAGCAAACTGGCTCATTCAAAAATATCTAAACTGATGGAAAAATTTGCCAAACAACTTTTGCCTTCTTATAACGCTTGGTAAATTTAGTTTTGTTTGTATCTGAACATTCGTTAAAAAATACCTGGAATCTTTGCTATATTTCTGAAATATCAAGGACTTTGCAATGAAAAGATTGCTGTGGCCGCTCAAATTGGGCTTCTGTCATTTTGACAGCAAACACGGTAGTTCAGTGGTTAGCACTGCTGCCTCACAGCACCAGGGACCCAGGCTCGATTCCACTCTCGGGTGACTATCTGTGTGGAGTTTGCATATTCTACCTGTGTCTGCATGAGTTGCCTCTGAGTGCTCTGGTTTCCTCCCACAGTCCAAAGATGTGTGCAGGCTAGGTGGATTGGCCATGCTAAGTTGCCTATAGTGTTCAGGGATGTGTAGGTTAGGGGGGTGGGTCTGGGTGGGATGCTCTGAGGGTGAGTCTAGACTTGTTGGGCTGAAGGGCCTGTTTCCACACTGTAGGGATTCTATGAAATGTGGAATTATCAATAGCTCTCTCCTGCATCTTTTCTTTACCTAACCTTTTACTGTGGAAAAGTCAGCCAGTACAAGACTATACCAAAGTTATTATCCTTATAGGATGATTTTATAACCAATAAATTGAAAGAAGAATGGAGCATTAAAAGTGTTAAATAGGTTGTGAGAAGCAGCCTTTTACACTCGACAAGTTATTCAATATTTCGAGTACAAGAATTGCATGAAATAGGAGCCAATATTCAAATTTGAAATTAAACTTTACCAAGTTGTGAGGAGTACTAGTTAAAAATAAAATTTACCCATGACAAAACTCAATATTCATTAGTCACGAACAACTCATAAGAAATCATTCATTACATCGGAAGTAAACAGCTACCCTCCTGAAATTTTTCCTTCTAACAACTGACCAATCCGTTTGACAAAGTACTGGACTACTTTCTTGTGACAATTTTTATATTCCTTTCTTCAAAATGGGCTAGATGTTTTAAGGACACATTTGTATTGTCTTTTCAAAATCAAACTGAAGCTGCATTGTCCACTGAAACATTTAATTCTTTGCACAATACATGATTGTAGATTCGCTTTGATAATGTCAAGACTTTCTGCTGTCATTTCAGTACTCTCCATTCCTTGTGACCACTACAACATTTTACCAGTAACTCTCTCCATTGTCATAAGGTAAGGAAACTATTCCACTCCTTCATGTTCCTGACTTTTGTTTCGATAATTAAATAATGTTCCACTGGGTCCTGCTTCCCCACCCTCACCCCTTGTTTGAGGTGTGGTGACCCTCAGCTTAAGCCCTAATGAGAAAGCAGCCTAATAGTCCTCTGGGACCATGGATAAAGCATCACGTGCTGCATTTCAGAAGGAGAGATTTTCAACTAATCATAGAATGTAAACACTGAATGCCTGTAGTGTGGAAGCAGACCATTCAGATCATCAAATCCACATTGACCCATTCAAAAAACAGACCCACCCCCATACCGTATCCCTGTAACTCTGTATTTCCCACGGCCAATTCACCTAACCTGCACATCTCTGGTACTGTGGAAGGAAACCAGAGCACCTGGAGGAAAACCACACGGACATATGGAGAATGTGCAAACTTCACACAGACAGTGTCCCAAGGCTGCAATTCAACCTGGGTCTCTGGCACTGTAAGGCAGCTGTGCTAACCACTGAGTCATTGTGCCACCCTAAATATCAGCTTGAATTTTCTATTGCAGCACCATTTATTTCGGCTCTGACAATCAATAAAGCTTATTCCTGATGTTAAAGTAAATCTTACTTTTAAACAATTGTTTGTTGTTACAAAGGATTTTTTCAACAGTTCATGTCTGTTCATGTTAACATTTACTGTCTTTATCTGTAACAAGGTGAAAAACAAAAGCAACCTATTTTCATACAACCAAAAACATTCTGAAGTTAATTTAAACTATAAATTTTCTGGGTGGAGAATTTTCCATCACAATACTATTGCGAGCAACATTGGAAGTAGTGAAGAGATTTTTTTTCAAAAACCCATTCCTCATTATCTACATGAGTTCAAAACTGAAGTTACCAACAGGCAAGACCAAAATGCTGCAACTGGTACTAAACGGAGGCAGAAAAAAAATGTATTCTCTCTTTAAGGAGGCCACAGCTGATCTGTTTTTGTTTTAAATGGAGTCTTACAAGTTTTGAAGGACAGCTTCAATCTAGTAAAGTGATCCTCAAGTAAAAATAAAGGAAAAAAATGAACAAAACACATTTTTATAACCGCAATAATAACCAAAAACGCCCCGTCCCCGCAATAATAACCAAATAACGCCCCGTCCCCGCAATAATAACCAAAACCGACATGCCCCGTCCCCGCAATAATAACCAAAACCGACACGCCCCGTACCCGCAATAATAACCAAAAAAGAATCCCCCTTGAAGAAAAGCAACAAACAACTGCACCTCCCAGTCGTGAACCATTTCAACTCCCCCTCCCATTCCTCAGATGACATGTCCATCCTGGGCCTCCTGCAATGCCACAGTGATGCCACCTGAAGGCTGCAGGAACAGCAAATCATATTCAGCCTGGGAACCCTGCAGCCCAATGGTATCAATGTGGATTTCTCAAGCTTCAAAATCTCCCCTCCCCCAACCGCATCCCAAAACCAGCCCAGCTCGTCCCCGCGTCCCTAACCTGCTCTTCCTCTCACCCATCCCCTCCTCCCACCTCAAGCCCCACCCCCATCTCCTATCTACTAACCTCATCCCGCCCTCTTGACCTGTCCGTCCTCCCTGGACTGACCTATCTCCTCCCTACCCCCCCACCTACACTCACCTTTACTGGCTCCATCCCCGCCTCTTCGACTTGTCTGCCTCCTCTCCACCTATCCTCTCCTCTATCCATCTTCTATCCGCCTCCCCCTCTCTCCCTATTTATTTCAGAACCCTCTTCCCCTCCCCCATTTCTGATGAAGGGTCTAGGCCCGAAACAGCAAGTTTTCCTGCTCCTGTGATGCTGCTTGGCCTGCTGTGTTCATCCAGCCTCACGCCTTGTTATCTCGGATTCTCCAGCATCTGCAGTACCTTTTATCACTTTTATAATGGTAAGTCCTTACCTGCACCAATCCAGCCATCTTGCTTTCCAGAAATGGCAAAAAAACAAAGAAGGAGTGCATGTAATGTCATTATTCTCTTTTTTGAAGTGAACAGCACCTACAGGCACATTTCTGTTACTTTCAAAGCAACAACAAGCTTAACAAAAGGAAACAACCAAAATATAATTAAATAAAGAAACAGCAAAAGCGGTATGCTGCAACACTGGCCTGTTAAAGAGCACAATGCAGGCACTCCATTGACATTCTATCAGGATTTCAATTATTGAGAGAAAGAGTCAATCTTTACTTCATGGACCAATAAGTAGTTGATCAAGAAACCCGGCGTTCAAATTCCATATTGTTCGAGAAATGGAGGATTAAGAAAAAAGAAAATCTTATGGTACCTCCACTGATAACCATAAAGCTCCTGACAAAAGATTCCAGATATTAGAAGACCAATTTACAGCTTTAGTCAACATCAGGATGCACATTGCTGACTTCATATTACGCCAATGTAAGCCAGTGAAACAATCAACCAATTATTAGGCAGGGGTCAATGCAAAGATATGAAATGTGATTTCACTGAAGCTAACTCAGCTGAAAAATTTATAGATCTGCTTACCGCCTCTATACCCATCAAATCCTTCTGAATGGCACTTTTAGACAAACCTTAAGAATATACCATTGTCTCACCACTAGAGGAAGGGTGCAACTTTGAAGCAATTTTCGCAAGCCAGCAGCTGTAGCATCCATCAAAAAGTTCAGCAATACACATCGTGTTTGAGCTGTGGCTTGTCTCACCTACCATTACGATGCAGCATTTGTGATATATGCATGTTCTACAAGAGGACATTGGGCTAAAATTTACAATAAACGTAATTGGCCAGAGAAAGCCAAAGAACACTACAATGCTCTGCGACTGCATGTGAAGAAAAGCTGACCAAGGAACAATGTCAAGGACATTTTCAAAGATCAATCCATGGAACACAAGTATGTCAATAATGTCCAAGATGAGTTTGCAATATCAAAGATTACAGACCCCAGTCAGACAGTATTTGTGTTAAATTTGACACATCGCATAGATACCATTGCAGAACTTAACAATTTTACCTCCACACTTGTGACGTCTAAAGGAATGGACAACATTTGCTCTGTGCAAAGACTGACACGAGTGCAAACATCATTCTTTTACACAACTTGCAGCAACTTGAAAGTGGCACAGCATAGTGCAGTCCACACAATGCCTGGGTTGGATACCTCGAACCTTGTGCTTCATTGATACTTCACAGCATTCTATTAATGGTCTGTCAGAATGCACAGATCAACATATAATTACAATCCATGTGGTAATAAACCTTTCTATTGCAACATCAAAGACTTTAGACTGCAACATCAATCTCATTCGTTTTGGTCAAAGCAAATTCAGCCAGTTATTTCAGATAACAATCAACTATAACAGCGACAACTCTCAAGTTTGGGAGACATTATTCTTCTCTGCCTGGCTACATGTTAGTTACATACTGTTGGCAAGAAGGGGAAGATTGATACAACAGCATATTCAAAGAACAGGTAGTTAATCCTACTTGAACCAAGGTGGAGCATAAGAGTTCAAGATTTTCATGCTGTCCTGGGTTCATGATAAAATACTGCTCATTTTATCCATCCTATGTCAAATGACACTGTAATGAGTAATGGCCAATCTTGCAAGAATAAAGACAACATAGCTGAATTACATATAATCAACCACTCATCACACAGAATGATAAATTGTGTGCTGAAGATATGCCAGACAACAACGTCATATCGACAACTGTGAAATACAACCAAGACACAATTGTATATATAAAAACTAGACTTGGTTGTGTTATTTGTCCACCAAAGCATTATCTAAATCTGTAGAGACAACGTATCACTATGTATCCTGTGGGGATATTGTGTTATTGCAGAGATTCTGAACCAGGCAGGCAGTGAACCTTTAAGACCTGACAACATGATATTTAACTTTATAGTATAAAGGTGACTTATCTTGAGTCACTCTCTCTCAGTGTAATGAAGCACTATGGTGTGTTCAGTCAGTGTAATGAAATGTTGTAGTGTGTTCAGTCAGTTATGTGTATGTAATATACAGTAACATAAGTAAGCACGGAACCCAAACTATGTGCGAGCCTCTAATATTATATCAATATAAATAGTCGATGTTGTGAATAAACAATGAACACATTTGTCTCACCAAGAACCCAATATTTGGAGTATATGTTATAGGAGCTAACATGTTGACAAGGTTACACACAAACCATATCATAGTGGGAATAGTGTTTGACCTAAGAAACAATATCATCCATTAGTTCATCATCAGACAGTAGCATAAACGTAAGCATCCTATCAGTTATATCAGCAACATGGGGAAATACCATGAACTTTGATAAGCTCAGCTACCAAACTGTGGAGTGAACAGGTCCAAAAACTGTTTGAATGAAAATGGCAGGGTTTGGGAAGACAAGATTTACTGTGGTAATGACTATTATGACTGATGGAACAATACTAAATCATATGGTCACTTTCAAATGTTAAACCACGTTGAAAATCATGTTCCCTGAAGATTTTGCACAAGCTTATGACAATGATTAGATGGACGGGGACGGAGTGAAGTTACAGATGGATAATAAGTGGAATATATGCTTCAGTAGACAATGTAAATATGCGCTTTATTAGCGTGAGACATGTTCAGATCCCATGTAAGTGATAAGATCAAGAGATGTCTGCAACAAAATAACATTCACACTGCAAATGTATAAAGGTCTGTAGCGTGTATTTAAGACAGAGGACGGTAGGTTCCTGATTAGTAAGGAGATCAAAGGTTGTGGGGAGGAGGCAGGAGAATGTGGTTGAGAAAAACATCAGCCATGATTGAATGGCAGAGCAGGCTCGATGGAGTGATTGGTCTAATTCTGCTGCTTTTTCTCATTGGCTTAGGTACATAGAATTCCAAAAAGATTTTCAAAAATGTTGTACAACAGACTTGTGACAAAATGGCAGCTCATGGAATGAAAAGAACAGAAGAAACATGAATATAAAATTAGCTGAAAGCGAGGAAACAAGGAATAGTGGTAAAATGTTGTTTCTCAGATGGAGGAAAGTTGTTGCAGAATTACCCAGAAATCTGTGTTGAGACCTTAAGTGTACAGGGCAGCTTCTTAAAGTTTGGGAATTGTAGGAAAAACTTGTAGGAATTAAGAAGAATAGTGTAGATCTGTAAGATGGGGTAAAAGTCCTCAAGAGTTTATGGACGTACCATGGACTTAAAATCCCTCTGAAAGCAGAAGTTGTGGAAATTACATTGGATTAAATTCACTTAAATTTGGGACTTCAGAAACCATGGGCTGTAACTGAGCCAGGAAAAGGCTGGCTGGGACACTTTGGGAAATATACAAGGCCAGGGGTTAGCTTGCAGACACTAAAAGGAAGACCCGCATTCACACCCCAGCTTAAACAATGGAAGCCAGACTACAGGAAACAAACAACTTCAACAACTTCTGAGATAACAAGGTGCGGAGCTGGATGAACACAGCAGGCCAAGCAGCATCAGAGGAGCAGGAAAGCTGACGTTTTGGGTCTAGAGTCTTCTCCAGAAAATGCTCAACAACTTCAGACCCTTTGGAGCCTGCAGAGGTTCAAGGCCATACAAGTTTCCACCCAGTGCTCAGACATAGAAATACCAAACACTCCACACCATTGTACTACAAATAAATCCACCTATGGATGTAAAGACATTCATAACACTATTCAAACCTGAGCAAATACTCATCCAAGGGAAATACTGGACATTCCAAGACAATCAAAACCATTCACTTTAATTGACAAACCATCCTCACCTACTCCAGTGATCAGGAATCCCATTCAGCCTCAAAAAGAAGGAACAGTAGCTCAACAGATTTGGTGGGAGATAAGGGAGCCTGCAGTAGGGTATAACTGGAGACCCCGAGCCCAGCACAGCAGACAGAAGCAGAAGGAAGAGAAGGAGAAAGAGAGAGTGAGAAAGTGTGTGTGATACCAGCCTTGTGAAACCAGCAATGCGCCCCGATTCCAACACGATGTGTGCTCTGAGGTGGGTTCTGCAAGGAGAGTTTGAGAGTCTGAGCAAGAATCAGGCCCCATTCACAAAGGAAAACAGCCCTCGCAACCACTAAATACCAGCAGCTAACTATGAACCTCTACTCAACGTCCAGAGGCAACCGAAGGCATCCAGAGACACGAGACACCAATCGGAGCAACACCAGCACCATCTACCACCATCCAAGACAACATCGCTCGCAAGGATCACCAGAAAAGAAAGAAAACCAAAGGTACTCACTGGTCTAGGCCCATGGGTCTCACTGCATCAGTGGACACCACTAGCCTGACTATTACCAGTATTTGCAGCCCTTTGCGAAGTCCCCAGGTACAGCAAGAGACAACTGACAAGAGCCAGTCAAAATCGCATTTTCACACCAGGAGTGAATCCAAGGTCATTGAGACCCTGTAACCCAGCTTGGCTCGTCTTAGATAGGGAAGGTGGGGTTTGGGGCGAATGGTGTAGGGCACCCCCCAAGGAAGGGAAGTGGAATAGGACTCCAGGTCAGCAGATACTACTTTTTTTCTCTCTCTCTCTCTCTCTCTCTCTCTTTCTCTTTCTCCCACCCCCACCCCGCCATTGTTAGAATAAATAACAGCCACCCATTGTATCTATTTACTCATTGTATCAAGTCTTGGCTGCAAGGCTTAACTGGGGGTCAAGTTAACTGGGAGACAGGTCTCAGTCAGAGATAGGTGGTTTTTTTTGATATTCACTTTCCTGTTTTCTGTAAGTATATTAAATTTTGCTTGTTTGTTCAATAAAATCAGAGTTTTCTTTGCCTCTGAAGCATCTGCCTCCTGTGCCTTCCACCACTCCACATTCCGCTGGTGAACAATAAACCAGGTAGCACTCCCGAAAGAACATGAACACATGGGTGGTGTAGGTGGACAAAAATATCCAAAAAAAAATACAGCAAGTGCGAAGAGATTGATTGTGATTGAAAAATGCAGAGGGACAATGTAAAATTAAGGAATAAATTTTGAAAGGTAACATAAAAGCAGGGTGACCTAGGTGTATATTTGACAATGACAGGACACATTGAAATAGTGCCTGATAAAGCTTATGGCATCCTGGTCATTATAGGGCCAAAGAATACAAAAACAGAGGTTAAATCTTTACATAACAATATTTCAACCTCAATGGAAATTTTATATTTGTGTTTGGGCATCATGCTTCAGGAATAAAGTAAAGGCATGAAAAAGGGTGCAGAATTAATTCATGTGGAACTTCGGTTAAAAGTATTGATTACAATTATTGGAATTGGGACTGTTTCTGGAGAAGATTAGAAGCAATTTTGATACCGGTATTTAGAATCATAAGAGGTCTGGGTAGAATAGATAGGAAGAAGCTGTTCGAGTTAGGTATTAAGAAGAGGACAGCCAGAGTGAGGGTGGGGCCAATCAGGGACAGTGGAGGGAACTTGTACGCAGAGTTGGAGGTGGTAGGGGAGGTCCTTAATGAATACTTTGCTTCAGTATTCGCCAGTGAGAAGGATCTTGACATTTGTGAGGACAGTGTGAAACAGGTTGATATGCTCGAACACATAGATGTTAGAAAGGAGAATGTGCCAGAAATTTTGAAAAACATGAGGATAGATATGTCCCCTAGGCCAGAAGGGATATATCCAAAGCTACGTTGGGAAACAAGGGCAGAGATTGCTGCGCCTTTGGTAATGATCTTTGCATCCTCACTGTCCACTGGAGCAGTACAGATGATGATTGGAGTGTGGCAAATTTCCTTGTTCAAGAAAGGGAATCAGGGTAATCCTGGGAATTACAGACCAGTCAGTCTTACTTCTGTGGTGGACAATTAATTGGAGAGGATTCTGAGAGATAGTATTTATGATTATTTGGAAAAGCGCAGTTTGTTTTGAAATAGTCAGCATGGCTTTGTGAGGGGCAGGCCATGCCTCACAAGCCTTATTGAATTCTTTGAAGATGTGACGAAACACCTTGATGAAGGTCGAGCAGTGGATGTGGTGTATATGGATTTTAGCAAGGCATTTGATAAGGCTCCCCATGGTAGGCTCATTCAGAAATTAAGGAGGCTTGGGATTCAGGGAAATTTGGCTGTTTGGATACAGAATTGACTGTCTAATAGAAGGCAGAGGGTAGTAGTGGATTGAAAATATTCCACCTGGAGCTGGGAGACCAGTGATGTCCTGTAGGGATCTGTTCTGGGACCTCTGCTCTTTGTGATCTTTATAAATGACATGGACGAGGAAGTGGAAGGATGAATTAATAAGTTTGTCGATGATACAAAGGTGGTGGACTTGTTGATAGTGTGGAGGGCTGTTGTAAGTTGCAACGGGACATTGACAGGATGCAGAGCTGGGCAAAGAAGTGGCAGATGGAATTCAACTCAGAAACGTGTGAAATGATTCAATTTTGAAGGTTGAACTTGAATGTAGAATACAGGGTTAATGGCAGGATTCTCGGCAGTGTGGAGGAACAGAGGGATCTTGGGGTCCACGTCCATAGATCCCTCAAAGTTGCTACCCAAGTTGATAGGGTTGTTAAGAGGGCGTATACTGTGTTGGCTTTCATTGGCAGGGGAATTGAGTTTAAGACCCGCGAGACTATGCTGCAGCTCTATAAAACCCTGGTTAGACCACACTTGGAATATTGTGTTCAGTTCTAGTCACCTCATTATAGAAAGGAAGTGGAAGCTTTAGAGAGGGTGCCAAGGAGAATTACCAGATGTTGCCTGAACTGGAGGGCAGGGCTTATGAGGAAACGTTGAGGGAGCTAGGGCTTTTCTCACTGGGGCAAAGAAGGATGAGAAGTGACTTGATGGAGGTGTACAAGATGTTGAGGGGCATTGATAGAATGGATAGCCAGAGACTTTTTCCCAGATCCTTCAGCATTATCTGGACAAGTTGGGTTAGTGGAAAAATCAATGGCAGATGCAGCTTAATTTGGATAAATGTGAAGTTATTCACTTTGGAAGCAAAAACAAGAAGACAGGTTACCACCTGAGTGGCTGTAAATTGGGAGGGGAGTGTGCAGCAGGACCTGGGTGTCCTTGTGTACCAGTTGCTGAAGGGAAACATACAGGTGCAGCAGGCAGTAAAGAAGGCAAATGGTTGTGTTGGCTCTCGTTGTGAGAGGTTTCGTGTACAAGAGCAGTGATGTGTTGTTGCAGTGATACAGGGCCTTGATGAGGCCACATCTAGAATACTGTGTGCAGTTTTGGTCTCCTTTTCTGAGGAAGGATGCTCTTGCTTTCGAGGGAATGCAGAGAAGGTTTACCAGTCTGATTCCGTGCATGGCGGGACTGACATATGACAAGAGATTGACTAGGTTAGGGGATTGTTTTTGCTGGAGTTCAGATGAATGCGGGGGCATCTCATAGAGGCCTATAAAATTCTGACAAGAATAGACAGAGTGGATGCTGGGAGGATGTTTCCGATGGTGGGTGAGTCTAGGACAAGGGGGCACAGTCTGAAGATTCGGGGTAGACCATTTAGGACAGAGATGAGGAGACATTTTTTCACCCAAAGAGTGGTGAGCCTGTGGAACTCATTACCATTGGAAGTAGTTGATGCCAAAACATTGAATGTATTCAAGAGACAACTAGATATAGCACTTGGGGTAAATAGGATCAACGGTTATGGGGAGAAAGCAGGATTATGCTATTGAGTTGGATGATCTGCCACAATCGTGAAGAATGGCAGAGCAGGCTCGAAGAGCCAAATGGCCTCCTCCTGCTCTTACCTTCTATGTTTCTATTTCTACATGTTAGACAATCTGCGAAAGCTTTGAAAATCTATAGCTCTTGTATCCCGTGCACAAATAACCAGCAAATATAGATCCACATTTTTCCTACTTGTAATATTGAAGTTGAATTGATCCAACACCCAGGTTTGCCTTTGTTGCAGTACAGAGTCATCGCTGAACCCAAACTTTTCAAATCTTACATACCCTGTAGAGCTTTGGAAAATCTGCTCTAGTGTTAAAATAGTTAAGTGCATATTTTCTATTCCGTGAACATCTCAAAATGCTGAAGATAAGATGTTGATCATAACAGTTCTATGAATGATTGCAGCTGCTAATTTCTAAGGTTCAAATGCATCTCCAGGAACATCAATACATTGCTGCCTGGAGATAAAACTAGCCTTGTGATTGACCAATGGTAATAATAAATAGCTGATCTTCACTTCCATTGTGGTCATCATCGGAAGTTAACTAGCAGTCATTTATTCTTTGTTATTGCATTTATAGGTGTTGTTGAGGATAAATATTTACTTCTTGTTCATCAGTGCCTTTTTTGCCCAACTAAATAGGTGAATGGGAAAGGAGTGGTTAGTATAACATCTCTAGGGACAGTTTCTCAAACAGTGAAAGCCTGCTTCACAATTATACTAAAGCGTCAGCCTAGAAGAGAATTTATTTAGGTCCTCAAGTCAGACTTGAGCTCAGCTTCAGGGATTAGATATAAAGGGACACTTGATGGTCTGCTCCATTGCCTACATTTAGCTACATTTAGAAGTTATCATATAGCCTTTAAATATGTACAAGCCTGAAGAATAAATCAGTAAATGCATATGCACAAAGTAACATACACTGAACCCCTACTTGTAGATTCCACAGAGTGGTTATTCTTCAGGCAATGTATGAAAAAATAACATTTCCACTGGTCACTGATTCTTGCAGGAGTGCTTTGCCCAACAAACACCACTATTGAGTCCATACATGCCACATAATAGGTCAAGCATACCATTCATATAAATCTTACCTTATGATCCAGAACTAAAGCAAAATACTGAGGACGTAAGAAATCTGAACTTAAACAAAAAATGTTTAAAATACTCAGCAAGTCTGACAGCATCTGTGAAGAGAGAAACAGCTCAAATTTCAGGTCTCTGATTTTTTTGTTAACCATCCTGTTTGCTCAAATCTGTTCACATATTTGCATATCTGTTGAAGCATGTGAGTTCTGTTCTGGGAATCTGGCAAAAGTAATGAGTTTTGTACAGTCACTTGTACTTCTTGCATGGGGGTTTTCTTTGAGTTTGAGGGAATTCACAAAGGAGCCCGTGATGAATTATTCTCTCAATTTGATGGATGAGTGTTCAACACAGAGACCAATCGTTCGCTGTCTCGAGTAATGTGATTTCATGAGGATTTAAAAATAAATCTTAACCTGCAGATTTAATTGAAAACATTCTGTATTAAGTCACTGTTAGAAGTTTGGGTGAGGAGACAAGCTTTGCAATGTACTTACTCACCTTTAGTGACTTGACTGTTTTCAACTTTTGAGATCACTTCAAGACAAAGATTTATAGATATGCAAGTTTATTTTCTTTTTCGCATACAGGTCCAGTTTACAGGGTCTGAAATTGGCTTTCAGAACATCTTTGTATTGAAGTTTGGAATGCCCAATGAATGGGTTCTCATGCTGCACAAAACCACCTTTGGTAGTAGGTCATAATAAATACGTGTTGTTACTCCAGTTGGAGACGACTACACATTTTGCTTGCTCCTGCGTTTAGAAGTACAATGTAGATTGACACAAAATTAGGCAGGATAAGTGCATATCAAACTGAATTATTCTGTTCTTATGGTACAACACTAATGTAATAATAGAATAAAACCCTTCTTATAAGATAGGGATGGAGGTTAGATAGACACTAAGTTTAGGGTAAAAGTTCGGCACAACATCGTGGGCCGAAGGGCCTGTACTGCGCTGTACTGTTCTATGTTATATGTTATATGTCACTGGAGTTCACAGATGAGGCGAATATCCATATTTGTTTCAGAATGGTGAGACCTGCTGAGCTTTTTCTAGCAAGTTCAGTTTTTATACTGTATCTTCTATGTCTTCATTCCCAAAGTGTCATTCATAGAGCACACTGTCATAGCCAGAAGATTTAGCACTACATTTACTAATTCCTTTAACTGTGCTGCTTTTTGCTTAGAATTTATACAGTATTTTGTGCTGCTTTTACTGACTTTACTATTGAAACATTCACACAACATGCCTCATGCAAATTGTTACAGGGACAAAGCCTGATCTACTTTCTCTTCACTTCCATGTTTTCTGATATTGTAAGCATTACATGCTGAAATGTTGCAACACTTGTCTTAGGTGCCATGATGAGGGTTTAAAACACAAATGAAACACTTAGAAACCTTATCGCTGCAAACAGACAGAGACAGTTGGAGCTGCAGTGACTATGTAGAACAGAAAAACACAGGGCAAGTTTGCAGTGTATTTCATACAAAAAGCCCTTCAGCTCAAAAATCCCTTGTTTCCACAGGGCAACTGCAATCTACTTATCAATAGACACGGGCATTTCTTTTGTGTGTGAGATTAAATAATTGGTGTTGATGCATTTACTCCATGCCTGACGAATAATGGAAAGAATCCTATGTTTGAAGCAGGACATTTTTTCTGTTCAACATCATGAGACTGCCAATAGGCTTATGTAAACAGCAGGAATGCAAGCAACACAAAAATTGATTCAATCAATTTAACTTATTGAATGGACCAGGGCAAACATTTATAGTTATCTTGTTACTCTAGCTGAAAAGCTACAAACCTCTGATGTTAAAATGTAGCAGCCTGACAAAATCTTTATGAATTTAAGGCTACACACTACTATAGATCAGAAGTCTTGTCTCGTAGAAACACAACTTTGAATTATGTTTGAACATTTTAATACGATATTGGACAATCGCTAGGCTTTCTTCAAAACTGTAGTTTCAAAAATACCGTGATTCATTTAATGCAGGTGTTAAATGTTTATAATTTTCAATGACCACTAAAGTTTTCTTCATTTGTTGCAGTGGCTGACCAGTGGAGTATTGAGTCTGTGCATCACTTGGGTCCATTCAAAATAATTTCTGGACACCTACAGTTTCCAAACAATTGATTTCCAGACTAGAAATATTACAATGTTACAATAAATTCCAAATGGAAATTGATAAACAGAATCAGTGTCACATTCTCAAATAATTATCCTGGATTACCTATGAACATATCAAATATTTAATTTCAACGTGCATTTCTTTTAAAGAAGAGGACTGCTACAGTCAAGCAAAATGACTGAGAATGTGTATTATGTGATTATCTAGGGAGACATATCCTAGAATGTCACGAAGCTTTTAAGTAATGCATTTAAAAGTACAAAAACAGAATACAAACTGAATTGTAATCTGCTATGAGTTATCCTCTACAATAAACATAATGTGTACAAGCAGCAATCTGGGCAAGAGGCATATTTTGAGTCTTCTTCTTTCATGAAAACATAGGAACAGAAGTTAAAAGCCAATTCAGCCCACTTTAGCCAATTCAGATCTGTGTGTGCTTGTGGAAGAAGATGTGTAAGCTGAGGTACTCGTGTATCAGGATTCTAATGTATATGTACTGTGAAGGTTACAGCCAATGAAAAATCAATGTGACATTAGTGTATTGTTGGTGGAGGGCTTTCTTACTCTGACTGGTGCCAGCCAAACACCATCAAATGGCAATTAAAAACATGTCAACTAACCTGCAAAGCCAAGAATATTGAAATCAACTATTAAATGATTAACATTTAATTATCTAATCATCATAAATGGCCCATTGAGATTGATATATTAAGTATGATTACATATATATGTACATATATACCATTTATCTGACTTTTTCACTCAATTTTAACTTCTAATCAATTGAACCGTGTGTTATGTTAGCGCTTCCTCTTGTGTTTAATAACTAATTAACTCACCCTTTTTTTAACTCAAGTGTCTAGGTTAGGCTGGCTCCACTTCGAATGTGCTTAGGGGAAGATATCCACCTGGAATAGGATCTTGCTTTAAATTAACCTTATTACAACTAACAAAAAGATCAGTTAGTAAAGAAGGATAGCCAGTTTTGTTTCTCACTTGGGAGATTGAAATTTTGACGTATCCCATCTGGAACGGAAAAAACTTGATGAACCGGCTTCGGGGTCTGGTTGTAACAAATAAAAAACAATGCAGGATCATGGGAAAAAGCAGGGAAAAAAAAAACTTCCTTCAAAGAACTAGTACAGTCATCATAATAGAACAAATGGTCTCCTCCTGTACTGTGAATTTTCACAATCTTATGAATCTACATGTAAAATGTCATCAGTAGTAACTTGAAGCAAATTCTTTTCCTGCAAATAAAACCTACAATATAACTCTGTGACTACTTTCCATCTGAAGCGTTGATCATGAGGGTAGGTCGATATCACACTTCAGGGAGTCTCAATCCCATTTTAGTCGAAGCATTTATCAAGTGGGATTCCTGGTGCTTTGTCCATCATGGCTTGGAGCTACTTATCTCATGCAATTTTCCCCTCTTTACCTTATTAGTTATGCAGTTGGCCCCTTGTGCAATTTTCCTTGGGAATCATCAACTAAAAACTCAGAAATGCTTGCCAATGCCACAGGCTCAGGCATTTATCTGACTGGCATCATAGATGAAGCTCAACAGTACACCACATCAGATGCTGCATGCAAGCAACTGGCCCTCACACCGTGATGCTTAAACATTATCACAGGGACACGGCTGAGAGGAAGGGAAAGATTGCTGTCCAGTTTACAGGCAGGGACATGGAGATATTGGTGAATGGCATGATGGAGAAGAGGACTGTTCTATATTCCTTTGGGCATCCCCAAGAGGCTATGACAAAACCAGCCTGGACACAAATCAGCCCCACTTAGTGCGGTGCCCTGGGGGAAGTGCAAATTGAAGTCAGATGGATGGCATTATTGAATTAATATAGGCCTAATTACTGTAATTACCCCTAGCATGGCCTCAAATTTTAAATGTTTTCATCTATCATAGCAGTTTTTTAAAAAAAGTAACTTATTCCATTGACACTGCATGCAGAATAACAATGTCAGCCATTTTAGGTAGTTATTGTCCAGTTGACTTTTAATCTAGGTGTAGAGCTGGATGAACACAGCAGGCCAAGCAACATCAGAGGAGCAGGAAGGCTAACGTTTTGGGCCTAGACCCCAAGGGGTATCTCAGATTCTCCAGCATCTGCAGTTCCTACTATCTCTGACTTTTAATCTAATTTTGTTTGTTTGTGACGTCAAGGCTTTAATTATGATGCAAAGCATTCCCACCATCCTTTATGTCTCATTTTGTGTTGTTGTCCATGACACCCTCTGAAACGTCAGTCTTGCCCGATCTCTGTGGGTTTCTTCATCAAGATTTTAATAAGCCCACTTTACCTCCAGAGCCCATGTCCATGGTTTTGGAAATACACATGCCACCATTGTTGGCCTTACACCCACCCCATGTCGAGTCTGGAATTACTATGACCCAGTTTGAACCATTCCCCATTTCTGGAGCTTCTAGTCTCCTTCTAGTCACTAAATGGTAACACTTTATCATCTCCAATTCTTCTCTCACTGTCTCTAATCTCTCTCTATGACCCAGTACGATGAATGTCCCAACTGGAATCAACTGTTCTCCCCAAGATGCCATGGACTGCCCCCAGATAAACTCCTGACCGTTACTGAGCAAACCCCGGGACTGAGGTTGACCCTCCTCAATCTGACCCTTTCTCAAACCCAGACTGCTATCTCCACAATACCCTGATTGACCTTCCTGTAACCCCAGGCTAGTTTTCCTTGCCTTACAGGGCTGACTAACACCTGAATGAACATGGTCAATCCCCAGGACTGGGTCAGACAAGGCTCTACGCACCTCTGAGGACTCCTCCCCTTTAATGTTCACGCATGACCATTTACTTGAAACATATACAATCTTTTTGCCATAATACCTGCTGGCACACAGTGCAGGTGTGATGATAATTTGCATGGTGTCATACAATTATATGTCCACCCCTTGATTGTTCAGTGCTCTGCCTCCATGACTAGCTGCCTGCTTCTCCCTGTGCTAAAAATAATGCAAGCCTCAAAGGACACCAACCTGTAACTCAGCACTAAAGATCTCGTGCATCAAGAAAGC